>SRLM01000030.1:593069-952524 GCA_015708895.1 Populus ilicifolia | reverse complement strand
TTAAGATTATTTTAATTACCATATTAAAAATAAAAAAATATTTTTTTACATAAAACATATTTTAAAAATCAACTACTGTAATCGCTCCCGTATAAAACATAAGTTTATGAATTTTGTTGAGACTCATGCCAAGCCGCCGTGTTCTTGGCTTTTTCGTATTTTCACATCTCGTAGAGGTGACTTTTGCATTGGGAAAAAAAATAAAGCAGTAGCTGGCGACATGCCTTTACTTCTTGGGAAAAGAAAACGAGGGCAGTGTCCTGTTTCAGTGGGAGCCAGTGCTAGCTCGGAAACATGGGACCGCGAGATGTGAACGATTCATTGGCCACAGATCAAGTGGCTATCAATTCTATGGATAATCATGATTGCATGACGTAATACGGGACCCGCACAACTTTAACCAGCTGGCACTGACTAAATGCAAATATCTATTTTGCCGGTGTACTCAACCGGGGTGTCTGGTTTGATAATTAGCTATTGACCATTGATTACAGCACCGACGATAACTTTATTTAGACAGATATGATTTAAAAATATATTTGATTTGAGAAAATATAATTTTTTTTATAGTTTTTTCATATTTTAATATATTTATGTTAAGAATATAAAAAATCATTTTAATATATATATGTATATGTTATTTTATATAATTTATAAAAAATTACACTTCAACAACAAACACATAATATATACATGGCCTCGTGGTGATTTAATTGGGGTAATTCTATGTAAAATTACACTAATCCAAGCCTTTTCAAGGCTAACAACTAGGCTGTTTGATAAATGAACCATGTTACTTGATGTTTCATGAAGCTTTTATACCTATGAATCATTAATGAATAATATGTATTTTTTAAATCTTTTTGACATGTTCATAATAAAAAAATAAATTTTAAATTTGAGAAATTATATTATTTTGATATATTTTTAAAATAAAAAATATTTGAAAACACAAAAATTACATGAAAAAGAGGATGGAAATTGTATGGTGCTGTGTGACCTGGTTTAGGAGTCATCAGGAGAGATAATAATCTTCAACGAGTGATGATGTTTTGTTAGACTGAAAACACATAGCCAGATCGTGTTCGATACGATAATCATCGTTTCACGGCCGCACTTGCGACAAGGTGATGCATTGACCACATGATCAGTAGCCTTTGGGGGAGGTTGGGTGATGCAGAGGCAGTTTATTTTTGTGCATGTAACTGTGGTTGAATTGTTTTAAGAATATAATTGATTTGAAAAAAAATATATTAAATGGATTATTTTAGTATTATTTAATAATTTCAATGCATTAATATTACAAATAAAAAATATTTTAATATATTTTTAACTATTTAAAGCAATTTGCATCACGGTACAATATATTTTTAAGTCTCGGATGCGAGATTTCGTGGACAGAGGAAAAGAAACCTGAGCCTACCACGAAGCCACTGGAGTGCCTTCGTAAATTGGGTCACATGGAGAATTGTGCCTGCAGAACATTCATGGCCAGCTAGAAAAAATATCGTGACTCGTGAATTGTAAGCATTTGTCTACAACTCTTTTTAAAATTAAAATATGCTGTTAAATTTATAGTAAAAAAATTAAGAAAAAAAACCCTAGAAACACATTGATATTCTAATAATAACAACACTGAAATCATTTAACAAATATCAATAAAATAAATATAACGGTATAAAGTAAAGTCACGAACAGTGACTATAATAGCCGCACAAACTATTTAAATATATCAAAGTTTATTTGTTTTGAATAGTTAACGTGATATATTTTTTTTTATTATTACTTAATTTATTTCATTAAATTTTTTTCAATAACACCAATGTTATTGTTACGAGAGTTTAAATGCGACTTCAATTTTTTTTTTATCTTTTATCCCTCCATAAATTATAAGGAAGATAAAGAAATAAAATAAAAAAAAAGTTATCTACTCACATCGAATTATTTTTATAACTTCTCATATATTTCTACAGTTTTTTTTTCCTTCTCTTTTTATTATAAATTATATCGAATTATTTTTATAATTTGAGAGAGCACAGACATCATCTTTGATGCTTTTCTAAATATGTCACGTAATGTGTTCTTATTATTTTTTTTAAGTGCTACAACCAAAAAAAACTTCCTTTTTGGTGCCCTAAAATAGGCAACTACCCGGACAGGGGATGTCTGGACAAGACAGATGAATCATCGTCGGTTGGGGGAGGCCTTGCCTCTTTTCCCATGCCAGGACATGGTGGCTGGTAGGGTCGGTCCCGGACCTACCAATGGCGTGCTCAATTCAGATCCAAATACAGGGGCGTGAAATCTGGCCGTCGACCTGCAATTCAATTGTTCGGCCACACCATAGGCCCCCGCCTCAATTTCTTTTCCAGAAACCTCAAACCACACCACGCCCTATCTGTTCGTCAAGACAATATCCATCTGTTTCGTGGTGTGTTTGATATCTTGTTTTGAAAAAATCTATTTATTTATTATTTTATACTAATATTTTTTGGTTATTTTAATATATTTTAAAATAAAAAATAATCAATATCATACTTTTACAGTACTTTCACGTAAACAATCACTTGCTAACCTGACAGAAAACGACCCAAATATATGTTCATGTTTTGTACTTCTATGAACTCTCTCTCTCAAAAGCTTTTATTTAAAATGGCGTTTTTTTTGTAACCCTCGAATAATTAAGATAACTCGAGGGGACGGTTAAAAAAAGAACTACGTGGTAGACCAAAACCTAATAAATTCATACCAAAAGTGTCTCAATGGTTTCGATTTTTGTAGCCCACATTCAACGGAAGGTAGCAAACGGCAGTGGGAACTAAATGGCTCAGAATAAACGACGAAAGAAAGCCGTGGTGGGGACTGGGGATTATCGCTAATGGTGGACGACGTCAACCAGAAATCTTTCAATCTCCAAATGATGGCCTGTAGGCCAAAATGCCAGCATCTATTTTCTCAACCGCACACATGGCCCGGACTATCCACTTTCAAATATCCATGCCCGTGCCCGAGGGCAATAATATGGCCATGCTACGATAATTTCATTTCCTACTTCCAAACTTGAACAAAATGCTTCCTCTCTCATCCTTTATGCTTTCTGGCATTTGTTTCTACACGGTGGTTCTTCTTGGCACCTTGTTTCTTTTGTATCTTGGATTCTTTAAGATGCTAGGGTATCGTAACCGAATTGCAGAGGCTGATATCCCACCGGGTAGTTGTGGATTGCCGTTGATCGGAGAGACCATACAGTTCATGGCAGCCATGAATAATGGCAGAGGTTATTACGACTTCGTCCGAACTCGCCGTTTAAGGTAATAAATCAGACTTGGTGTTGGGATGTCCATTGTTCAGTACTAGATTAGGAAGATGATGAGCATGTTGCCTTTTAATCATGAGAGAATCTAAAATCCCTCAAGCATCAAGAAGTTTGATGATGTCATGGAGAACTGAAAAAAATATATATATGCCGGAGGGATATTAATTTCATTTTGATGACAACAGGTATGGGAAGTGCTTCAAGACCAACATCCTTGGACTGGCACAAGTTTTTGTTTCAAGCACAGAATCGGCTGAGATAATTTTAAGAAATGAATCTGGAAAATTCACGAAGAGATACATAAAATCAATCGCAGAGCTTGTGGGAGATCAAAGCGTGCTATGTGCTTCTCATGAACAGCACAAACTCATCCGTCGCTGTTTGACACATTTATTCTCAACAAGTTCGATTTCTGTTTTTATCAGACAGTTCGATGAACAGGTTGTGAAAAGTCTTAGCACCTGGCAAGATAGGGACACAATAGTTGTTCTTGACCATGCATCCGAGGTTTGTTAGCTTCATACAAGGCAGCGTGGTTTAACATGCTTCTTAAAGTATAATTTACTTAAAAAATTTAAATTAATAGTTTTTTAGATTTTTTCAATAAAAAATATTTTTTAAATATATTTCAAAATTAAAAAAATATTTATTTTTAAAAAACCACTATATCACCAAACAAGCACCATGCTTCTGACATAAAAAGGTTAACTTTGCAAGTGAGGTTCTAGCCCAGCGGTGGGAGGGGCTTGTCCCCTTCCTCAGCACATGGGTTCGAACCTTACCATGCACGTCTGTCACCCCCGCGGTGCCTTACCTGTTCACTGGGCTTGCAGGATGTTCAGTGAACCGTGTGGATTAGTCGTGGTGCGCGTAAGCTGGCNCCCCCCAAAAAAAAAAAAAAAAAAAAAAAAAAAAGGTTAACTTTTGAACGGAGTTCATGCTGTCCGAATATTAGCCCAATTCAGTAACTAGGCCCAAATGTGCCTGCATCTGTAGGCCGCTCAAGCGCCCATCCACGTCAACTGGAGCCCTGGCACCATAAAACTGGAGGCTAGAGTTGACCCACTTGATATTTCCACAGGCTTTAGTAAAACGTTCTTCGCTCGAATAACGCATCCTTTAGAGGAAAACATCACTTTGTCACTCGAGCCTTGTGCGAGGCTAGTCGCATAGGCCCAATTTGGAAGGCGTGATCCGCTAAAAAACCTTGATTTTGATCTTGGTATCGTATTTGGTGCAGATAACCTTCAAAGCCATGTGCAGGATGTTGATGAGCTCAGAGGACGATCCGAAACTAGAAATGCTGCAAGAGGACATAACTCTTGTCTGTGAAGCCATGCTCGCCTTCCCTATAAGGTTTCCTTGGACTAGATTCTACAAAGGCCTTAAGGTAATCTACTATGGAAGCCCATAAAATCATAAATGGGCTTCTCATGTTGTGGGTTTGAACTTTGTTACATTCCTTTTGCAGCCCAAATTTGGGTGTCACTCTCTGATGCCACGAAAATTATGAAATCATGATGCTAAAAAAATGATGATGATTCAGGCCAGGAAAAGGATTATGAGCACACTGGACTTGATCATGACTGAAAGAAGAAGATGCTCACAAGGCAATCTAAAAGATTTTATGCAATGCCTATTGGTAGAAGATGAAAAGCCAGGTTCTGATGAGGCCTATAGGATGACAGACACAGAGATAAAAGACAACATTTTGACCATGATTATTGCAGGTTAGAAGACGGCTATTATACCCAGATTTGCTGCCGTACCTTTGCCTTTGAACGTCAAACCGTTTATAATAGTTTGTCTATGTAGGTCAGGATACAACTGCAAGTGCAATCGCATGGATGGTCAAGTATCTTGGAGAAAATCAAGATGTTCTAGACACCCTTAGAGTATGTAGAAAAAGTAGTATTCCTTTTCACATTCAAGCATCAATGGACATATTTTGGCCATCGTCAAGTAATTTTATGCAACTAGTTAAATGACAATCTGCTTTTTGTTTGGAGCAGGCAGAGCAACTTCACCTTGCAGAAAAAATTTCACCAGGGCCCTTTCTCACACTGGAAGATCTTGCCGAGATGCCATACGCTTCTAAGGTGAATACAAATGAGATCTTCCTCGTTAATTTGATAGAAATTTCTGGGATTAATCTTTAGATAGAAAAAGAATTCCCTTGCTTGAGAGACTCTTGGTCTGATTAGGTGAATTCTGGTATAAAATATAAACGATCACAAACAGGTAGTCAAAGAATCATTAAGGATGGCATCTATAGTACCTTGGTTTCCAAGATCAGCACTTCAAGATTGTGAGATTGAAGGTTTGTCTCCTAACATTTATAATTTAATCTACGTACTTTCCACCACAACATTGTCTTTGATCATACTATTTGAAATTTAATAGTCCTTTTGTGGTTTTGTTTCCATAGGATTTAAGATAAAGAAAGGGTGGAACATTAATGTTGATGCTAAATCAATACACCTTGACCCTAATCATTACAATTGCCCCAACAATTTCAATCCTTCAAGGTTTAATGTAAGTCCCACCTATTGTCAAATCTGATTTCATTTCTTCTCTTTCATTTTCCCATCTTGCTGTAAATAACTAATGATCGACCCTATTTTTGCTTTTCATGTACAGGATGACTCAAAGCCATACAGCTTCTTAGCATTTGGGATGGGAGCAAGAACCTGCCTGGGAATGAACATGGCTAAAGCCATGATGCTAGTCTTCCTTCATCGTCTAATCACAACATACAAGTGAGTTCTCCTTATAATCAAATCCATTTTTCACTCCACATTTTTCAAACGCAATGGAGACCCCGCATAATATATATATATATATATATGCACAATAAATATTTTTTTTATTAATATGGATATTCAAGTTAATTTATGCATATCTTAATTAATTGTATGGACCTTAAAATTAATAATAACATGAATACCACAATTTATAATTATACATCAGATAGGTCGCTAAACACGATTTTTTTTCCAGGTGGCTGGTAATAGACTCAGACTCGAGCATTGAGAAATGGGCATTGTTCTCCAGATTAAAAAGTGGTTGTCCGATTCAAGTAACTCGTATCGATAATAGAAAGGATGATACTTCTGCGTATGGCTTTCGTTGAACAAACAATGGGAAACATATGGTTTGTTTAAGTTGCCTAAAAGGGAACAAAATGAAGGCTTCGTGTTCATAGTTTATTGGGTGATTTCACTGGTTGAAGTAAGAATTAGGCAGCCTTCTAGCTTTGCATTCATGACATGTATAAATAGCAAGTAAATGTGAGTTATAATCAATTAGAAATTTGGAACTTGTATAGGCGTTTCTTTGCCTCGCTCCTTTCTGATTCAACTCATGATAATTATTGATGAACAAGCGGCATGCAGGAATTTCAAATAACATTTGCGATTTAATCATGATATATATATATATATATAGATGCTGTATGTCTATCTATATGATTGGTTAAATTCATGGCTGGATCAATTTCTGAGAACTAAAGCGTGCCACGTTAATTTTAGAAAACTTGCGGCTGCCTTGCTAATATAATCAAATCAATCATCACCAGTCACAGCATCCATGTAATTGAATGAAATCATGAGTGTTTGTACCTGCTTAAAAGACTCAATTCAATTCTACTTTATGCAATAGGGTTCTCCACCTAATTTCAGGGACAAGCCCACCAATTTTGACCCCGTGTTGAAATAACTAAATACGTTTATGTATAAATTTTTTTAATTATTGTCTCAAATTAAATATCAGTAATTAGTAAATTTAATTTTATAAAAACATAAAATTCAGGTCAATCATTTATTTTTTCATGGCATAAAAGATATTAAGAGAATATAAAACTTGTAAATTTAAATTAAATTCTTAAATTTATAATTTATAAAAAAATTTATCCGAACTCAATCTAGAAACTCAACAATTAAAAAAAACTCAACAACTAAAAAATTTAAAGTTGAAGGGAGGATTTAATTAATTTAATTCAATTTAAAAACAAATTTCCTTTCAAAAAGTTAAATTTAATAAAGAAGAAAAAACTAAAACCAAGTCGACATGTATTATTTTCAAATTGACAAAAAAATCTAAAAGAAAATGAATAAAAAAATAACATAATTGTAAATAATGGAAATAACTACCTTAGAAAAAGAAAAATAACTATGAAAACTCATGCCCGTGTTAATTTTGTAAACTAGAATCAATTTTTCAAACATGTAAATTGTTAAATTCTAGACTAGAATCAACTAAGAAACAAAACACTTGTTCAATTAAATATTGGATGATGAATTAATAATAAAAAAAACAACCTAGAAAAACCTTGCAAGGTAAAAAAAAAAACAATAATAAGAAAGGATTAAATTTAACATGTAAAAAAAAAGAACTATGAAAATGACAAAAAAATAATGGTAATCAAAAGAATATAAATCTAATATGATAAGTAAAAATATCTATTGAGGTTGAAATTAAAAAAAATATTAATTTAATAAATAATTCATAATAAAAAATTGCAACAAAGAGAATAATAATGAAATTAAAAAAAATTAATTTCATAAATTATTTAAAATTATAGTTAAGAGAATAAGGATGAAATCTTAAATACAATAAAACTTAAGGGTTGTTTTAATTTTTCTCAAGACTAGTATGAAAATCGACTAAGAAAAAAGTTAAAAAAAGAGGCCATATGTGTCACTCTAGCCATCATTGGGCTAGATGCACTTCTTGTTTATGGAGGGGACATCAAGATGCTTGATCATCCTGTATTCGGGATAACCAATGTAAAGAAATGTGAAAAAAATAACAATACTCAAGAATTAATAATTTAATAGAAAAGAATAAAATCAAATAAAAAAATAGAATAAGCCCATGTTAATTTAACTAACTTACAACCTAAGATATGAGATGCGGATAGCATTACAAAATTTTTTTCACAAAGTTCAAGACCTGATAAGTCAATGTTAGATTATAAAAATGAAAAAAAAAACAATTTTTAAAAAGGATTTAGAAAAAAAAAAACCAAACTCAAATTAGATAAATGATTAAAACTAGTGGATCAAGTCATAAGATTTGGAATACCCTGTAAAAGGCAAGCACAAAAAAATTTCAAAATAAAATTCTCAATTATAAAAAATATAAACAACAAGGACTAAATTCTGCACCAAATAGAATAGAAAGAAACTAATTAGAGATTAAATTGAAAACAAAATAAACAAAATGATAGAAAAGGAGCATTAAAAAAAATAAGGATAAAATTTGAAGGAAAAAAAAGAATTAAGATTCTAAAGGACAAAATGGAACAAAATAAATAAATGCAAATGATAAAAAACAACAATTAAAAGAATGAGAATCAAATTGAATATAAAAGATAAATCAAATAAAATACAGAGGAATGAAATTGAAAAAAATAAAAACTTCAAGAAGCATTGAAATTAAAACAGATAGAAATAAAAAAAACATCAAACCCAAAATAAATACAAAATAGAGGACAAAACTAAATTTTTAAAGACTTGGCGCAAATACCAAGGCTTATAAGAGAAAAGATGGATATAATAAAAACAAACTTATCGATGTTGAATTGTTATTTGTCTTGTTAAACACATCGCCCAAACAATTATGCCACAATTTTATGAGTTTGATAAGATGACGATCAAGTTTTTTTTTTTTGCCACTCAAAGTGTTATCACATGTCTTTGGAATGGTATGGAGAACTTGGACACGTGCGAGACACATATCAATATATTTTATTGTTTTATTAATATTTTAACAAGTCAAATTACAAAAAAAATATCCTTTCATCAACGGGCCATGAGATAAAATTTATTAATAATAAATAATAAGTCAAATTAATTAATAATAATAGTAATGTGAAAGACTTGACTAATATTAAGTGGGTATATACCAATGGTGTATTATTATTACAAAAAATTAAACATGAAACAGAGATAAAAATACCTTTTGGAGTCATTCTAAAATTTTGAAAACCAAAGGTTACATGTATAATTTTACCAAGAAAAAAAATATTAAGATAAATAAACCTCTTTTTACAAGGTTATGTTTTTTTAGCAGCCAAAGGTATAGGTGTTAATGCATAATGTAAATACAAAAAAGAGGATAAAAAACCCTTAACAAAAGAATATTTTTTTTATTTTAAGAAAAAAAAAGTATTTTTAATGTGAATTTTCAAAGTTTAACAATAAAGTTTTCTCTAATCAATCTACAAATGATATTTGCATGAACTAGTAAAAAATGATTTTACCCCATTCAAGGTAATTGTTAAGAATAATAAAGAAAAAAATAATTATTACAAATACATAATGATTTTTTTCGCATGTTACAAAAAAATGCCAAAACATTTTTTTTTTTTTTGTAATGAGAAGAAAACCACCCCATTTTATTTGGCCTTATGAAATATCTTTGAAGTGCTATATATTTTGTGACTAAACGATATGCTATTATGAAAATAATAATATATATCACCGTAGAAATCATCAAATCTTTTAAATAGAAGCCATGTTAATTTGTAATTATTATTATTTTAATTAATATAAATGCTTGGATTAGTTAAATGCAGCTCGATTAATTTTATGAGCTCTTAAATTCATAATCACATAAAATTTTAATAGTTATCATATTCGCAACCAAACTTGAAACTACAAGAAAGCAAGTTTGTTTATTCCAAACTCTTACTATTAAATCATTTACTAAATAATTATATTTGCAATTATTATTATATTAATTATAGGGAAAGCGAAAGATGTGAATTATGCATGCATATATTCCAATTAAATGGCTGGTGGACCGTCAATTCATGATTTTGTAATAAGTTGGCTATGCATGATCTGAAGTGAACAGATAATTCATTTTCTTTTTTCCAGAGTCCAATCTCGACTTGCCACTACCACTACAATGTGTCATTGTTATTTGTTAGACATTCACACACGTTTGCATCTCCTTTTAGCATCGCAATGGCCCCTTTTTATCAACTCCATTCATCTGCCTGATGCCTTCCATTACTTTGTTGTTAAGTAATGCTGCTACTTTGTGATTTTATATATACATATATAGAAAGACATACCTACAACTGGAAGAACACAAAGGCTAAGCTCTTTTTCTTACGCATACACTTGTGGATACACTACTTTCTTAATTTGAACTCGTGGCATTAATTAATGGACAAATAAAGTTATCTGGAAGATCATTGAGAAACGAGGACAGAGAAGTCAGATCTGCGCGTGCCAATCCAAGGGTGTTTATCTGATCGAGAGCAAGCAATCATTCTTTTGTAGCTTTTCCTATTTATTTATTTATTTCAGAAGAATAATGGATTGCAGCCCTCCTTTCTGCACTGGATTATGTTATATGCAATATTCTTTTCCTAAAGAAATACCATTTCTTTTTTCTTTTTAATCTTTTACGATGTTAAATACTAATTAATTGCTTATGGGGGGCTACGTTTCAATAATTAATTAATAGCTGCCTGAATTTCCAAATAAATAAATATGTTTCTTCAATTCAGGCAACGACACTGATCAGTTGTTCACTTTTTTCCCGCCATCCAATACGACGACGGAACAACAATTATTTAAGCGTAGCCTAACAAAGACAAATATGCCAAAGACAATTGAAAAGCACAAGGCTCGGTGGTTGGGTATCTCAGAAACAATTATGGGGACAAATTGTTGCTATTAATTTTGTTTTGTTTAATATCCGTTGCCACTTGAGGTGTCAGCATGGATTAAATTCCCATCCTTAACACTTGTTGTACAGTTGCTGATGTTGACTTAACCACACCGCATGTCTTTCCATGTACTTAAGGTCTGCGTTAACTGTTACAAACTTTATACAATCCTTTTCTACTGTCTAATTTTATTTTTTATATGTTTTTTAATATATTTTTAATATTAACATATTAAAACGAGCAAAACAATATATAAAAAAATAATTGAAATTAAAAATATAATTAGTTCGAAATGTAGAACAGTGCCTTTGAGATCCTCAACAAACCTGCTAAATAATAATAACGACGGTTCGATTTATAACTCTAAAAATGAAATCGGGGCATCTTGTAATTCTTGATTATGACTGAGCTACAAAACAGCTAAATGGTGCTGTCTTTAGGGAAAGGAGTCCTCCAGAAAATCTTTTCCAGCATCGCAAGATGGAAGTGGACATAAAGAGGACAAATTAAGAATTGGGTACGGTTGATTAGGTTGATTACATGGCATTAACCATTTTTATTTTGGCCATCAAGAATTAGCATTCATAATAGGAAAAAATTGGAGATTTTTTTTTTATTTACCTGGGGTGTCCAGGCCAGCTTACGCGCACCACGACTAATCTTCATGACCCACTGAATATTCTGCAAACCCAGTAGGTATTTAAGGCACCACGGGGTGACAGACGTGCACGTTAGGGCTCAAATCCAGATGTAGTGAAAAAAGACAAGTTTTTTTCATCACTAGAATAAACCCTGAAATGCAAAATTTTTAATGCAATGGGTAGATGAACTTATTTTGGTTAAAAAAAGACAGTGTCGGGAACACACCGGATGCAGTTCTTGCTCGGAAGAGAAGACAAAGTAAAGCAAAACTATTGTATTTCGCACATACTAAACTCTTTGAAACTGAAAAAAAAAAAAACCCAAATAAGTACAAGCATTCTAATTAACTCTGTGTTTTTTTTTTTAAAAAAAACAAATCATGTGATACTTTTAAGGTAGCTGAGAAAAAAGTGTAAGCGCGTAACTTTCCCATTTGATCAATAGATCATCTATATCAAATATTAAGGGATCATCAAAGAATTTACTTCTAACAATTTAATCAAAGATTTGAATCTAATAAATTATAGAACAGGTGTAGTTTTAGACCATCAAATCAAGCACTAATCTATATATTAATTATCAATTACCACGACTGGCCAGATTTTGATTGTATTGTACGGAGGAAAAGGTCCTCCGAAGTTCGAAGTCAAAAACAAAATTAGTGGCATGATTATTGTAAGAGTACAGTATTGGTGCTTGTGTCTCGACTAACATTTACAACAAAAGGAAGAAGAAGAAATGATGGGGCATGTGAAAAAGAGACCTCTTCTATCCCTTTTGTTGCAAAATTTCCACCACAAGTGGATAAGAGCAAGCTGCTTCATTATAAATAATCTACATATTATAATACAAGAAAATAAAATATCCTCGATCCCACGTTATATAATCTTTTTTAACAGCAACATGAACAAAATTAATAATGCATCAATCTCCCTTTATACCTTTGTGGCTATATGTTAATTAGGAAACATAAAAGTAGATTAAAGGATAAAATGGAGGAAGAGGTAGTATAAAATAGAAATGACAATGACATTTCCCAAGGGAGGGAGGAGATGGTGGTAACTTTGCCTTCGTTGTGAAGAATCTGTGTACGTATCCTCCATTGATGATCATTTCCCGAACCCCCACTAATCCATTGAAAAATTCAAGTTCCAGTAGGTCTCTATAATTGCAGACTGAATTCTTATCCGCCCTTTAATTGGAAAAAAAAGTGACTTTTTACTTGTGAAGATCCCACCTTTTCAGGATAAAAAATGCCGCTGCTATTAGGGTTAGGGCAAGGATGCACTAACAAAAGCCAAATTCTGCGGCTACCAAAAAGACTGTCAATCGCACTACTCCTATCAAATAATTTTTGTCCTTATACCTTATTGATTGGGGCAAAAGAAATAATGAATCTTGATTCTTGCCTGGTAATATTTTCCCACGTTTACAGCAAGGTGGTACATACATACATACAATATTACCAGGCAAGAATGTGTGTGTGTGTGTGTATTCTTGCCTGGTAATATTGTAGGCGCGTCCTTGAAAAAGTGGAGATCAATCTATCAATTTCATATGGAAAATGGTCCTGGATCAGAAGGTAGTCCAAATAATTCCCTTTCACGATATATACACAGAGGAGAACATGAAATAAACGTAGACAAAATCTGTGCAAGTGAAAAGGCTGAAGAGATGGCAACATAGAGACATCAGCATGCCTAGAGAGAAGTCTGGACTCTGAAGTCCATCCCACCAGCTTGAAATTTTCAGAAACTAGCACAAATAAGTAACAGAAAATCATATAAAAAAAATGAAAATCATAATTTTCATAAAACAGAAATCATGACATGCTTGTCCAAACTCACGATTTGAAAAAAAGAAGAAGAAGAAAAGGTAATATAATAAAATCGAGATGGATTTTACAGTGCCTAGCTAATCATTCATTCCCTTTTACGAATATTGCTAGATATTAATTGATCATCTATAATTAGTAGCCAAATACTCTTCCTTCTCCTCGCTTAACATCGCAATACTCTCCTCTCTCAAAATCTTCTTCTTGTCGGCAATAAACGTCTCAACGGCATGCCTAAATTCGTCATTATCCATCTCCTGCATCGACTTTTTCTCGGCGGCCGGAGTGTTATAATTAAGGCGAGTACTGGTCTTGATCACAAAAGACGTAATTTCCCAGCTTCCAGTCTCTGTCTCCGATCTTCCAAACTCTCGTGAACATTCCCTGTTCTCTTTTCCACTCCACGCTGATCGCGTCCTCCAGCAACGCTTCTGCTCTTTCAACAGTGTATGATCACGAACTGGCTTCTCCTCCACTTCAACTTTGGCAGCATCAACAGTTTTCTCCCAGCAGACTATTTGTTTGTCATCGTATAAGGTATCTGTCTCACGGACTGGAAGATCCCTCTCTTCTACTTGAACTTGTTTCTCTAGCAACGATGAAACAACCAACTGTTTGTCCTCGTGGGTTGTTGTTTTCCAACGAGGAGAGGAGTTGGAGGATAAGGAAACGTATTCGTCGTAGATATCTGCTTGGAATGGGGTGTCGATTTGGTCATTGTTGTGGGCTGTTGTGGATGAAAGATAGACAATTAGAATTATGAACATGTTTGCGAGCACAAAAACATAGATTTTCCGGTTAGAATAGGAGAGATCATGAGAGGCGATTTGTGTTACGACAGGGAAGCAAGAAAAGGAGCACCAAAGCAAGACTAAGGCTCCCACTGCTTCCAAAAAGTAGTAAGAGTATCTCTTTCTGTTGTACCTTCTCACAGCATCGGCTTTCTCAGCCTTCACTTTGTCAAATTCAAAGGACGACATTGTTGGTTTGTGGGATTTTGATTTGAAAGAAACCAGTTGAAAAGAGAAACGGCAATTGCAGGATGTACGAGAGGAGTATATAGAGAGACCAGATGAAGAGAACTTTTCGGAGCGATTTGGGATTGCTCGAGGGAGAGGATTTTTATAGACAAGGAAAGTGAGAGGAATTAGGGATCATACAGAGAGGGATGGCAGTGATATATATATATATATATATATATATATATATAGCGTGAAGGTAGCCATTAGCTGCTTCTTTACAGGTATTATATATCTAGCCTTATCTGGTTTGATTTTTCTCAAGGAGGGTTCCTGAGAGGGAGAAAAAGGGAATTGGCATATACAACACAGATTCCTTTGTAGGGAAGTAGGGTGTTTTTTTAACAGAGATATTGAGCCTGAGAATGATCCATTTTAAGCATGCATAGATTCATGTTTTTTAGATTCATCTGGTTAGCCACGTGGACGGTTAAAATTTCCCGCTTAATGGATGCTCGAAAAAACAACCCGACTCGATGGAGAGAAAAATAAAAAGCCTTTTCTCCTTGTAAGCAAGCACGAGGATGGAGCGCGTGACTCTCCTCCGTGAAAAACACTCAATCCCATCATACATACATACATGCATGCATATATGTGTGTGCGTGTCTATATATAAACTCAACCTTATCACACACATATTATTTTTCTATTTTTCAAAAATAAAAAATCACGAATATACAGACATCTCTCATAGCTTAGTAGATGTATGTCATTAACAGATTTTGCAGATAATATAATAAATATTTTTATAAATAAGTTAAACAGAGTTAAATCACACCAGATTAGTATAATGGTTAAAAAAATAATGTTTAATTTAATTATTGTATCAAGTTTAAATTTTTGGAGGGGATTTTTAATGCCTATTAATATAATACACATACTTTGCAAGTCCATCAGTCACGTGGATTTTCTTAAATTAGGCTCTTAAGATTCTATTTTGTTATTTTTTCTTGATTATTTTGGGTTTTACGAATTTTTTTTTTATGTTTCCCTTTTGTTTTAATGTTTTTTTTGTCTACATTATTAATGTTATTTTTGGGCTTGTAAACCTCCTTGAACAAATTTTATTAAATTAATATTTTAGAAATAAAACAAGCTCTTGTAACTATTTGTGTTTTTAACCCTGATGGGACAAATTCCCTACCTCCCTGTGCTTATTGCTATTCACGTGTTTCCGACTCCATCACTGTTTTATAAACTAAAAGTCTGTGATTTTGAGTTTAAAACCTAGTCCATCCAATTTAACAAGGTCATCTACCCAATCTTAAATTAGCGAATCAATAAATAAGCTCTCCGGTTTGGTTCGAGTTATATTTTTTAAAATTTTTAAAATTATTTTTATTAAAATTTATTTTTTTATATTTTAAATTGTTTTAATATGCTAATATCAAACATAATTTTAAAAAAATAAAAAAATATTATTTTAGTATATTTTTATGTAAAAAACATTTTAAACCAGCTACTAACATAATCTAATACAAGTCTAGTGTAAAATGCAAACCATGTGATTTTTTTTATTGTAGTTTATTCATAATTAAATGTATCTAGTATTGTAGTGAAATTATCCTCTCAGTACTCTTCATCCTTTAATTTATAAATCTTCATTTCATTTAAGTGGTAGGATGGTCTTCCCAACTGATCAACTTGTCATTCTTATCTTGTCTGGGGCAGCATTATCTTCTTTTTTTTTTTAATAACAATGCATGCATGCCGTATTGACATTAGAGAGTAAACAATCGTACTTTTTGATTCATTGGTCATATAATAATTTTAATTTTGTTATGAATAGTTGAATTGCACGAGCACCCTACCATGCAAATTATTTTTTAATGTTTTTTTTATTATTAATGTTTAGTCATAAGAGTATTTTTGTTTTTATAAATAATTTTATAAATAATCATCTTTGTTATTTAAATTTTTTAGCTTTGGCTTCAAGTTCTTGATTATAATTTTATAATAATTATTTTTATTATTGTTATTTAATCATAAAGATATTTTTTATTTTGTGAACATAAAAATACATTTTGGTTTTTTTTAAAAAATTATTCCTAAATTTTTAATTTCAATTTATATTTATGTTAAATTCAATCATTATTTTTTTAATGACCATTTATTTTGATTTACATTGTTTTTTATTGATTTTTTTCTCTGTTTCATCCATCAATATTTAATTATTTCTAGTAAAATTTTAAATATATATATAAAATTAGCCTGAGTTGATTTTAATTTTTTATAAATATTTTTTTATGGGTAATCTCAATTTTATTACAAGTAATGAATTTATAGGAAAGATGAGATAAGCATTTGTAATTATTTTTTAAAATTAATTTTTATTTATAAGTGTATTAAAATAATATTTTTTATTTTTTTAAATTATTTTTTATTAGTGCATGAGAATAATTTAAAAAAATTAAATAAAAAATTAATTTTAAAAAAATTAAAATTTTTTTAAAACATGAATTGAATGAGGTTCTCAAACGGTACTTCGTTTCACTTTTTTCTGTTTGTCATTTCTTACAAAGGACAAATCAATTGCAATCTTGCCATTTTCTCTTTTTCGTTTTTCAATGCAGAACACGTGTAATTGCAAATTGAAATATTTTAACTTACACACACGCGTCGACACACACGAGTTGATAGTTGCAATGTAATTGTTATTACTATTTTTAGTCAGGGTATCTTTGAAGATAACAGTTGTTATAATTGAAAATGTTTTTAGTTTTTAAATATGTTAAAATAAATTATTTTCATTTTAAAAAATTATTTTTAATATTAATATATTAAAAAAATAAAAAATTAATTTTAAATAATTTTTTACTTTAATATAACTTGGTTTGAACCGTGTTTCTAATAAAATTCCGGTCATATAAATTGGTAGATTTTTTTAAAAAATAATTTTTGTTTAAAAATGTATTAATATAATATTATTTTTTATTTTTCAAAATTTATTTTTAATATGAAAACATTAAAAAAATAAAAAATTCAAGAATTTTTGGAATTGAGATGAAACTACAGTGCTAAACATTATATTAATCGGTCATGTGTTATGCTGCGGTATGGTTAATTTATCCATATAGCCATTAAAAAAAATCATTACTTGATGGGATACGATCCATGGTCCAATGAGTTCCGGGAATCCATGTAAATTCATGCCATGATATTGTTCGAAACTCCTCCCATGTCATAATAATGATCAGCCATGAAAGAAAAAGCAATAGGGTTCATGATCAAAGTGAAGCTTTTAGCACTGCGTTTACATGGGAAATTCATGAGCTCTTAAAAAAGAACAGACAGTGGATAGATATAGCTTTCATGGGACATTGTGGTTTGGTCGTGGAGGCTGATGAAACCCATGAAATACTGATTGGTTTGGTTATTCCAGAAATTACCCGGTGAGCCAAAAAGGCCTTCAATGGCCAGCGATCCACGCCGCGTGAAGGTCTGTGGCTGCCACCCTTTTTAGGGTTCAGGAAGTGACCAGGACCAGTAGTTGTGCAGGTAGAGATGAGTCATGGGAGGGGAATATCATGTGAATTCAATGGCAGTATTAAAAAAATAAAGTTTGAGAGATTATTTTAAAAGATTTTTATTTTATATTAAAAAGAAGTTATTTTTGACTATCTTTTGAAAAATTATTGTAACAGTATTACATATTTTTATTCTCCCATTTATTTTTTTCCTTGTTGTGAGTTACAGGCATCTATATATATGTATATATATATATACATATATATATACCTGCACCTATTTATTTTTTTCTGTGCTATTGTGGGCTACAAGCCCATATATACATCTACATTTTTTAAAACTACAGTGATTTTCCTTGACTGTTGCAATTAAAATATTTTAACCTTGTAAGTGAGGTTTTAACTCAGCGGTGAGAGAGGCTTGTCTCCTTTCTTCATACCTGGGTTCGAACCTTACCATGCACGTCTGTCACCCCTGCGATGTCTTACCTATTCACTGGGCTTGCAGGATGTTCAATGGGCCGTGTGGATTAGTCATGATGCGCATAAGCTGACCCGGACACCCCACATAAATAAAAAAATATTTTAATCTTCAGTGGAACCATCACAGTTTGGCTGTGGAAAGGGAGGAAAGGAACTTCTTTCGGCAGGCACTTTACAGGTGCAAGGGCATGGGATATTTAAGAAAAGGCTTAGACATTGGGGGTCCCAGAAAAATATACATGAAGGTAATAATTCATCTCTAGGGTTTGTTGGAGAACCTATCATCCAATTGTACTTTAAGCCTTTCTTTCAAGCCGGCATTTCTAGAGATGCTGGTCCTTGTAATGTTCCTTGCATGTAATGTTTTGTATTTTTTTTTAAGATTTTTTTATTTAGAAATATATTAAATTAATATTTTTAATTTTTTAAAATTTATTTTTATATTAATAAATCTAAATAATCTAAATTTATTTAAAAAAAAAAATCAAAGTTCTACCAAACAACTATGGGTCATTAAGTTGCAATAGTTATTATCTTCGTTATCACAATATGCCCACTGGACCAACCTAAAAAATCAAACACATCAGTCTCTAGTGGGGTTCCGTGACTGTGCATGGCTCCCATGCCTTCGGCTGCAAACATTTTTATTTATTTATTTTAAATATGACTTGTTTCTATATTTAGAATTATGTTTCATGTATTTTAAAAGTATATTTAGTTTAAAATGATATTTAATTATTTTTTATTTTTAATAATTTAAAAAATTTTAAAAATTATTTTAATATATTTTAAAACAAAACAACATTTTATATCAAAATATCAAGCATATATTTAATAGTTTGCGAGCTGTTTTTGTATCATGATATGATTCATAATTAGGTTTTATATAAATCATCACAAAAAATATATATTTTCCACGACTTTATATAACAAGATATGAATCCAAATTAAACCATAATTTGAGAGACAAATTCAGTGACAAACTTGGGATAAGCTTTAAATTAAGACTGACATATATGGGCATGTAACAAATACCCGGAACCACTAATATTTACCAAGTGCCAACTCAACCAGCACGCCTGGGATTAACTAATTCATTGTTTCTTAAAGAGTGCATGCATGCATATAATTAAGAACATGAAGTCATAGTCATTCTAGGGCTTGGCTAGCGGTGGAGGAGCTTGTCTGCTTCCATTGCACCAGGGTTCGAGCCCTGGCGTGCACGCCTGTCACCCCCGCGGTGCCTTACATGCCTACTGGGTTTGCAGGGTATTCAGTGGGCCGTGGGGATTAGTCGTGGTGCGCGTAAGCTGGTCCGGACATCCCATATAAATAAAAAAAAAAAGAACATCAAGTCATAGTCATGCTCGCCTTTTGTTTCGTAATAAACTTTTGACCAGGCAGCCAACTACAGCCAACGGTTCATGGATGCAAGTGTTTAATAAATTAAAGAATTACCAAGAAAGAGCATTGAGGTCTCCTCCACCTTCCCGTTTTGACTAAGTATTTGTTTGTTATCACGGCTAAAACATGGTTTTCCAATCAGGCATGCACTCACATGATTTCGTGGAAGATTTGTGTTGGATATTTTGTCACAATCTTGTATTGAAATAAACCGTCTCTATCATTTTTGCTGGATGTGAAGAATAAAGTCAAATCTGAGTATTATTTATTACAAGTATGAAATATACGTATTGATTTTTAGGTTAAAACATGCCCAGGTTAAAGTATGCCCACTAATAAGTACGAAATTTCAAGGCATCATGCAGTTGTTCGGATGAAAGCTGATCCCGAGTGTTCTAACTCCGACTCGTGACAACTTTATGAAAGGGAGAAATGAAAGGGTAAGTACTCTTGATTTTGACTGGATAAGACTAACATGTTACGATGGTTGATGAGAACATGACTTTTTCTTCAATCCTCATGACTACCAAGATTATATGTTTGTTTACGAGATACACGCTGCTTAGTAGATGGAAAATTCAGAGAGAATTAACCACGGGTGCGTTTGTTTTTTTTAAATGTGGTTTTGAAAATTATTTTTTAATTTTTATTTGTTATTAAAAAAATTAATCAACCAAAGTATTTTTTAGATATTAAAAATATTTTTTTATCAAATAAAAATCTGATTTGATTTTCAGAAAAGTATTTTATTTTTATTTTAAATGAAAAATACTACTTTGTAGGAGTTATGAAAAATTTAAAAATATTATATTTTTTAGTGATTATATCAAATTTAAACATTAAATTTTTAATTGCTATATATATTTTGTTTTGAATATTTATTTTTTTAATTTTAAATCTTAGAATTTAATTTTTATATTAACTTTGGTTCTTATTTTTATAATTATTATTTATTTTTTTCTTATTATTTTTAATTATAAAACTGAAATCAAATTAGTTGATTTTTAAAAAAAATTAATAAGTTTAATTGGTTTTTCATAATTTAATTTTTTTTACGATTTCTCTTCTTTTTTTCAGTTTTTTTCCTCGTCCCCACGTGGAGGCAGTGTCGAAAACATCTACGACTTGTCGGATTAACAGCTTTTCTCTTTCCAAAAGTGAAGTTTGGGCTGTCAGATTATCCACAACGAGCTACGTGTCATAATCCGAATGTTAGGATTTTTAGTTTGCTGCAAGACAAATCACAACACTTTGCCCATGAGGGGCACTTGGCGGGATAATCTTGAGAAGATGGAACGAGAATCTTTCTCTGTTTCAAGACTCACTTGTCAATGACTACTATGGCTTGGGTCTGGGTTTGTAAAAAAGAGCATGGACTTGGCAGACATGATTCTAAGCAAGAGAACACGGCTATTTCTATTGGGCACAGCTATCACTGGATACACTGATGCGGCATAGCTTGGTCTCTTCGGAGCACATGGAGGATGCAGGAATTGGCCCAAGATAGTGGGAAAGGAAGACTCTCATGGGTTTAATAAAGCCCCTTCGATTTTAATCGGTCGAGGTTCCATAAGAGAGGGAAGGCCTAAAACAAGTTCTGAATTAATTGAATAAGAAATGAGCCCATGAACCAAAAAGAAGGGATATATCACTGCCACCTCACTATTCAGGCTATATTTCCTCTATCCAAGTAAATGGGCACCCACCGCCTAATATTTGCCTAATGCACTCGCTTGAAAGGTCTGCTCGGCGGAAAATTATTTCCCGGTGGCCCGATAAGCATACTAACAAGTGAAAATACCCTTTCAAATTGGATGACTTCAGAATCTATTGTTGCAGTCCGTGCACACACATCTGTATGCATTGCCACCAATGAGATAAGCTATATCCCGTTATGGACAGTACACACCTGCACATCTAGGTCTCATCACCAAACCTGTGTCATGTCTGAAAGTTCTAGCTTTAAATGGAGCCACATGAAATAACGTCTATCCCCCAACCTTGTACACGGCACGGCTAGAATCCAACAATTGAACTGAAGTAAAGTTTATTGCCAGCCCCATCTATGGTAAGGCAGGAATCCAACAATTGAACGGGGAAAACAAAAATCTTTACTGCTAAACCAGGCGGTCGTGGACCATCACCGCCGAAAATGAAATCTCTATCACTAAAACTACGCTGTTGTTGTCGACACTGCCACCCCTTAACTTTCTGAAAAAAATGAGGGTCCAACTGAAATTTCGAGCTCATAAATTCACAACTAGTTTTTTGAGGTAACTTGACTTGCCAGACCACCGTGGAAGCACATCAAGTTGCAAGCTTAATCTCCACCAAGCCCCATACACTTGCATTTTGACTTCCTGTCATAAATGCTTCTACATTATCCTGGCCTTCGCTAGCCTTCTCAGAGACAACTTATAAGGATCCCAAGTTATGTGCCAAAAAAGACATGACGAAAACTTCGAATTCCAAATGTGCAGCCAAACTGGCTTCAAGTTTACGTGCCTGTCATCTCTCAAGAATGTCAAACTTATTGTGCTTGTTTGTTATCAAATCTTCAAGAGAGGTTTACGCTTACTACTCTGATACTAGGGGACAATAAAAAAAAGTTGATCCATCTCGCTATAAATACAAACACTTCCAACACCAAAAACACACACCCATTTCCCAGTTTCAAAGACTAGATAGAAAATATGGCTATGCTAATAAATCACGTACCTTCGTTGGTCCTGCTCTCCCTCTTCCTCTTTCTCCTCGTATCCACTGGTATGATGCATGATAACAGTTCTTTCTATTCTGGCCTCGATTATCTTTTACATTATCACATGTATATGATATATCAACTTATTACTCCTTTCGTGGCTTCCCTGTGAGTGTTAGTTTTGAGGATTCATGAATGTATGGTTACTTAATTCTGGTTGCGGAGATGCCGATGACAGAAGCAAAACTTTGCCAGAGGCGAATTGTGAATGCAAGACGTTGCAAATGGCAGTTCATGGAGCTTGCCATGCACAGTTCCCAGGATTTGCATGTTTCTGCTACTTCAACTGTTAATCAAGTCTTAAACTCTATGCCAGAATGATGATCATCAAGTTTCGTCATCCAACTCCAAATGAATGATGCTATAACTACCCCGTGTGCTTGGTATTTATCAAATAAGCCATCTATGGCTATTATGAGTTGCATCTATGTCCTTCGAGTCAATGTTTAATTGTGTCAGTGCAATAATTTGCCATTAAAAGTATCCTTTTCTTCTATACATATCTGCATCTATGAGAGCCTCAGTGCAAAAAGAAAAACTTAAGTACCACCACACCTAACCTCGTTCTAGGACATCAAAAACTTCAATCTACAACTCCCATTCCCTTGAAAGCTGAAAGAAACGTAGGCTAATTTAAAAATTAACACTCACAGCTTAACATTTGAAAGGAATTCCACAACATGCTCCATGTATGAACATCCTCCGAGATTTGATTCTTAAACAGGTTTCCATCAGAACAGCGGATTATGCAACAACGCAGAAGTCATTTTTTCCTTAACCTCACATAAACCTAAAATTTCAGAACTCTAAAAATTAACCCTTATGGTATAGTTATCCGGCCAAGTACATTCCAGTTCAATTATTTCTGTTCTGCAATGAATCCAGCAACTAATAAAAAATAAACACAAGGCATTGCAGCATCATATAAGCCCACAAAAGATTCACTTTTTAACAACAAAAAATAGGCATTTCATCAAACAGGTATGCATCATTTTACAATTAACAGACAAACCAAACCAAAGCCCCCAGATCACTTCAAACGACTATCCATACCTTATGGTCTCTACTTCTTCTTGCCCCCCTTGCCAGTAGAAGATTTTTTCCTAGTAGGCAAAATAACCTCACCTTTAAGTACAGGAATTTCCATTATCTGCGAGAGTCCTCCGTATTTCTTACGGAACTTCTCCACCTGGTCAGCATCTACGAGAACACCGGACCGGTTTCCGAGGTAAAACGGATGGTTGCCTGACCACACATCCACCACGTACTCTTGCTTGGTCCCACCTGTTGTCAACACTAGCTCTCCATTGCAATACACCTTGGCGTCTTGATAGAACTCTGGGTGTATGTCTTTCTTCCTGCACGTCACTTGCAGCCCGTGATTCCCTGCCGCACTCACCTTGACCTGCAATTAATTAAAAAAAAAAGTAAGCAGGATTTTTAAAAATATATATTGTTTTACGAAAGGGTTTAGGGTAATCTTACCTTTTTGAAGGTTGGCAGAGGAGGGGAGATTGGTTTGGTTTGGAGGAAAGTGTTAGTCAGACTAAATGCCATCTCTTGCGTCTGTGAGGCAGAGAGGAGAAAGGGTGGTGGTGATGGAGTATTTGTTGAGGATGAGGTTATTTGCGGTCATGGGCTTTGTGGTGCTGGCTGTGTCGAGCTCGATTTTTTTTGTTTTTCAATTCTGGGTCAGCGTTTATGGTTCTCTTGGGCCAGTCCTGTAATGCCCGAGATATTTAGGATAGGTGCGTGAGGCATCGTGTCACCCTGCAATCATTTAAATTAATTATTTTATTTAAAAAAATATCAGACCAATCAGGTAAAAACACTGAATCGAATTAATCAAATTTTATCGGGTATATCCACATCAGGAATGTTTAGGACCACAGAGAAATTGGTACCGAAAAATAATCATAGAGAAGTTCAGCAATGGGAAACCATGGTTCTCGCCCGCGTGATTCATAATTCTAATAGAAGATGATATAAAATGGAACTTCTTTCTTGATCATCACCATATTCATTCATCTGATTATAGCTTTAGTTTCATGCAAGTAATTTCTTCATTCGTGTCAGTGTTTTAAGTATCACATTAGATTAGATATTCGGCTTATACCAACCTACGGCTTTATTAAAATTTTTTAACATGAGAAAAAAAATAATTGTTATTAATATTTTTTACTATAGAAAAAATATAAATCATGTGAGGGGTTGGAATTGTATAATTTGATAGATTTGGTGGATCCAAAAGCAACCAAGATACTCGGTGAAAAATATAGTTAATATTTATTATGGGGTTGTTTTATAAATATTGACACGGAATTTATTAAATTGATTCGGATCAAGCCAGGTTATCTAATCAATATGCATGGAGACTATGATAACCTTATAGAAAATAAATTATAAAACTTAATTTTTAATATACTTAATGTTAAATGATAAATTTTTTAAAAAAAACTTAAGTCCACTCGAGTTAATTTGTCAATTCTATACCGGAACCACAAAAACCTAATACAAAACAAGTTGAGACAAGGAAATAAAAAAAGACTTGAATTAACTTGTTAAACTTACAGCCTGAATCACGAGACAAGGATAACTTCATAGAAAGCAAGCAATAATAAATCATGAAGTTTAATTTTCAATCAACTCGGTGTTAAATAATATTTTTTTTTTTAAAAAAAAAACTTGAATCAACCCGCAAACATCAAACCCACGATTTAATTCACGAGATTATGATAATCTTGTTAAAAGTACATTGAAAAAAAATTATAAAATATAGTCTATGATAAACTTAACATCCAACGATGCAATTGAAATTAAAAAAATAAAAAAAAAATAATTTCACAGCAAATAACATCTTGCGATGAAAAAAAATAATAAAAAAAAACTTGAGTCGACCAAATGAAACTATTAAATTCGTAGTTTAGATTGTGAGATTGAAATAAATTTATTAAAATAAATTAGAAAAAGTATAAAACTCAATTTTCAATAAATCTATTTTTAAATGATATAATTGAAATTAGTATGTGTGTAAAAAATAAAATTCTCTCTTATTCTAGATTTTTTTTTGTTATTGTTAATTTTAACATACCACCGTCAACAATAAATTTTTATAATGTAACAGATTATATTTTTCAACAAGGAAGAATTTTTTTTGATCGGTTAATATTTTTTTATATTGATTTTTAAACATGATCTATTTTAAACACTACTCGATAATATTTATAATTTTATCTCACATGTGTCTATATATACACAAAACCACAACTAATTTTATTTATTTATTTTTTATTTTTAATTATAAAATTTATTATAATATCAAATATATTTAATTTATATACAAAAGCTAATCACAGTAGCAATAAATGTAAACTGCAGCGTATTTTAAAAAAATAAAATATTTTTATTTAAAATAAAATTTATTTTTATATTATTTTGATGTTTTGATATTAAAAATATTTTTAAAAAAATAAAAAAATTATTTTAATATATTTTAAAATAATAAATATTTAAATTATATCATTATTATAATTTCAAATAAACACATGTAAGCCTTCTTCAACTGAAGCACAAATATCGTCCAAGCATCACGCGCGAGGAGAAAAACGGTGATGACCAGGCCATCAGCAAATTGACACGCCATCGGTCCAAGGGGCAGGCCGAGCATTTGAATAGTTGTCGTCTATTAGCAAGCCGCTACGTGAACGGTCAGAAGTGCAGCAAACATCGCAGTCGTGCTAAAGTGCCTAAACACATGTAACCACAGCGCATGCTTGCATGTTGAAGTGGCACCTTGCTCCATCATATGAACTTACAAAACGACATGTGGAATTTTGGACAAAGTATAATTCAAGAACGTTACGGCATGCTTATGTAGAACGTTGTCTCGTTAAATTCAATTAAAATAGTGCTTTATTTTTCCCAAATGCTTTTTTAGAAATATATTATAATAAAATATTAATTTGAAGCTGAATATTTTTTTTAAACATATTAATTTAAAAAAAATTTAAAAAATAAATACAAAAACAAATATATTTTAAAAGTGAACAGATATCTTTTTATACTGTGATCCAGCTACACTTTTTAAAATTCTTGATTTTTTTTTAAAAAATTAAATTAATATTTTTTTATTTTTATATTAATATTAAAAAATATTATTTAAATATATTTAAATATTTTAAAAACTAATATTTATCACACTTCCAAAGTAGATAATACGAGGATGCTTGGTTAAAACACAATTGGAATCATATCTATCTTAAAATCATTAAAATATACACATGTTGTCTGGAAAATAATTTTTTGAGCGTGGACTGACTTACTCTGAATTTTTGGATGACCAAATAGATAATAACTTCAATAGCCGTCCAGCACAACGAAATTATATTTATTAAATCTCACGATACATTTACCTGTAAAATTTAGGATTTGAAGCTAATTTTTAATTTAGTAAGAGAAAAGTTTTATCTGTTTTTGTATTTTAAAATTTTTTTAAATAAATTTATTTTTTTATTTTAAATTAATATTTTTAGATTATTTTAATATATTTTTATAAAAAATAATTTTCAANTATAAAAATATTAATTTATGTTTTTTGTGTGAAAATTAATTTTAAAGTGACGAATTTTCTTTGGTTTACTCTTCACGTATCTAAATCAAGTACTCTTTTGATCCCGTGACTACTCATTGCATTTACAAAAATCTAGCTTCATGATTGGTTTGAATCTAAGATAATGATACACGGGGTAAATTAAATCATGAGAATGTACTTGGACTAGTACTCGACGATATTATAAAAATTAGATACAAAAGAAATGTATATTTCAAAGATTATGCACCCTTCTTCGAGAAAACAAGAAAAAAGATTGCACATGTTCTTCCCTTTCGGTGCATGGTAAAAGTGAAATCTCGTTAACTGCATGGTAAAAAGTGAAATCTCGTGAGCACACGAGCCTTGAAGTGCGAACAACATGCTTGAGACAGATGTTATTTTTTGTTGTAATTTTTTTTAGAAATATATTAAAATAATAATTTTTAATTTTAATATTAGGATATAAAAAACAATCTAAAAATATTTAAATAATAATTTAAAATAAAACAAATAAAAAAAGCAATCCATCCACACAAACAAATAATATTAAAGTACTGTTTTTTCATGCACGCTTGTAAATATTTTTAATGTTTCGACTTAGTGTAGAAAAATATAGCATGAAAGAAATTTCTGAGCTAAACAAGTGTTAAATAACTTAATTTAACTAGTTTGAAACTTAATTTACATCAATATTTTTTATTTTTCTAAACCTCTTTTCTAAAAGAAAATAAAACGACTGTTTTTTTTACAACTAGTGTTAATTAATTAAATAAATATATAGTTTTAAAATTTAATTTGAGATAAAATATGAGTAGTAAGTTAGAGAATTCAATTAGAGTTAATATATATTAATTATAATTTATTTTTAAGAAGTTAGTGGATTGATGATGAACTCTTGACCAGTTGAAGCTTAAATTAATGAATTACAAAGTTCATTTATTTTTTTTTTATCAAATCATCTAATTTTATGTTTTTACTTGTTTACCGTTCTAAATTTTAAAACTTAGCTAAGAAAAGGGAGAATATTTGGAAACAAACACTGCAGATTATATTTTTTAAAAATTTAATTATTTTATATTTTAAATTATTTTGATGTAATGATTTTTTTATAAAAATAATTTATATATTTTATTATAATTTTTTTTAAATAACCACAATTATATTATAAAAGGATACGACTGCAGCATTAGTATGGAAGGAAGCCAAAGGATAGCTAGTATCTAGATCAGCGATCAGAAGCATTCGGTTTGTGCATTAAAAATGGAGAATCTGATCGAAGATTTTGTGTTCACATTTTTCACAAAATTCCTATTACTTGTGTTCAATATTAATGGCCAGCTTGAACCTAAGCCTCAACACCTCTTGCGTGCCTCCCAACTCGCACTAGTGAGCTATGCGCGTCCCAGTCCGCACCTAACATTATCAGCCGCCTGCCTTGGCTCCTCCGGTGTCTTCTCCGGCGATGCGTGAAAAATATAGCTCGTTTTTGCCCATTAATCTGGCGAAGCGTGGACATTTTGTTTGCATATACACAAGCATGATTTTTTTTTTTTAATCTTTTTGAGTCCATTTATTCCATTTACTATAAATAATCATATTCTGAAATGTCTAACTATAGCTGTCAAATCACTTTAGGACCTCCTCAATCTGAATCTCTACTCCCCGAATAAAAAAACGCTCAAGTTGATAAAATCACCCACTTTTTTTTTTAAATGATATTAAACACTTCTAAAAATTATACTAAGAGAGTTAGATTGGGTTTATTTTTGTATTTTAAAAATATTTTTTTTAAGTTAATATTTTTTTTTGTATTTTAATATTTTAATATTAAAAATAATCTGTTAAAAATAAAAATATTATTTTAATATATTATTAAATAAAAAATATTTTTAAAAATAACTATAAGATGCTGCACATCATTTAACAAGTGTAGACTTCAACGGACTATTGTTGTTTTGTGTCCATCACAAGCAAATGATGAACGCGATAAGCAAAATCAAACAAATTGATAAATATTTTTTCTTCCCTCTCAAAAAGATGCTGTATAGTGACTACAAATAGCAAGGATCAAGGGAGCCGACACGCTTGCAATACAAGCCCATAGAACTGTGGCAACCGCAGACTGAGGAGTCAAGAGTGGCAATACACAGAGATCACTAGTGATTTTCTCCTCCAAATCTTTCTGTAGAATATTCAAAACCCACCATTGCTTCCGTTGTTTCCCGTGACTTCACAATCTGAACTAATCACCACTCTTGCATTCAATCTCCTATCCTGCCTGCAACTTTAAGACACTCAAAGTTCACACATTTTCAGTTCTTTTTCTCCTAAATTATTGCCAGCCTGTGAAAAAATTTGATCTTTTTAGTCTCCTTTTGTTTTCTGGACCATTTGGATTTTGATATTCAAAGTTTTAGATTTAACAAGGTGGCTTTTGTCTCTCATCATTTTTACATCTGCTCTGGTTTCTGAATATTTAGGGACCTTCAAGAAAACATTTTTACATTTTGGAATTGTCATGTTACTAATCTCTTAGGATTTCAAATTTCTTGGATCTTACATTTAAAGAAAGGGAAAAATATTTGGGGTTGTAGTTTCTTGGTTTGATTCAAAAATGGATTCTTTCTGTGGTGCCTTGATGGCAAGTGCTGGCGCCAATGCTGTCAATTTTAACAAAGGAGGTATTGGAAATGATGGGACTATCTTTTGGGGTGAGAATCTTAAGAAGAACCTGAAGAGCTGGGATTCGAGAGCCCAGTTGCGGAAAAATTTGAGAAGTGGTGTTAAGAAGATCAAGCCTGGAGTTGCTTACTCTCTTCTCACATCAGATGTTAACGAAGAAACTGTGGTAATTACATACACTGTTCAACATCTGATGTCCATGTTTTAATGTTTGATTCTGCTAGGTTGCAATGCTTAAGTATTTTTTATTTTGATTTTAGATTTTTGAGGCACCGGTGTTTGAGACTCCACAAGCAGACCCAAGTAATGTGGCTTCGATCATATTAGGTGGAGGAGCTGGGACACGTCTCTTTCCTCTTACTAGCAGAAGGGCCAAGCCCGCGGTAAGATTTGATTAGTCCATGGTTTCTAGAAATAATTTTTGAGTTTTTGTGAACAAGCTGAAATCATAGTCGGGGCTTGAATTTTTTTTTTCCTGTATTTTATTAAGAATAACTGTAGATTTATGTTTGCGTTTCTTAAATACAGGTTCCAATTGGAGGCTGTTACAGGTTGATTGATATTCCTATGAGTAATTGCATCAATAGTGGGATAAAGAAGATTTTCATCCTAACCCAGTTTAATTCCTTCTCACTCAATCGGCATCTAGCTCGTACTTATAACTTTGGCAATGGTGTTAGTTTTGGAGATGGATTTGTGGAGGTAAGATGGTTCTGGTGAAGGAGTGTTTAGAATTTTCTAAATTGTATACAAAACACCAGAACAATATCATAGGAGGAGCTTATGCTTTGGTCTATTGAGGCATGGCAGTCTCATGAAAGAATGCATTTCTGTTAAATTGCTTATTACTTCATCAATGCGACTACAGAGTTGTCTTTGTTGTCAAATTGAGCGTTATTTTCAACTGCTGGTGTGAAAGTTTTTGAGAGAGACATCTTTGCCCGAGGAACAGGTTTTGGCAGCTACTCAAACACCAGGGGAAGCAGGAAAGAAGTGGTTTCAAGGAACTGCAGATGCTGTGAGGCAATTTATATGGATGTTTGAGGTGAGAGCTCAGAATTTTGCTTTCTGTCGAAGATTTGAACTTACCAGTGTAAATTTGACTAGATGGGTTTCCCTTGTTTATTCAGGATGCAAAGACCAAGAACGTGGAGCATGTATTGATCTTGTCTGGTGATCATCTTTATCGAATGAACTACATGGAGTTTGTTCAGGTACTTTTTTATGCGTTCACTTGTGGGATATTGCATCAAATACAGTTTTCTATTGTGTCTGATTCCTACAATCCGACTTAACTTCTGCCTTTTGATGTCTAATGCATTTGCAGAAGCATATCGACACTAACGCAGATATTACAGTTTCCTGTGTACCGATGGATGACAGGTATCTCTAGATTACTTTTACGTTATATTGCATGGTCTTGTGGCAGTGTCTGATAACTATAGAATTCTAATTGATGTCATTCAACTTGCCATCATTCATAACATTACTTGTTGATAAATATTTTTGTGCTTTTGGAAATTCATTGAAATTAGTTATCTTGCAGTCGTGCATCAGATTATGGACTGATGAAGATTGATAGCACTGGGCGTATCATTCAATTTGCTGAGAAACCTAAGGGCACTGATCTGAAAGCAATGGTAGTTAGTCTTTACTTATCTCATTTTTTTTTTGAGCTCCAATTCTTAGTTATAGATTTAATCAAGATCCTTTCTGGTCTTCTCTAAGTTGATATGCCCTTATTTTTTATATCTAGCCAGTGAAATTTTCTTTGCACTGCAGCAAGTTGATACCACTCTTCTTGGACTCTCCAAGCAAGAAGCCATGCAATTTCCCTATATTGCTTCAATGGGTGTTTATGTGTTTAGAACTGATGTCTTGCTGAAGCTTCTGAGGTGTAGCTATCCCTCATGCAACGACTTTGGTTCGGAAATCATTCCATCTGCTGTGAAGGAGCATAATGTCCAGGTGAGATCGCCACTCAATCATAGATTCATCCACTTGCCCTTCCTTCTCTTCCAATTTTTCATTTCTAGTTAATTTGCATCAGTTAACTTTATTCCAGTAATGGAATTTCTGCATTTCTGAGTTCTTTTAATTTTCAGGCTTATTTATTCAACGATTACTGGGAGGACATTGGAACAATAAAGTCCCTTTTTGATGCCAATTTGGCCCTCACAGAACAGGTTGGTATTATTGTCATACCATTTATTTCTGTAGTAACCTGGTAGCACTGCAATGAGGGGGCTTTCCCTTCTTCAAAAAGGTCATGGTTCTGCAAATTGATCAGTTGGTTTTCTTCAATGCAGCCACCAAAGTTTGAATTTTATGATCCGAAGACACCTTTCTTCACCTCTCCTAGATTCTTACCGCCTACTAAAGTTGATAAATGCAGGGTATGATTTCAATTGCAAATGAGGTTACAATTTCTAATGTGCTTGTTGCATCTCATGTAACATTTTTTTGTTGCAGATTGTCGATGCTATAATCTCACATGGCTGCTTTTTACGAGAATGTAGCGTGCAACATTCTATTGTGGGAGTCCGCTCACGTTTAGAGAGTGGTGTTGAGCTTACAGTAAGCTAGCTTTCTTACCCTTTTCTTTCCTCGTTTCCTGGCTTCTCTTCCCTTCTTCGTTTAAAGCTGGTACTGGATTAAGAAGGCTTTCTTTGGTATTAAATTAATTGACTTACAGAGGCAGGGTTCTGGATTTAGGGGCGTCACATTCTAACCCTATTGGATTTGATTAGTTCAGCCAAAAATAGGCTCCTAGATGGCAGCAGATGAAATTACGCATGCCTGTATGCTATGAAATTGGCTCCACCATGGCCAGTTATGTTGGAATGCACGTTATTGGAGGATGTCCACTGACAATAATATACTTCAGGGGCCTATACCGGTTCCAGATAGTGCTTTTGTTTATATTTGGTTTATTTGGTGACACTTCATGATATCAGACTGTATTTAAAAAAAATACCATTAAAATCTGTAATGATGATCTTAAGCAATGTTATTGTAATATTAAGGAAGTCGTGGAAAAGATCAATCATTCTGCAAAAACCAGAGTGCATTCTGTAAGGCATTGTGTTTGCAGTGTCTTCGAGGTTTTCCAAACTCCCCACTCTGATTGTATATTTCTGCCATCTGAATGAGGGTCAATATGTACTGGTCAGATGCATGTGTAAGGTAGGTACTCAATTCATTTTTTTTTATTGAAATCCCATAAATGCACATGATTTTGTGCGCATGAATTTTAACATAAATAGTGATCGTTAGTTGATGCCAAGATGGCATCATGTAGAAGCTTGGCCAATTTGTCCTTTCAATTCTAGAGCGACAACTGATTATGGTAATAGCCTAACTAGAGGGTGCTTATATCTCCAGGATACTATGATGATGGGTGCTGACTACTATCAAACTGAATCTGAAATTGCCTCTCTGCTAGCTGAAGGAAAGGTTCCAATTGGCGTGGGTCAGAATACCAAAATCAGGTAAGATTTTGGCAGCAACTCCTCTTTCCCATGCACAGGCACACATGCAAAAACTTTCAGTGTACAAGATGAGACCTGCATGTTGTTTCTGCAGTATATAATGCTCTATCGATTCTTTCATGTAACATCATCCAATCATAATTGCTTATACCTATTAAAATATTCATTTGTGGATTCTTTGGCCTGATGGCAGAACATATGCTTTTTTCTCCCCAGGAATTGTATTATTGATAAGAATGCCAAGATAGGAAAAGATGTGATCATCACAAATGCTGATGTAAGTGTAACTTTCTGTTTAAAGTTGTCAACTTGGGGTTTTTTTCAATACAACCAAGAAGTGTCCTGTGTTTGATCGGCATATATATGCTCTGGCTCATCAGGGTGTTCAAGAAGCAGACAGGCCAAGTGAAGGATTTTACATTAGATCAGGGATTACAGCTGTCCTGAAGAATGCAACAATTAAAGATGGAACCATTATCTAGAAAAAGCTGAATCCTAGTGATGAAGCTGAGGAGCAATCAATCCGCATCTTTGTATTTGGTTGCTGTGATCACAAAGAACTGCCTTGTGCGCAAATTACCTGTTCCTTCCATATGTGACAGAACAGCCAAGAAGAGGTAGTATTTTAACTTGAATAAATCGAAGGCGCCTGAAGTCTATTTAGAAATATGGACAGGTTCATTGCTTAAAGCTCAAACCACAGGATTGATAATACAACCTTTTATTCTGACTTTAAAACTTCAGCCCTGTTTGGCTAGATCAGAATTAATCTTTGAACTATAATAAAATTGCCATGGTCAAGGAGGGGATGATTTGGATTCTAAGCGTTGATCGTTAGTTTTAGGGGGAAAGTGATTTCTTGAAATTTATTTTCTAATTTTTTTTGTATTTATTTATTATTACAAAAATTGATTAAGAGAAAATATTTTTCAGTAAAAAAAAAAAGGTTTGATTTTTTAAAAATATATATTTTTTATTTTGGATGAAAAATATTTTTTAGAAGTTATAAAAAGTTCAATTTTTTTTATTTAATGATTATAAGAAATTTGATATTTAAGCTTTTGATTATTATATATTTTATTTTGATTTTTTTCAATTACATCCTTTAAAATTTGATATATTTAGTTTTTATTTTTTTATTGTTATTTGTTTTTCTTTTATTTTTTTAATTGAAAATTTTTATTTATTGTGTTTGGTTTCTATTTATTTTTATTTAAAATAATTTATGAAATTATATTTTTTTAATTTTATATTTTTAATTTTTTTATCTGTAAAATTTGGTTTTTATTATTTTAATTCTTATTTATTTTATTTAAAATTATTTTAGAAATTATTTTTCTTTCAATTTCATTCTTTTTTTTAATCATTTTATCTTTATTCTGTTAATAAACTTTTAAAAAAATTAAAATATTAAGAAATTATTTATTAACTTATTTTTCATAACTAGCATTATCAAATATTAGAATTGAATTGCTTCCCTTTTCCTTTCACTAAAAGAAATACCATTGGATGAGCTGATACATCCCTAATAGAGATTTCGATACTCAAAACTTCAGCGATGACGCTAATTTTTCAAGTTAAAAGAGTTTGCTAGTCTAGCATGATCAAAACTAGAGTCTCCTGGCTTCTCATTTTTCCATGTTAATTGCCGTTGTTCCCAACTGTTCTCGTATCTTTTACTCTCTCCCACTTCTCCATGTTCCTCAGCCTAACGTCCATCTATCGAATCCGATTGAACTTTGGAGACTGATCAACAATTATACTAGCTGTCGAAGGGTTCTGGCTGAAGACTACTTCATGCCAGTCTCGGAATGAGTCCATTCCTTCAGTAAGTAGTTGCCAGAACATGCCGCCTGCCGCAGCACCTCCATTGCTAGCTGATAAATAAATAGCTAAGTAGACACAAGACAGTATTGAATAGTAGCTGGTCCCTTTGGTTATCATTCGATGTCCGCAATGATTTTCCGAACTCTGTGAACAGAACTTGCTTCTGAAGGATGTTCTGTGCATCTTGGATATGATCGTTAAGCCAAATCTTCAAAAAGGATTCTTGGCTTGCTTCACCTGAATAAGTTAGCCTGTTCATAGAGAAAAATAGCCGTATTTGGTGAGGAACGTCTGCGTTGCCAGGAAAAATGCTATATGCTCAGATTTTTACACAGCGTGACATAACAGAACAGAAGGCAGGGATAGTTTTAGGCGGAAAGTTTACGCTTAAGACCATTGATCAGGGTAGGAATGAACAGCCGCAAAGTCAATGCCAGGGATCTGATCGTTGGCAATGAAATCTGTCCCTACGTGAAAGTTTGGATTGGGTTGTCGCTTTTGAGAAGGGGATGGTTTGTAACATTGCGGTTGAGTTTTACTCTGAGAGTTTTTTTTTTTTTAGTTTTTTTTCTTTTAATTTTACATTAATTTTTTTATATGTTTTTGTATTGTTTTAATGTGTTATATTAAAAATATTTTTTTAATATTAAAAAAAAACTTTAAAATCAATTTTATGACATTCCAACCCCTTACAAACCTGCTTCTAACAAGTGGTTTCCATCAATAGATATCAAGTAAGAAGCCATCTCTGTGATCCAAGCTTGCCATGCAAAGCCAAGTTAAGTAAAATCGAACAGTAATGTTTTATTTAATAATTTTTCATCGAATCAATTTTTTTACTCACAAGGAGTTGATAGTCCTTAGAACATGATTGGTATTGTATTTTAAAAATATTTAATTTTTTTAAAAATTAATATGTTTGTGATGCTTTTAAATTATTTTGATATATTGATTTAAAAAATATTTTTTTTAAATAAAAAAAATATTATTACTATATTTTTTAAAATAAAAAATACTTTTAAAAGATAATCATAATTACCATTCCAAACACGTTTTTAGCAGTTACGTATTTGCGTGCTGCTTTTGGTTAATCTCAAAGTGGCCCTGTTTTTGTCCGACCACGTTAACGAGTTTAATGCTACCGAAATTCTCACCTAATTCTATGCCAACAGTAACACTGGACCTGTTATTTAAATTAAATTTATTGTGTTCACTTCGAGGGTTGGTGGCAGGAGATCTAACGATCTGATCTGGTGAGTTCTTGTGAGCACTCAGACTCTATTTGGAGGTGTTTAGCTTTGCAATTTAATCTTATTTTTTAAATATTTTTAAATGAAATATATTCTGAAAAATAATCTGTACAACCCCTTCAGTGATCTGAGTAGATTTGGAAAACAACATTAAGGAACTCTCAAGATTCAAAAGATAATAGAGTTGAGAGATACTGAAGGCTGAAAATATTGTATTCATGAAGAGAATCAGACATGTACAATTAAAAACATAAGATGGAGAAGTCTAACTAACCCGAAAGGTCCTTCCTTATAGATCCGAGACACATCTGGGTTCATTCATGAGCTCCTGAACCATTATTTTTTTTTTTAATTAATGTGGGTGTCCGGGTCAGCTTTCGCGCACCACGACTAATCCCACGGGCCCTGAAGTTAACGACCATGTAAGCCTCCAGTGGCCATCATATGAGCAACCAAGGACTCGAACCTGAACCATTATTGATGGCATGGGTGGAGGAATGCTGAAGGCTAAGGTGGGCTCTAGTACAGGTAAGATTTTATTAATATTTTTTTGATTAGTTTTATATAAAAAATTTATAATTTATAGTNGTTCACTTCGAGGGTTGGTGGCAGGAGATCTAACGATCTGATCTGGTGAGTTCTTGTGAGCACTCAGACTCTATTTGGAGGTGTTTAGCTTTGCAATTTAATCTTATTTTTTTAATATTTTTAAATGAAATATATTCTGAAAAATAATCTGTACAACCCCTTCAGTGATCTGAGTAGATTTGGAAAACAACATTAAGGAACTCTCAAGATTCAAAAGATAATAGAGTTGAGAGATACTGAAGGCTGAAAATATTGTATTCATGAAGAGAATCAGACATGTACAATTAAAAACATAAGATGGAGAAGTCTAACTAACCCGAAAGGTCCTTCCTTATAGATCCGAGACACATCTGGGTTCATTCATGAGCTCCTGAACCATTATTTTTTTTTTTAATTAATGTGGGTGTCCGGGTCAGCTTTCGCGCACCACGACTAATCCCACGAGCCCTGAAGATAACGACCATGTAAGCCTCCAGTGGCCATCATATAAGCAACCAAGGACTCGAACCTGAGACCACAGAGAGAGCAAACCTCTTGATCCCAAGTCCTTACCACTTGGCCACCACCTAGATGGTTCTCCTGAACCATTATTTTTTTTTTTTAGATTAACGTGGGTGTCCGGGCCAGCTTTCGCGCACCACGACTAATCCCACGGGCCCTGAAGTTAACGACCATGTAAGCCTCCAGTGGCCATCATATGAGCAACCAAGGACTCGAACCTGAACCATTATTGATGGCATGGGTGGAGGAATGCTGAAGGCTAAGGTGGGCTCTAGTACAGGTAAGATTTTATTAATATTTTTTTGATTAGTTTTATATAAAAAATTTATAATTTATAGTTGAATTATTAAATTTTTTTAAAAATTTGCATGGAGGTTTATAATATAATTTAATTTTAAAATTTTTAAAGAAATTCAGAAATTTAATGAAAAATTATAATTTAACTAGTTTTATATTACTATATATCATTTTCAATCCGATCATCAGATTAAAATAAAATTTTATAAAAGATTTTAAAATATATTAAATAAAATTTGATTAAAATTTTAGAATGAACAAAACTTGATAGTACTAATAAAAAAACTGTCAAATAAAGACAAAACAACTTATTAAAGATAAGATATTTATTTTTCATTAAAAATAAAATAAATAACATTTTTTTTCTTTTTATATGTTACTAGCTGGGAAGAAGTAGAATATAAAAAGAAAAAAAAGGCAAGAGAGAAAAAAAGAGAAAAATAAGAGTAAAACATTAAAAAAAATTAAAACAATAAGAATAACTTTGTAAACTTATAAAGTTTAACTTATAAAACACTAATTTAAACAAGAATTAAGTGAGGGAAGGAGAATTTAAAAGAGGAAAAAAATTAATTATTTTATTAATTTTTATTTTATCTTGGTTGAGAGGTTATTATAATATCAATTTAGATTTGATTATAGATGAATTATATTTTATAAAATATTGAAGAATGGAACTTTAATATAAGATTATTTTTACCTTTTATTTTAATTTGATGTACTTTCAAATTTATTTTTTAATATTTTAAATAATATATTTAAATTAAAAATTTACTATTAACTTCAAAAATTTGTATAAATTAATTAATAATTATTTTTTTAAAAATTATATATTTATTTAATAGCTTAGAATTAAAAAAATTCTTGGCTGCGTCCTTTGCTCATCTTGGAAAGCGACTCCGGTGATATTGTAACGTCTTGTGAGAATAGCCTATACAATATATACGGCAAAGATAGTAGGAAAGGACACTGAGGGAGAGACTGCACTAGTTGGATCATTTGTTTCTCCAGCTGTCAGCCATTAGAGGATGAATGATGGCAAGGAGACGGAAGGAGAGTCGCCCTCACCTTGATACGACTCCTGTAGTATCCTTGACTGGCTGCCTGGTTCACATACTATTTTTCTCCCTCTAAAGTCAACATAGTTGTTCACCCAACTCAAAACTAGCTTAATACCATGCCTCCTAGCTTCTTTCCTAGTAGCTATTTAACCTTTAACAAAGGATAAACCATATCATTAACAAAGGATGGAGAATTTCAAAAGGCTAAAAAGAATGTTACCAGGCAAGATATACCATGACTGCCTGGAAAGTTTGTTAATTGTAGTGGCCAGGTGAGACGACATGCAAAGCTCTATCTTGACCATCATTGAAAGCCCGAGTTCTTTGGCTTCTTGGAAAACAGATCTCTGTCACTTTGTCTCTCTGCGTAGGATCAGTTGCATACATTAGCCAATAGGCATTGAAGCCATTTGCATAAAATGGGCTACCATTCAACCAAAAATGCACTCCTTCGGTAGTTATGAACCCCTCATCTGTCTCCACTTGGAGAAAAATCCCCCGTTTTTGAATGAGAAGAATCACAGAGAAAGTCAGGCCCCAGTGCTTCACGTTGTTAACTCTCCCTTTCCTGCCTTTTTCTCAGTGCATCAAAGAATTATGTCCCTGTAATCTCAACAAGTCTGCAGTGTCTTTTATTTAGTGTACATTTCTCCGGCCCTACCAGTTAAGGTTGGTGAAAAAAAAAAGAAAAAGATGCCAGTTTTCTGTAACAGGATTCAAAAATAAGCATGTGGGAGACCATGCTTCAGTGCATAAAAATTAATTTGAAAACTATCTGTCTTTCTGTCCGTGTCTTTTATTCTTGGTATCTTCGTCTGTTTTTTTCTCACAAACCAAATGCAATATAAAGGTTGATAAAACTATAACACACAAGATAAAGTTTTTTTTTTAAAAAAAATTTTTACCTACGGGCTAAAGTTAATAAATGACTGGTTAGATACGCAGCTGATGCTTTGGCAGTATATTTGAAGGCAGAAGTTACATTTTCAGATCCTCTGGTTATGATTAGAGAAAATTTTATCATTATTCGAAGGTTCTCATTGGAGTTTAGGATGAAATACTGTGAACAACTGCAAAATTATGATTTAAATATGTTAATTTTCGATTTTGGTATTATAAAATTTCTCCTCCTTCTCGAATGTAATTAACAAGCTTCGGAGAAGTCTATAAATTGTTTCAGAAATGGCATTTCGGAATTCGAAATTCGATGCCTGGGAATTCAAAGTGTGTGTTGGTTGTCAAAATCCAGTAGATTGACTTAATAATCTTTAAATCTTTTTTTTTCTAGGAGTGGCATGTTTAGTTGATTTCACCCTGGAGACACTGTGTTTTGAGTGTGAGTATTCTACGGCTGGTTATGCTGTGCGAGGAAGGTTCACCAAAGATCCAAAAGCACAATGAGATCCTAGCAAAAGCGAGTTATCTCCAGCTAAACATTCGTTGTTGTTATTGTTGTTGTTCTTCGTAGTTCATCAAGCGGCAAGTTGACGTGTTTAGTTCTCTAGTCCTATCGAAAGGGAGTTATCTCATGGTTACCGGAGTTACGCTTTTTAAACAGCGTTTCATAAAAAATTATTATTTTTATTTTATTTAAAATTAATTTTTTTATATTTTTAAATTGTTTAAAATATCAAAAATATTTTTTAAAGATTAAAAAAATATTATTTTAATATATTTACAAATAAAAATTATTTTAAAAAATAATAACTCTCATTACTCCATCTACAATTACTCTATGTCTATGATTTCAACGACTCTGCCAACAGTCGGTGCTGAATATGGTTGATGAATTTCAGGTAGTCCACGTTCAAATATAGCAGGAGACATGGCTGTTTATTTTTTATTTTGAAAGTGTTTTTTTTTTTAAATAATTAAAATAATTTTTTTAATTTTAAATTAATATATTTTTAGTATTTTTAAATTATTTTGATATGCTGATATCAAAAATAATTTAAAAAAAATAAAAAAAATCATTGACATGTATTGTAATATGAAAAATTATTTAAAAAACAACCATAACTATATTTTCAAATAAACCCATCAATATCAATAAAATCAATAATTTTGAGAATATTCAACATTTTTCTTTTAAGTGGCATAGTTGGGTTCTAATGTACGACTTAAAAGTTAGAATAAGGTGTCATGTCATGATATCATAATAACTAATTAAAAAAATATTTAATATTTTTTTTAAATATCTTGTTTAAGGAGTCAATATAGAATATTATGATTATTTGAAACCCTAACTAGTTAATAAAAATTCTCTGATACGGGATTGATTATGTAAAAGAAAAGATGTTATCACCTCTTAAGCATCCTATCTAAGATAGGTTGCATTGTTGGTTTTGTTTAAAATTGCTAAAAATTTGCTTTTTTTTCTTCTTTTTTTCTTCTTCTTTTCATGTTTTTAACTCTGGTGTTAGTGAATAATTACTACAAATATTTGTAACTTGACGCTGGTAAATATCACACAAATCCAAAATATACAATACTCTTGACTCTGGCGTTAGTGAATATTTTTGTAAAAAATAAATTTAAAGAAGAAATTTTTTATGTTATTTTTTTATCATTTATTATTATTTGATTTTTTAGATGGAAGTAAAAAAAAATATTGTATAATATATTTACATTTAACAATAATAGTTCACAGATTAAGCATATTTACAAAAAAAAAATACAAACATAAGTAAAAAATAAAACAAAGTATGAGGGGCCCACAATAAATCAATGAAGGTCCCAGAACATTTTTAAAATTTTTTATTATTTAAAAGGGGTTTGTTTGGTCAAATATCAAATAGAATGGATATAAAAATTATGGTTACAGTATAAGAGTATGTTTTGCCAAGCAAACCCTTAACAAATACAATTTGAACAGGCTAGGTAGACCTAGCTCACTTTTTTTTTTAGGGACTTGATCTAACCTAGCCAAGCGAGATGAGCTAAACCTAGCCAAACCGGCTCGATTACTAGTTCAGACTAGTAATTTAACCAATATATTTTTCTTTGCAAGTGTGCTCGAGTAGCTATGGGAAGATGGTAATTAAAAGTAAAAAAAATAAAATGAAATGACTTATCAGCTGCATTGTTAACTTTTTACACGAAGATTGATGCAGGCGCTCGGTGCTAGAAAAACTGATATTATTCCTTCTGCATTTGTTTTCTCCTTTTTAGTGCATGCATTGAGGTCTGTATTTATAGTATTAGAGTCTCTTTGTGTGTGAGAAATAAAGTTTCAATCAAATTTATTTTTTTTAGGTTTGAATTTGATTAAAAATCAAATTTAAAAAAAATAATTATTATTATCTTAAAGACAAGGATAGAATAACAAAAATATATTGTAGTATCTATTTTTCATGCAAACTAACAAATCATATTTTTTTATTAAAACAACTCTATAATATTTTAATTTTATATTTTGAACTTCATAAAATTAAATTAAAAAATCAATGAGTTAAAATTAGATCACAGTACAAATAATAGTTTGAGCTCACATCAACCAAGAATGTCATAGATTTCTTACGCAAAACTCCATGTCCCCTGCCATGTGAAAGAAGGCTCCATTGCCATAATTTCTTGCCATGAACATATAGCTACCTACCACGTGAACCATGATTTAGAATCTCCATTTTGATGTAACTTTCATTCCCTTTCAATTCCTCACTAGATATATAACTTGTTCTACGTGGCAGGTTTATTAAATTTTTTTTTTAACATTCAACATGAACATTTAGATAATAATAATATTTATAAAGAAAAAAAAATCCTTGAGTTATTAACTTGACTGAATTTAATAAGACCTGGTAATGTAATAAGTTGATTTAAATTATAAACAACGATAATAAATAAATCATATAAAAAATATTTGATAATAATTAACTAAAACAAAAAATTGTTAATATTATACTTAGAAGAAAAAAGAAAAGATAGTTAGGGATTCATCATTATTCTACTATTTGCTGAGATTGTTTAAATCTCATAACAATAAAGTACATGATGACATTAAAAGAAAATACGTGAGTTGCTAGAGCAAAGTTGTATGAAATAAAAAAAAAGAGAGAAGAGAATGATTATCTATCTATATTCAACCAATCAATTTTATTCAACTCAAGAATAAAATTTATTTATAAAATAAAATTAATAAAAAATTAAAAATTAAAAGATTCTAAAGAACCCAATCAAATAAAAAAAATAAAGGATAAAACAAATGACACAAGAAGTTGAAAAAAAAAAGAGCCCAATCTCTAATTAAATAAATATCAAAGAATAAAATCAAAAAAATATTAGATTTAAAAAATATTAAATAGAACAAATAAATATTGAGCAAAACTTTTTTAAAGATGAGTTAATTTTTAAAATTTACAACTTATAAAATCTACACATAAATTTAACCAAGAAGTTAAAATTCAAATAAGTAAAAAGTTAAATGATAAAATTAAGTATAAAAAATAATAAAAACTTGAAAAGGAAAAAGACAATAAGAATAATAAGAATGAAATTAAATAAAAAACAATTAAAAATAAAATTAAAAAAAATCTCATACATACATGCATGTAGCATCACACTCACATGACTTCTATTTTATTGATACGAAATAAAATTAATTTTTTTATTTTGTTTTTACCACTGTAAAAAAATAAAATAACATAATAAAAAAATATTTTAAAATATAATTACAATTTCAGAAGGAACAAATATTATCTGCAACATACGCAAGTTACAGACTACGAGTTTTATTTTACGGTTGCCATCTCCGAACATGCAGGTTCGCAAATAGACGGGAGTCGGGTGGGATAACGAGATTCTAGATTGGGTATGTCATGAAGTCGGTCCCTTGGTTACGTTTTCTCCCGATTCCTGTCCCTGTGATGAAGCTCCTTAGCATAACTGATGGGCCGTGCTTTATGCTTTTCTGGATAAGGCTCGTGACCTTCCAGTCACGATCGAGCCTCGGATGGATGTAGACCCGAAACTGTTACCGATCCCAAAGCTCTTTGAGTGCAAGGAACCTGAATTGAGCTCCAAGAAGGGCTCCTTGCTCCGGGTCAAGGTTGTCGGCTCAGTTCAATTTTGTTACGATTCTTCCTCGTTTTGACATTAACAAGGAAGAAAATAACGTGGAAATTGCATTAAAAAGACCGAGGTAGTTTGAATTTGCATCCTTGGTGTGGGTCCCCATATGGCCTTGATAGCTTGATTTGTCCCCCAGGAACCACACAGTCGCGACAGTGACTTGATGGCGAGCACGGCTAAAATACTGGAGATTGGTATGATGAAGGACAAGAACTCTTATCGGTTGGAAACATATTCCTTAGAAGACGACTTAAGCGACCTCTAACAAAATAGACTTATAATTGAAATTTCTGGACAAGTCATTAGAGGAAAAAAAGTTTTCAATAATTGTTACACCACTTGTTGAAAAACAAAAAAAAAAAACTCGTGCTCATTCCACTTTACCATGACCCCCGTTCATTTTTAGGTTAGAAAATGTATATGTAAAAAAATAATTTTTTATTTTTAATAGTTTTTTAGATTATTTTAATATGTTAATATTAAAAGTATTTATATGTATTTTTATATAAAATATAATTTGAAAAATAATCACCATAACAATACTAACCATATAATATTAAACAAATATATATAAATTGCTTTAAATCAATTTTTATCAAATACACTATTAATTTAACTTGTTTTTACCATATAAAAAATACATTTAAATCTAAAAATCAAAATCAAAATCAAAACCTGCTTCCCGGAGGTCAAGAGACTCAAGAGGTTATCTGACCTTGAATGAATTGCGTACAGGTAAAACTCACGTGGGCAACGAGGAGCTGATCAATGGACACAGATTAAAATGGGTTGATCGGACGAATGACGCGGCTACACCAAACTCCTTCTCTTTGACGGAGAGCTCACCGAACATTCTCGAAGTTGACACATGGTCACACTAGCTACTAGTCCACCACACTGCAGTACTAGCCATCTCTTCTAATGGTTTCTATTAAAAATATTTTTTTTATTTTTTAAAATATTTTTAACATTAATATATTAAAACCATTGAAAAAAATAATTTTTTTTTTAAAATATCACCATCACAGAAATAAACCCCACCTTTACATTATTTGAAATAAATTTTATTTTTCCACTAAGCATGGTCATGGTCGGTATACTCTATTTCATGATGAAGTCTGTCTTTTTCGTCGGAATTTTTCCTTGTGTACTATTGATGTGTCAATTCCACCCCATTAATCGAGTTTTTCAATGCTATCTCTATAATTCATAAAAATTTTAATTTAACCCTCATGATTCTGATGTAGAAGACGATAACGGATGGTTCCACTTTTGAATTTTCTTTTTTTTTTTAGTGTTTTAGTTTCCTTGTTATTTCGATGAAATATCACACCATATGGATAGAATCTCAGGGAAGGATGGAATGAGAGACTTTTTTTTTTTTTTAAATGATGAAAAAGGAGCTTTTTTTAACTACTTGTATGATCTGGGTAATATTGAAACTTTTGGAATACTTTAGGGACGTTAGAAAATCTTAGACTTCATAGGCTAAACGATTTTTTCTAAATATTTAGAAAGCAACGGCTACGAAAAGTCAGTCCGCATGGGTTCGCTCCGAGCGACTACAATGACGGATATGGATGCGGGTCCCCATCTTCTTCTTCTTATTATTATTCTCTTAATTCTCCTCTCTCTCTCTCTCTCTCTCTCTCTCTCTCTCACACACACACACACAGCTCTTCTACATGGAAATCTAATTTGACCCCTAGCTATATTGATGGTGGAAAAGCTTCAAATTAAAATCTACAATTTAAACTCTATCAGAGCATCAAAAGTTCATTATTTATTATAAAATCTGAAAATATGTAATATATTTTATTTTTTTGGCCAGGAATGTTTTCGAAACAGCACTGCTTCTCGTAGCCATGAAACTCTATAAAATATATACATTGTGCTGAAAAACAAAGACAACGTTTATATATCACAACCAAGTAGAATAATTATTAAACGAGTAGTGTTAAGAATTAATAAAATATGATAAGAAAAGCTCTAATAACACATACAAGTAGCTGGATCCAGATCTTACCATCCAACGGTCCATATATATTGTAACAGTTTTTTTTGTTGTATTATTTTAAGCTATGTTTGATAATAATACATTTAGACATTTTTATGCTTCATTCATCAGTTTCATATAAAATAACTTGTTCTTAAAGCTATTTTACAAAAAAATTCAAAAACATTTAATTTTTCGTTGCTGGGTACCGTTACTAAACTCCACTTGGTATGTATTAAAAATTAATTTGATGCGTTTTAAATTCAGACACAATTTTACAACATGCACACAGCGTTAACCAGCACACTTAAATAATTCGATGTTTTTTTGGATACATTCTTACAATTCCCTTGCTGAATTAGGAAAACTTAGAACAGCTCGTAATTGGCCGTTTAAGAATTGAATATACATGGCAGAGGCACAAGTCATGGAGGCAGGAAATTGTGTAGCTGCATCCACCTCATACACGAGGGAAGACTGTCAGCTCAGCTAATCATCTGCTTGATGGCTAACTAAAAATCGATACGTGGTAGGCCGAACCAGAAAAGTTAACTGAAATTGGTGACCCAAGAACTGGGCGTATCTATTTATGAGACAAGCAAGCAATGCCGAGAAGCCCTACCAAGCTTGTCTAGATTAGAAACACCAGACATTGCTTTCAATTTCCTACCTGACCCGAGCTCTCTCCACCATCTGCCTGAAAATCAAAGATGGGAACAGAAGCTGAAACAGTGTGCGTGACAGGTGCGTCAGGCTTCATCGGATCATGGCTAATTATGCGACTACTAGAGAGAGGTTATGCTGTCCGAGCCACCGTCCGAGACCCTGGTCAGCCTCCTTCGACCATCATATGCATCAGTTTCATTAAAGCTTTGGTTTATGATTTTCTCTTGTATTTTCTCCCTGACAGACAACATGAAGAAGGTGAAGCATTTGCTGGAATTGCCAAAGGCATCAACCCACTTGACTTTATGGAAAGCTGATCTTTCTGTAGAGGGGAGTTATGATGAAGCAATTCAAGGGTGCACAGGAGTGTTCCATGTTGCCACTCCCATGGATTTTGAGTCCAAGGACCCCGAGGTATACATGATTTCTAACTGTACCAGCTTTGAAAATGCCAACAGTTTTTCTGCCAAAGGCGATTACCCAGCTTACGAAAGACTGGAATTAATTTCCTCTACTATATCATTCGCCGGAAAAATGTCGATAGCCGGTAGCTTAAGCATGTTTTGGACTATTGTATTTTGCTTCATTAAGCTAATTTCGTTGTAGCAAAATATAACGGTAAAAAACGGTAATTGCTAGTAAACAATTTTGGAATTACAGTGAAACCATTAATGTTATAAGATTTCTTTTCCTCTTTGGCAGAACGAGGTGATCAAGCCAACAATCAACGGAGTACTGGACATCATGAGAGCATGTGCCAAATCAAAAACAGTTAGAAAGATAATATTCACGTCATCTGCAGGAACTGTGGATGTTGAAGAAAAGAGAAAACCAGTGTATGATGAAAGCTGCTGGAGTGATTTGGACTTTGTTCAGAGGATAAAAATGACTGGATGGGTTAGTACTATATTAAGCACCTAATTAATTCCCCGTTTCTTTCCTTTGCTGTATAAAATCAAAACATGAAATTTCTAATTAGTATAGATCTTTAAACGTACCGTGGGGACCAGATGTATTTCGTGTCCAAGACTTTAGCAGAGCAAGCTGCATGGAAGTTTGCTAAAGAAAATAACCTGGATTTTATCAGCATCATACCAACTCTTGTTGTTGGCCCGTTTATCATGCAATCAATGCCCCCAAGTCTCCTGACAGCGCTTTCACTGATCACCGGTACTGCATCTCCTACCCTTTTTTGTAATGATTATTAAATTAGTGTTCTTGAATATGACATAGGGAGCTATACTTTTCTTGCGGCAACAGGAAATCAAGCTCATTATGGGATTATAAAGCAGGGACATTATGTGCACTTGGATGACCTCTGCATGTCTCACATCTTTTTGTACGAGAATCCAAAAGCAGAGGGCCGCTACATCTGCAACTCGGATGATGCTAACATTCACGATCTTGCCAAATTACTCAGAGAAAAATACCCAGAATACGATGTCCCTGCAAAGTAGGTTTCTCACCTAAAACAATCATAAATTATCCTTTCCCTTGATAGTCATTATCCTTTTCTTTCTCTGGGCCTAATTAATTAAATCTTGTTGGATCAGGTTCAAAGACATTGATGAGAATTTGCCGTGTGTTGCTTTCTCATCCAAAAAGCTGACGGACTTGGGTTTTGAGTTCAAATACAGCTTGGAGGACATGGTCGTAGGTGCTGTGGAAACATGCAGAGAAAAGGGACTTATTCCCCCATCTCATAAGAAACAAGCCGTCGAGGAATGCAAAGAAAATGAAGGGGTCCCTGCGTCCTGATTGTTCTAGGGTCCTGTTATTCCATAACTAGACGATTGCCAATTGCACAAGCTATACACTACAAATAATTGTTGTCTTTGACCTTGGATTTGCCGCCGCCGACGGCTTTTGTACCATGATAGCGGTGTCAGGTTATTGCCAGCTAACGGCCTGTTTTATGTTCCTTGTTTCTCAAATAATGTTCATCGTTGGCTTTGATCAATTTACTATATTGTACCTCTTAAAAAACAAATAAAAACCTTTTGCTCGTTTTCATTTTGCTTCTTCTTTTTTTTAATCAAGGAATAACTAATTCAATTTTGTTTCAAATAAGAAATAACAACTAAACCAATTTTTTTTTTTAAGATTCAAAATCAATTTAAACCAACCAATTTTAATTGGATTCAATTAGTTTTTTTGCATCAAACCGGCAAAACCTTATGAACAATCTTCCATCCAAAAAGGAACAAGCGTCAAGAATCTGTATAAAACTCAGACTATCCCATCTTTGATAATTACAACACAGAATAAACCTCTCAGAAGCCTGCTCTATTAGATCATAACCATGAAAAACAAACAAACAAACCATTTCAATTTTTTTTTGGTCCCTGAAACCAAATATTGTCTGAAAGGTACTTGAAGTAATAGTCAAAGTGTCGTTTGTCCTAGAACAGTAAATTCCAGGGCACTAAACTCTAAACAAATCGTTTCACTCAACTTTTCCTCCAAAAAGTATTATAAAACGGTAAGAAAAATGAGAGCAAAAATAAAGATGAAAGGGACTTTAATTTTTTTCTTTGATTAAAAAAATCAAATAAATATTTAGCTTGATAGCTAGCACCTACTACACCAATCGAAGGCCAAACCGTAAGAGTATTGGGCATGAAAAGAATTTAAAATCATTTGGGAAATATATCAAAAGTTTGAGTGGTCTTAAAGAGAACTGGTGATTGAGAGAAAACGAGAGAGATTGAGACAACAGTGAGTGTGGGGGAGTCGGCTGTGATTTGGGGAGAGAGAAAACATGAGAGCAGTGAGAGAGGGGCCTCCAATTTAGATAGTATTTAGTATTTGTTTTTTAAAATAAAATTATTTAAAAATATATAAAAATAATATTTTTTTATTTTTTAAAATTTAATTTTAACAATAGCATAATATCAAAATGATTCAAAAATATGTGTGTGTGTTTAAAAAAAATCAAGCAAATAAAATTTAAGATTTTATAAAACATAAAATTTAAAATTTTATAAAACATGATTTCCACTACAAAAATAAATACATCCTTATAAAAGAAAGACTAGAGTTATGAGTATAGGCTTAATTTTAGGTTTTTCTTAGTCTTTTATAATAGGATTTAATATTACAATTATGAGGTCTGATTCATTTAGTTTTAGATTTTTGAAATCAAACCTAATCAAACCAAAAGGATTTTTGGTTTTTACTCAGTTAATTCAATTTTTTTATAACATATGTTTTTGCTCATAAGGTATGCTGGTAGTTTTTTTAAAATGTTTATTGTAATTTAAATTCATTCTGATAGTTCATTTATGTTTAATTCCTTTCATGCATGCATGTGGGGTTGCGTAAACTGAGTTGCTCGGAATTTGATTAAGGTTTGTGGCTTGGAAACGAGTGAGTGGTTAGGGATTTTGAGGTGTTTTTAAGCTAGCTTTAAAGGTATTTCCTTGCATGGCGTATTTGCAAATGCAGTGGCTTACTTATTCTCTTGCAGGACATCCCTGACCTGGCAAAATATGCAACAGTACCTGTTATTAATAGCCTGACTGATCACGACCATCTTTGCCAAACAATGGCTGATGCTCTCATGAAAATTGAACATGTTGGCTGGTTGGAAGGAACCAAGGTTAGTTCATCATGCTTTCTATGCATGCTTATTTTGTCTTTGCACTACATGAGTTGCATGCGATTCTAAGCTGAATCTGTCTGCTGCTACAAATTCAGGTTGTTTATGTTGGAGTCAGGAATAACGTTGTATACTCTTGATTTACTGTCATTCCTTTCCACTTTATCTGTGCTTGCTCGAAAGGTTTTGAGCCTGATGCGGAAACTGTATAGAAGACACAACAATTTGGGATCGGAAAATTTGAGATTACTAGAGACCCACGGGAATCCGTTAGGACAGCCGATGTTGTGTGCTCTGATGCGTGGCCTGCATCGGGCAAAAGGAAGAGGCTGCATCATGTCATCAAGTAGGACTTCAGGCATATATGCTGCTTTTTTCCATAACTATTGATTACAACAAGATTTTAAGCTTCTCCTGCAGGAAATAAGTAAAACCCAATTTACTGTTAGTTTCAGGCTTATTCATTGCGCGTTTGCAAAAACAATCTACTGCTAGGCATTTTATTTTTTTTATTTACTCGAGATTATTAAATTATTTTATATAAAAAATCTTTTTATATATTATCTTAATAAAGATAATAAAATAACATACAATAAATATAACTATGAATGAATTCATTCATAAATAAATTTTTAATTTTTTTAATATATTCTTAAATAATATTAATTATCAAATCCTTGCAGAAATGAAATTTAAAAAATATTCCAAGCGATCAAGCGTGCAAGATGATTGCAATCAAGATGCCCATGCTTGGCTTGCGATCTCAGATCAGCCATACCCAAATCCCAAAGCATCCGAGTCCGAAACTTCATTTAATCGGAAGGGACGTAGAATCTTGTGGGTGGAATACGTGCATTTGTTTTTCTGTGGAAACTTGAACAATAAAGGGAGCGGAGCTGCAATTTAGTTACCATTGTCCGTTTGAAGATTTATAGTTTCTGCATATTATATCTATGCTGAACATTCCCCGCCCCGCATTTTTTGGTCTGGATCAAACCAGGCACATTGAAGTATGAACTAGCAGCAAAGGCCCGTTTTGACAGCTTTGAAATTGCATATAAATGGGCATACGAGTGCACTACAAGAAATGGCCTAAGTATTACAGACCAAGGATACAAATGCGGATGTGTATTGCCTACACTAAAGGATTGAGGATGCAAACTTGGACATGAATTCTCTCCAGAGAATGCAACCTTAGGGATGAGACTTGACATTGTCTACCGTTCTTCTGCACTGAATTTGTTCCAAGCATCCTAGGAGAAAAAAAATAAAGCAAGAGCATCACTTCAACAATTCAAGGACAGAGAAAAGGATGAAACACATAACAGTTGCATGGCATTAAGGCTTAGTTTCCATCCTGAATGCAATATGTTATGTGCCATTTTTGAAGTTAAAGACCAAGAAGTCGGCAATTATCCATGCTTTAGTACAACTAGGCGATGACAAGCTACAGATAAATTTCCTATGAGAAGAGGAAACGGTAGCACACCTTTAGAAGATCAAAAACCTTCTCACAGGTGTATTTCAGCTGTATGCTTGCACCTCGTTGTTGCAACTTGTCAGGGTGAACAAAGAGCGTGGCCTTGCGATAAGCTTTTTTCACAGCAGTACTTGACACAAGTTCAGTCAAAGGAATTGGCTGCCAGCCACTATCAGGGCCAAGGATCTGCAAGCAAGGGAGAATACTGTTATAAAAAGAAGCTTCAAGGGGATATTGCATGAGATAATCCCATTTGAGCACAGCTGGACATTTATTTTAAACATAACAAATAATCAATTTATAATGTAGTTAGCTAGTAAATGTAAGGTTAATAAATTGTGAAGAAAATCATAAATCCGTAATGCATCCTGGAGTGAATTTATAGAACTTATGGACGGGTATAAGCGGGAAGGTTTCTACACACATATGGCAGTGTTGAAAGCAGAGCACGCAAGTTCCTCTCCTTCCCACTTGACCATCTCTTGACATCAGCTTCCAAAGTTTCTGCCAGTCTCTGCCATCGATATTCAATAGAAGACAGTGAGAAAAGCATTAAAAAACTAAATGAAATTAGAAATGTTTTCTTATCTTATTTGAGCAGTTAGTTACATTTCTTTCTGCCTGCTCTTTCTGAGCAAGAAGGTCGCGCATATTCTTCTCTGCGAGAGCTTTTGCCTGGAAGAGAACAAAAAAAGAAGCATACTAGTCAGAAGTCGAAGAATTAAAATTCCTATATCTGAATCAGGTGCAAGGAGCATACGGCACGCTCTGCTGTTCTTTGATGCCTTTCCAATGTAGCTTTATTCGTTGGAGCGGATTCACCATTACCTCCATTAAATCTTTCTGTTGAGTGGGGAAATAAAAAAGTGAATGTATTGCTTAGGAGCAGCATAGAAGCCCATGTGAGTTCAATATCCCTATGAAATGATAGAGCCTTCTATATACCATATTAAAGTACTTACCACCATGATTTGAAGAGCCTGGATATCTTGAACTGCTAGAAGGACCTGGGTCATTGCATTGTTCATCCTGCTAGAAATTCCACAACAGTTAATTTTCCATGCCAAATGCTTTTACGAATAGCGTAAAAAAGCAATGAAAATACAAGTAAAGACTAACTCTGGAATTCATCCCATTATCTTTTGAAATGCTTGAAAATCTCTCAGCTGCAGGCTTTTCAGCCTGATTTCTTGCTTTAAAAGCAACCTTCCCAGACAAAGCTTTTTCTATGGCACGCTGCCTGGCCTCTGCGGTTGCTCTCTCTACTGCAGCACGTTCAGCTTTTAGTTTGGCTTCAAATGAGGCCTTCTCAGCTGCCAACTTATTATTATTGGCCTCTAGAAGAGCCTTCCCTAGCCTTTCTCTGACCTCATCCTTTAACCTTTGATGAGCTTCTGCAGCTGCTCTCTTGACAGCAGCCCTTTCTCGGGCTTCTGCAAAAGCCCTTTCACGAGCTTCTTGTATTGCCCTTTCGACAGCTATTCTCTCTTTTGCTCTTTTTATTTCCCTCACTTTTACTTCTTCCTTTTTACTGAAGTGTTTCTTCTCCACCTCCAATTTCCTTTGCAAATTATCTTCAGCTTCCTTCTCTTCTATTGCTGGATTCTTGAAATGATTCTCCTCTTTCTTGCCGGTGCTTTGGTTCGGTTCCTCTCCCAAGGATATCTCTGTGGTCTTCCCTTGCCCTTTGAATATAGGTTGCTGACTTGCTTCACTATCTACATCATTACCTACCCATCTATCTTCATCAGAAGATTCAAAAGAATTCTTGTCTTTTTCATGATTTGTTGCAACTTCAGAATCCTGGACATCATTATTATTTTCTCCCAATTCGTGAGCAGCTTCTTCAACACAACACTCTGGATCATGAAGTGATTCTGTCTCGTCACTGAACCATCTTTCATTGTGAGATGATATCGAACTCTTCTCACTTTCTTCGTTATCCGTGCCAACTTTAGGTTCACAGATATCAACATTACCATTATCATCCATTTCATTAGTTACTTCTTCAAAGCATTTTTCCTGATTGGACATGTTCTTGTATTCTGTCAAATGATGCTCATTTTGCTTGTCTTCAAAGTTAACGTCATTGTCACCTAAATATATCCCATTTTCTCCATTAAGAAGAGCCTCAGTCACATCTGCAGTTCGCTTCTTAATCCTATCAACTCCAATGAAACCTTGAGTGAGGCCTGCAATTTCACAATTCTGTTGCTCCAGGTTGTTCACATCTTCAACTGCCTCTGACTCCTCCTCAGTCCCTTGTAATAGAGGGGAAGATTCAGTTACCCCCATTACCCTTCCATTCTCCTTGGCAGTAAGTACCTCTGCCTTTAAATCCCCAACAGCAAAGTTTATTTTACATCCCAAGACATTGTCACTCCCACCCAGGATCTCATTTTCATACTGCTCATTTGCATCCTCGGCCATTTCAAGATTGTCCCCCTCGTATCTTAAGGCCTGTTCAGTCATTTCCATGGTCTTCTCACCTTGTTCCCCCAGGCAACTCTTGGATCTTATCCTCTCAGTTTCTATCCCTTCACGTCCCTTCTCTTCTCTATTCTCAGTTTCATTCATCTGATCACTCTTTTTGAGCATTTCCTCATCATCCATGAGTTCTTCTGGCTTCTCACTCTCTTCTGTCTTACCCTCGTCGCCTAACATTTCTCTTCTGTGCACGTCATTTAGTTTCTCATTTTCTTCAAGGTTCCAACCTCCTTGTTTCATTTCACATTCCAACCTGTCCCATTCTTTTCGCTGTCCCTCCATGTTTTCTTTCTTCTCATATATCTGATCGAGGCCTCCATCGCTCACCTCTCCAATAGGAACTTCATCTGATCTAGTCTCCCTTTGTTTCTTCCCGGTTTCCACCCAGTCCTGAGCATCTTTTAGTCCCTTCATATCTTCATTTTCCTCCAACTCCTGGACTGGAAGTTCTGCGTTTTCTTCAGGTCCATTCATCTGATCACTTTTTCTTAGTATCTCCTCATCATCCACAAGTTTTTCCAGCTTCTCATTCTTTTCTGTCTCACCATCTTCGCCTGATATTTCTCCCCCGTGCAAATCATTTAGTTTCTCCTCATATTTGTCTAGGTTCCAACCTCGTTTCATTTCACATTCTGCCCTGTCCCATTCTTCTTGCTGTCCCTCCACATTTTCTTCTTTCTCATATAGTTGATTGAGGCCTCTGTCATTCTCCTCCCAACTAGGAACTTCATATGATCTATACTCTGCTTCCTTATGATCTAATGCCTCCCTTTGTCGCTTCTCGGTTTCCACCCAGTCCTTTAGTTCCTTCATATCTTCATTTTCCTCCAACTCATGGACCGGAAGTTCTGTGCTTTCTTCAGGTTCCTTCATCTGATCACTTTTTTTGAGTATCTCCTCATCATCCACTAGATTTTCTGGCTTCTCACTCTCTTCTGTCTCACCATCATCGCCTGATATTTCTCCCCTGTGCAAATCATTTAGTTTCTCCGCATTTTCTTCTAGGTTCCAACCTCCTTGTTTCATTTCACATTCTACCCTGTCCCGTTCTTCTTTCTGTCTCTCCACATTTTGTTTTTTCTCATATATCTGATCATGGTCTCTGTCATTCTCCTCCCTAATAGAAACTTCATCTGATCTATTATCCGTTTCCTTGTGATCCAATGCCTCCCTCTGTTTCTTCTTGGTTTCCACCCAGTCCTGAGCATCTTTTAGTTCCTTCATATCTTCATTTCCATCCAACTCCTGGACTGGATCTTTTACATTTTCTTCAGGTTGGTGAAGATTTTCCAGCACAGTTTCACAGTCTTTCCATTCATCAGAGACTGTAGGTGTTTGATAAGTTTCTTCATGGTTATTATAAATTCTCGTTTTGTTTTCATTTTCTTCCCGATTGCAAACTTGTGATGGCCTAACAAAATTTGCATATAAATTCCACTGAAATGCTTCTGCCACTGAATTTAGTTCTCTCTCGACCTTGTCCTCGTTAAAAACTTCCTCAGTGCACTCCTCTGGCTTTTTTATTTTTTCTTCTGCAGTCATCTTCTCGCTCCATTTATTTTCATGATTATATGATGCCATTTTCTCTGCATTGTCTGACTGCTCAAATTCTGATGGCATTTCCCTGAGCTCTTCATAGCCCGCAGCTTCAAAAAACTCTTCTGTTGATTCCCAATCTTCTGCTTCCACCCTATTATCTATTCTAGTTGATTTGGATTCCTTGCTATGTGTTTCTCCAGCAGCATTATTAGCAGAAGAAGATTTCTTCTCATCTCCAAAATTTGGAGTTAGTTGGCTTGCTTTTGGCACATTACCCTCTGATACGCCAGTGAATTCTTGCTTTGCAGTATCCTCTTTTTCACGCATTTCCCAATCCACCAGCTCATTGGATCTTTTTAATCTTTCTTCAGTTTTAACCTTGCTCTTCTGAGCTTTCCAGCTTTTATTAAAGCCTGTCTTTGCACGATTTTGAAACCCTTCGTTCTTTCTTTCCATCAATTCTTTTGCAATTTTAATCTTCATTTGAGCCTCCTCTATTGCCTTTCTAAGTGCAGCTGCTGAGGCAGCAGCATCTGAATTTGCATCCATTTCCTCATCAGAAGAAGCTGGTAAATCTGCACCTCTAGAAGCATCATTTCTAGAAACTCCAAACTTGGAATTCTTTGATAAATTGGTGCCACCAATATCATAGCTGGAATTAGTTGGTGAGCTTGAAGGTGGATGTCTGCCTAGGCCAATTTCAAATGCATCAAAAGGCATATCATTCGAAATGGATCTATTTCGACTTGATTTCTTCTGAAACTCAGCAGGACTTCTAAAACTATTTGCGTCAGCAGTTCTGGGTTGTGGACCTGACACAGCTTTCCTGCGAGCTGTGTCTTCCTTCACACTCTTACCAACATTAGCATTGAGATGAGAATCATTTAGGACTGATCGTGCTGGCTTGCCACCTTCAGTCATCTTTGAGGGAGTGATTTCATCAACTAGAAAAGTATAGCCAGGAACTGCATGAAGTTGAGCAACACGTGTCATTCCATTTGTCCCTTTTTGGTTCCCTGGGTTGCTTTTATTATAAGACACGTTAAGCAGTTTTACACCATCAATCGACTGGAATGGTGCTTCAGGTGATGAATCTTTTTGCTCTTTTGAGACATTAGAATGTTTTGACCCGGCATTCCGCGACCTTGCTTCAGCTAGAGACCTACACAATTTTGGGCCCAAAACAAACAAATAATCATTTTCCACCTTTACAAATTGAATATCCCATCAACAAATCCATTCAATTGTCAAGCATACAAAACACTAAACGGAATTCACACATAATTTTAGGGAATGTTTTCGCAGCACACCATCTATTTCTTTGTTTGGCTCAAGGGTTATCATTTTAAATGAAAAATGTTTGAATTCTGTAAAGAAAAAGTTTCCTCCCCTCCTTGAAAAGAAAAAGAACACCCCCTGTTACAGCCTCTTTCCAAATTTAAATTAAGCAAGCACATTATGACATTACTTCTTTCCAAATTCCATGCTTGTTTTGCTAAAACTAAGAACATATAACCTCGTTTTCATACTTATAGATCCAAAATTTCACTTATATAACTTCAAAAATTCCAAATTTCGAAATAAAAAAGGAAAATGATAGAGAACAGGGTTTAAGTCCACACATACCGAGTTCCATTGATAGAACTCTTGACTTTCTTTCGTTTAGCAAAGAGTTCTTCGTGAAGCAAACCAAAATCATCATCTCCAAAACCACCGAAAATCTTGGCGTAATCAGCCCTTTGTGCACCAAAAGAAGAAACCTTACTGTTCTCATTCAGCTCGGGAACATCAAGAATCGGAATCGATGAAGCAGTAGCAGCAGTCCCACCAAATATCTCTATATAATCCAACACTCGAGCCCCGAACTTCACTTTACCACCACCACCACTAAAAACGCCGTCGTAAACATGCTTTCCGCCATGGCCACGGTCATAACTAAACTTCTTTGAAAACGGAGCAGCAGCAGTGACAGAGGAGACTTGCTGGTGCTCCATTCACAAAGACAGCGAGGTTATTAGTTTAGGTTTTACGCGTTTCGCTTTTGTTTAGGTTTGGTTTTAACTTTTGTTTTTGGTTTTGGTCTTCTCTGAGGGAAACGGCTTGGTCTTTCTCTGTAGATAGTTTCTGCAGAGTCAGACACGAGAGAGAAGACGTGAGAGGAGAAAAAATATTGTCGTTAATTAAGGTGTTTGATGTGTTACTGTTATTCTATTTATAAATATATTAAAATATTTTTTAAAAAATAATTATTTTAAATATATCAAAATAATTGAAAAAATATTAAACAAATTAATTTAAAATAATAGAAAAATTAAATCTTCATAAAACAACGGGCACAGTCATTGGCCGGCCGAGATAGGGTGGAAGACGAGAAATTAAGGTAAATATTGTTTTGAATCCGCGAATATTCATACAAGACAGCGGTGTTTCGAGATAGCACTCGAATTGAAAGAACGTAATTTTATTCTTTCATTTTAATTTAATATATACTATTTTTTAAACTTAATTTTTATTTTTTTCCTTAGCTATTTCATCAATTTTTTTTCAATCCAAATTAACAGTATTATATTTTTAATTTGATTCTTATTATTTTTATTTTTAAATCAATTTGATTTTTAAAAAAGTTTTTTTATTTTGCTAAGTTGATTTTTCTTTTCATTTTCACCTTTTAATTGTATATAAAATTTATTTTATATTTTATCCTTATTTTTTTAATATGCTATTGTTTTTAATTCTTTTATCTTGTTGAATTTTTTTTAATTTTATTATTTAATATTTGATTGGTTAATAATTGGATTTCATGATTTTTTTAGGTAGAGTGTTTCAGGTTTAACAATTTAAGTTACAAGTTTGAAAAGTTAGCATGATTTAAAATATAAAAAAATTATATATTTTTTAGTTATTTTAATTTTATAATCTAAGTCTTGGGTTTGATCGGATATCCTGAGTTGACTTGGCTCTTATTACTAGGGTTATAGGTTTATATGTCATGTTAACTTGAGTTGATTATGATTGTTTTTAATTTTTAATTTTTATTTTTTTGTATTTAATAGATTTTGAATTAAGATATATTATTTGTCCCATTTAAAAAAATATTTTTTTTTCATATCAGTCTAATTACTTTTCCTTTTGTGTTTGATTCAACTACTATTATTTCCTTCTTGGTTTTTTGTTTACTTGAAATAAAATTAGTTTATTTGATCTAATCAAATTTATAACAAGTTGCTAGATTACAACACTTAAATATTATTTCTTACATAAAAAATAATTTAATTTCATGGCAAAGCATGGTCAGTGAGGTTGGTGAATTCTAATTTTAATTGGTTTTTTATAAGTTAATTTATTTTTAATTTTTAATTTTTAATTTAAAATTATTTTTTAAAAAATATATCAAATCAATATAAAAATATATTTTTAAAAGAGTCCATGATCGAATAAAACTTAATCTTGGAACAAAAACAATAACCTTCATGTAGCAAATTTAAATCCCAACTTTTTTCTTGGATTTCCATTTATTTATATTTTGAATTTCCTTTGGTAGTCAAAGGTAAGTTATTTATTTGTTTATATGGTACAATAAAGTTTATAACAAAAAATATTTCACAAGCTAATAGAAGGTATAAATCAACAATCTTGAGCTAGCGGGTAGAAAACAAACAACAAGTGATTAGAGTAGGGGGAAAAAAGAGCTCCGTTATTTCTTTCTTTCTTATGGTTGATATAGATGTTTTTCAGTATAAAGAGTGATTTATAAAACAAACTAATTTATATAATTTGAGACAAATCCTACAAGAGACATATGCCTAGACCCTTAATCTGCATAGAAAGGACTCGGGAAACTCGCTTGGTTTAGCCCCTCAGAAGCGTTGTTGACACAGCATTTCCACAAATATCCATCTCTGAATTCGATCTGTGGTGTTTATAAAGTTTAACAAGGCAACGCTCTAAGGTAGAGGGCTCGTTTTATCATTTGTAAACTCTTGCCCAGAATAGCTAGACACACCCACTGCTCATCCTAGATGTATGGAAGGCCCTCGTTTTGATCCTCTGTAAACTTTTCTTTCTTTCTTATGGTTGATATAGATGTTTTTCAGTATAAAGAGTGATTTCTAAAACAAACTAATTTATATAATTTGAGACAAATCCTACAAGAGACATATGCCTAGACCCTTAATCTGCATAGAAAGGACTCGGGAAACTCGCTTGGTTTAGCCCCTCAGAAGCGTTGTTGACACAGCATTTCCACAAATATCCATCTCTGAATTCGATCTGTGGTGTTTATAAAGTTTAACAAGGCAACGCTCTAAGGTAGAGGGCTCGTTTTATCATTTGTAAACTCTTGCGCAGGCACACCCACTGCTCATCCCAGATGTATGGAAGGCCCTCGTTTTGATCCTCTGTAAACTTTTCCATATTGGCTAGACACACCCGTGCAGAAACCAGCTGCTCATCCTAGATCATGTGTTCCTTGAAAACAATCTCGTTATCGTCGTCATCAACAGTACACAGTTCGCAAAAATCAGAATTCAAGCAGCTTTGCAGCGGTCCATGCATTGCCATCAACAGTACACAGTTCACAAAAATCAGAATTCTAGCAGCTTTGTAGTGGTGCATGCATTGTCATTAATTAATGGCTTCTGTCTTTGAATTGTCTAAAATCGCAGATAACAAACACACACCGACCACTACTCTATCTCTTATATATATATATATATATATAGGTTCACTGCTATGTTAACAGTCTCGAACCAAAAGGCAAGGATTTGAGTCATCTCCGTGCTCTCATAGGCAATCACCTACGTACTCTAAGCTTTGTAAACAAACATGAAGTGCGGTTTTTAAGTTTTGTACGTGCACGTTAATACAATATTTAAGACCTATTTTCTCCATTAATTACAAATGTTTTTCAGATTTTTTTTATTTTCAATATCATTTCAAAGTATCTAGAAAAATTAATTTATTTTTTAAAAAATAAAAGGATAATTTATAAAATACTTCATAAAATGCTTCGTGTAAGGAAAAACCCAGCCTCTCCGAATTGATCGACAGAAAAAAGGAGGAGAAAGAAATTATGTTTATAAACAATTTACCTCCTGTGATACTCTCAGGAAAAAGAACCAGTTACGTGTTGTCGTTTAGGGGGTTATATTATCCAAGTGACGGAACCAATCAACGATACCGGCACAGTAATAAATAGGGGTAGATTAGGGATTATGGAAGACACAGCAAGGGTGATTTGGGAAATAAAATATGTTCTGTCCGCTTGTATTTTGGCGCGCTGTTTTGCAAGCATGGGTGCAAGTTAAATAATAATAATTTAATCATATTTCTGGGCGGCGATTTTTCTGTTCTTTAACAAAATATTATAAGATAAGTGAAGTATTATAAAATAATATTATTTTAACGGGGAAATATTAATATGTTTTTCATTGTACAGAAGGGATGGGTGATGAGTTTGATTTTTGGATCATTCTCAGGCCGAATACCTAGTACAAAAACAATCAATTTCAATCATCGAACTCCAGTTAGAGATGCTTGATTTTTCAATGTGATCGACCAATGAGTTAACTGCCGTACCTTCTCGGTTGGGGACAGCTGAGGGTTTGGCATTCAAGTTGGGTGGCAATTTTGATTATTTAAACAAGTCGAGTTAAACATGGCGGTGTGTTTGATAATTTTTCGATTAAATATATATTAAAATAATATTATTTTTATATATAAATATATAAAAAATATTGAAAAATATATAAAATGTATTTTATTTTTTATTTTTTAAACAAAAAACAATCCAGACAACACTTTAAAAAATAGGCTGTATTAGTAGGCAAAGTCTTAAATAGTTTAGTAACTGAGTAATTATTTTTAAGGAATTGATTTTGTGGTCAATGGAGGTTGCTGCCTCATTTAGTTGTTTGAATTCAAGATTTAAAGTTGGTATAGATAAATTAAATATATGGATTTGAGATGAGTTTTATCTCCTCATTCTCATCTCCGTTTCGTTTGAAAACACAATTAAAATTAAATGTTTTTAAGTTTAAAAAATATTAAATTTTTATATTTTTAGATTTTTTTAATATATTAATCTTAAAAATAAATTAAAAAAATATTATTTTAATATATATATAAATAAAAAATATTTTAAATCATAATCATAATCTCAAACATATAATATCATGATATCATGTAAGAGTGTTTTCTTAGTAAATTTCATATAAAATATAAATAATTAACATATAAAAAAAATATAACCGATGTGCATGGTTAAATATAAATAGTTAGAGGAAATATCTAAAAAGAAAAATCATTGTAAAGGATAAATTATTCAAGAAACATGTTTGTAAAAAAATTAAAAATAACAAATATGCTTATACATAATTGGTTTTAGATTTTCTATGAACCCCGTTTATTTCTGAAGAATTTATTGGATTGGATTTATGAAACTTTATTATTTTTAAATATACCATATCAACGTAGATATCTATGCCATTAAAATTGTCTAAAATAATATTTCATTTTAATTGACGTGTAAACTAGTTTGAGAACAAATGAATGAAAAAAATAATTAAAATCTAATAAATAAATGTCATTATATAAATATTCCTTCTACACATTATTGACTGTTGTTATTCATATTCTTGCTTTATTCATAACAATTGCAGGTGCTCTTAGCAATTATACTACACGTCTCAACGTTCAATCAATTCGAAAATCAGGGCCCTTCACATGGGACAGTGGTTGGATCGGAGGTGACTCGAGACCAAGATCGTGTTGGAGATACCGCTATGAATTATTTTTAATTTTAAAGTGTTATTTAAAAAAAAATATCAAAATAATATATATTTTTATTTTTTTTTAAATTTATTTTTAAAAATAATATATATAAAAAAATCCACAACAAAAAAATCAATTATAAAATAATTCAAAAACTTATAAAATTACGGCACCCTCCAAGATTACTCGGCACCCCGACCAGACAAGTGTATTCGGCGACTTTTCGTAGAGGCAGGCCATATGCTCTGTGTTCCTAATAATTTGAAATCAAAAAACAAGCTAGTTCGTGAACTATTGGGTGTCTGAAATTGCAGACACATGAACTTATAATGATCAACAGCTCGGGCATAGCTGGCTCCAAGTGGGTCTGGAAATAAATCCAAGTATCGAACAATCATTATGTGAAAGCTAACGAATAATTTTACTGTCGTTTTCACCAACATTTTGCATCGCAACGCTTCCCTTTTCTTTCAAGTCATGCTAAAAGACATGATCGAGAGCTTTGATCACTCAACTCGAAGAGCATCCGATTATGGATAGCTTTACCCTACCTTCTCATTTTTCAACACTTGATTACTCCGAGATATTTGTTTTAATGAAATCGTTAAGAAGTGGCATTGCCAAAGAACATGAACTGATTACAATACACATGATGATTATGACCCACGAAATTATTATGGCTTTACTTCTTTCTTTTTGAATTTAAAACGACGCCGGAAAGCATTGACCAAGATTATTTGTTTCTTATAGCCTGAAAACATCAAAAATTACGTCTCGATTTTGAGTTAAACAAACTTAACTTTTATTTTTTTTATTCAAGTAACTCAGATTATTTTTAAAAAATAATGTTATTTTTGTTCATTTTAATTATAAATGATAAGTTAAAAATACGATATATATCATCAAAACTTAAATTATTAAACTTGACTTGGTTGGAGGTCTTAGTTATGAACAAGATAGATTGATTGTGTTTAATTAGTTATTTTTAAAAAAATTAAAATAATATTATTTTAAATATTTTTCTAAAAAGATAAAAAATAAATTAAATTTTAACTAGTTTGATTAAATTACGATGTAACTTACTTAGTTAAACAACTGTAGATTGAATTTTTTTTTTTAAACCTAGCTCATGTAAGGGTGAAAGAAAAAATAAAACTAAATGATAGACTAAAATAGGAAGGAGTGGCTTATTTTTATAATAAAAAACAGTTCATATTACTCAGATAAAAAAAATAAATTTAACTCACTCAAAATAATTATAGATAATTTAGATTTTTTTGCATGTGTTTTCCTGTGCTCCTAGACAAGATAAACACGAATTCGTTTTCCTTTGCCTTTTATGTCAGCCCAAGCAAATGCCTTGTTTCCAATGCCCAAAGGTAACGATATGCCACTGCAACTTTTCCCCTCGCAACCAGGAGCGGAATTTGGAGGTCTGGCGGGCCACAGGCCCTGTAAAGATTATTTTTTTTCGTATCACTAATAAAGCAAATTCAGTTTAAGAAGGACAGCTTTCAGAGTATTTTTATTATTATTTTTCTATATATTAAAATAATATTTTTTTATTTTTTAAATTTTATTTTTATATTAATATATTAAAACTATCTAAAGAAATTTAAAAAATTACTTTTAAATTTAATTAACTTCTATCTGAACCGCGATTTTAATATTCCATGCTCAAGGTCTGCCGGGTCCCAGCTTAACCACCGTAACCTATCCGGGTTTTAAAACAATGCCCGGCAGTCCTCCGTAGGCCATGGTGGTACCACGTAGAGCAATTCATCCATTACAGGACTATCTAATAAACTATTAATAGTTGGGAGTCCATCTTGTTACAGGTAGATTTACAAAACACACGTTTGAAGATGTTCTTTCCAAGATCAGGAATCGTCTATCAGCAAAAACTCTTGCCCTTTTGAAGCTGCTCTCCTCCACTACTATTCGATTCTCAACTATTTGAGAGTTCAGATATTTTTATTCATTATATTGATCTGATTCGATTTCATCACGACGGAGTTCATCCCATTAAATTTAGAGGTGAAAGATTTATCATCTCTTATGGGATTTAGGGCCCAGGCAATTCATCTTGGATTGAAGAAATAAGCTGGTTGCGGATCTGGCCAGCCCAAACGACCCATTTTCCATATAGCCCAGTCGTTCTTATACTCACACTGGACTCATACTGGGCCTCCAATTCCAGATATCTACCTTTTCGTTTCAGGGCCAAAACCTCGAGCTCATCAGACCGCGGCAAGAACCCTGCCTCGATTCATCGACTCAGCTCCCCCTCCACTCATTGCTTCCTGACTTGTCCGAAAAGAAAAAAGAAGCCCTCCCATATACCTCTTGCACCAAGAAAACTAGACATCATCACATCAAATCGAAGAGAAGAGAGTGAAAGCTTGAAAAAATGTTCAGGAATCAATACGACACGGACGTTACCACATGGAGTCCTGCGGGTCGATTGTTCCAGGTAGAGTACGCGATGGAGGCAGTGAAGCAAGGATCAGCGGCGATTGGACTCCGATCTAAGACTCACGTGGTTCTTGCATGCGTTAACAAAGCCAACTCCGAACTCTCCTCTCACCAGAAGAAGATTTTTAAGGTCGATGACCATATCGGTGTCGCCATCGCTGGACTCACCGCTGACGGCCGTGTTTTGTCTCGGTACATGCGAACTGAATGCATTAATTACAGTTTCAATTACGAGTCTCCGCTTCCTGTTGGTCGCCTCGTCGTTCAGCTTGCGGATAAGGCTCAGGTTTGTTTGCTTATTTTTAGAAGGCCTAACTTTCTTTGTGGGTTTTGCTTGATTTTCAGATCGCGGGGTTTAGGGTTTTGGTGATGTGTTATTTGAGTGAATAATTCTTGATTTTAGAACCTAATTTTGGGGGGGAAAGTTGGGTTTTTTTTTTTGTGAATTATAAATGCAAGCTACTTGCACCTGTACAATAGCGAGCTGAATGTACCTTTGTGTTGGTAAAGGAGTAATTTGGTCAGCAATTAGTGTTAAGTACGAAAATTAGGTCTCTTTAATCTCTCTATTTTAGTCTTTTTTATCTTTCCCTTGATGGATTTGTATTGGGTTCTTTGTTGAATGTTTAAGATCATGTGCTTTTTAAGGATTAAAATCCCCCAATGCTGATGGTGGATGTAAGTATAATCTACCAGCACTGAACTTTTGCAACCGCTTTCTACTCAAGGGTGACATAACTGAGCTTTGATGTCGTGGATTTTCCCTTAACATATCTGAGTTATAGGTTCAACTTAATTGACATCTTCTCCACCATTCTTCACATGTCAGTCAATACACACCACAAATTTATGCCTTTGATTTTCGTAACGTACTCTTTGAAACATTGAAATCTTGGAATTCAGGTTGAGTTTCAACTTGTGAAACCACCCACCCGTTTTTCCCGATTAACCAATATTTTATTTTCTCACCAAGCTTAATGAGCTTGGAGAAGTCAATACTTGTGAAACCATCCTTGTAGAAGCTTATCTTCAAAACAGTGATGGTAAGATTAAAATAACGTGCATATTTTACTTATTCTTAATAATGCTACAGTTTTTAATTAAAAAAAATAATGACTGTACCATAATAGTTGATGTTTTAGTTGATCTGACATTGTGGTGGAGTTAATTATAATTCTAGTTCTATATCTGCCACACGAGGTCAACAGATAAATCTCAATTATATAAAGGATTGATGATTGCTTGACTATTCACTTAATTGTAACTGGGAAATCTTTTGGCTGTCTTTGCATTGTTGATTTAATTTTTATCTCCAGAATGCAACATGGTCAAAGCAAGAGTATTGTAGCTTCACTGGGTAGCTTGTTTCTCGTTACTGTGTTGGAATCATAAAGTATGTACCATATTTCCATGCTATTCTCTACTCATCTGTAGCTGCAATACATATTTGAATGGCAGGTCTGTACCCAACGTTCATGGAAACGACCTTACGGTGTTGGTCTGCTAGTAGGTGGCACAGATGAATCTGGAGCTCACCTCTATTACAATTGCCCCAGTGGGAACTACTTTGAATACCAGGCCTTTGCAATAGGATCGCGCTCACAAGCTGCAAAGACGTACTTGGAACGCAGATTTGAGAATTTTATGGACTCTTCAAGGGATGATCTGATCAAGGACGCTCTCATTGCAGTTAGGGAAACCTTGCAAGGAGAAACACTAAAGAGTTCCATCTGCACGGTTGCTGTGGTAGGAGTTGACGAGGCATTCCATATACTGGATCAGGAAACCGTCCAACAGTTGATTAATGGATTTGAGATTGTCAGAGAGATGGAGGCTGTTGCTGCTGAGGAGGGCGGTGCTGCTGAGGAGGGTGCTGCTGAGGAGGGCGCTGCTGCTGAACAGGGTGCTGCTGCTGATCAGGATGCGGCTCCAATGGACATATGATGATGCAAGAAACAAGCGGCTTCTCTTTCCTAGTCAGATGTTTTCTGGCTTGTGTATTCTGAATTTATTCAAAAATGAAAGGCGATCTGGAAGACATCTTTTTGTTGGATTCTCGTTTCCCTTGCTATTTAACTTTGCATCACTTGCGCAACATATGTTATGCTAGCCTTTGGCGTGCTTATCATTTATGAATTATGATCTCATACTCGGGTCTCCCTCTCCCTCTCCGTGTTTAACGTTGAATAGAACAGGTCATCGATGGAGTCTCTCGAAGTTGATGCATGAGGGCTCGGGGCTAATCTACGAGTGATTTTGGGAAGATGGAATTGTTACGGGCCTTTCTGTGGCCCATTTTATGTTGAAAAGTTTTGGGCTTGGTTCCTCTTGTGACCTAAAAACCTTTATCCTTGGTTTTCCCGGTGTTTTCCCCCTTGAAATTTAAAAGAATGCTCAAAGATCTGTTTGGCAACCAAAATGCTTTTGTTCCTTCTTTTAAACAGTCCCCAACCTCTCATCTCACTTCACAACATTAGGTCAAATCAATATTTACTTGATCAAATAAAAATATCGATCCCTCGGTCTTCAAGGACTCGATAACAGAGAGAGGCTGTGCGCTGTGCCGCATTCGCGTAGCGGTGCTGCAGACTGTAGCCGAGCTTGCACGTCTGCACAGGCAAGCAATGGCTTGTCGATGACTCTAAACACACTCGTGATAGATTTATTTCGAGAAGCTGTGTTATAAACGAATAAAGTAAAATAAAAGCGGGTGCAATCAAGAGCTTTTGAACCAGAGAGGCTAACAAAATATTTAGTTGAAGGCATAGAAACTAAATAATAATTTACTCCAGGAAATACATGTACAAGTATTCGCCCAGTGCCAGGTCCAAGTCATTGTTAAATATATCACCAACAAAGAGGAAAAGAAACCTTATGAGTCAAGTTTATCTGAACGAACATTTTATTGAACTTAGAAACATGCTTAGTGCTGTGTTACCCATGGAGAAATGGTTCGTCTTGGAATCATAAAATTAGCCCTAACGGAAACTAAAGCTGCCTCCGTCCTTTTAAAGGGTGGGAAATTACAGTACTTGACGAGGGGGTAAAGAGAAGAAAAAAAAGAATCAATCCTATGATAGGTGTGACATCAATTGCGAATATCAGGAAGATGGAGGTCCTTCATCTGCATCTGCTTATACATCCACTGCCAATTCTCTGGGGTAACCTCACCCCCGAGCGAGCGGATGACAGACCCACCACTACAGGCACCGACTTGGCAGCATTCCTCCAATGACAGGCCTTTGATCAATCCATATAAAAACCCACCTGCAAAGAGGTCTCCTGCTCCAGTGGCATCAGTAGCCTTTGCTTCCCCGATGGCTGGAACTCGAACTATCTGATATGTTGAGAAATTTTAATAAAATGCCAGGAGTCAGAAGAGACTTCAAAGCGGCAGTGCAAAAAAAAAAGGGCAGATGTGGAAGCTGAGAACAGCATCCATAATATTTATAGCTAATTGCTCCTTCTATCGCACAAAAGGGGACACATGTATTTGAGGGTGTGCAGAAGCGGCAATGTTCCACTAATATTTTAAACGTCCATAAAGGCAGAACCCAACAATTTAAGAGTAGGCACCGGACCACAGCTGCAATTTTTTGAGCAATTGGGAAAACTTCTTCATAGAGCTAAGCTTTTGGTGAGCAGAAAACGCCTATGTCAACAACTAGAAACTGACCTCTTTTCCATGCCTTGCAATGCAACCATCAGCACCTAAAGTCACAACAGCCCAGTTGCAATGTTTGGCCAAGAATTCTGCAGCAGCCTCAGGGTCAGTAGTCTGTTCGCCCCTGCAGCCATTTTAAGGAAATCAGTAACCACTACTAGGAAACATTAGGGAAATTCCAGTACGCAAAAGTGAAGCTCTACAATTAAGTACCCTCGGCATACCAAGTGAAGAACATAACCAACCAACGGTTACCTCAACAACTCCATTGCTTCATCCTCGTTAGCAAAGCAGAGGTCTATGTCCCCTGACTCCAGTAACTGTAGAAGAGGTGATCTAAAGTTTCGAACCATCTAGCAAGAAGCAAGCAATTTAATAGAGGCCACACCATAAAGAATTTGGTTGAATTAGTATCAAAGCAGACTGGTGTCAAATGGAAATGGCATACTTTACGCTCACAAATAAAATACATGATAATACTCAAACGCATTTGTTGCAAGGAAATAAAAACATTGTTTATGAACACTTCATTCTCCCAAAAGGATGGCCAATTATAATTTGGATGCTAAAATTATTTGGAAACCAAAATTGACCATTCCCTCAATAGAATCTAAAATTGGTAAAAAAAATATACCTCGAAACTCGCCAAATCCAAAGAGACAAAAAGACCCTCTTGCTTTGCAGTCCGGATAGCTGCTTGAATAACTTCCAAATTGAATATTGCATATCTCAGAACCAACCACTACAATAAAGATATATTAGAAACATCCCACGTAAAGTAAGTGACAACATACTTCGAAAGCAACCATATGAAATAACAAAGTAGTATGAATCCTTCCTGGATATGAGAAAGCAAATTTATGCAAAAAAAAAAAATGCCTTCAAATAAACAACTGTTTAAATATTTTATATTGAAGTCCAACTTGACAACCTTGGAAAAATAAAAATGATAAGGAAAAACAAAAACGAGAAGAAAACAAAGGTGATGGTTCGAATCGATCAACGAACTAAATAATAGTGAAAGATGCCTAACCTTGGAACCTTTAAAATCCTCCTTGGTCAATTCATCAGCCTGAAAAGGTACGGGATACAAAGTTGGAAAAAGCCTCATCTAGATAAGAAAGCTAGGCCAACCCTCCAAATCGATAACAACCCAAAACTTAAATAAACTAGACACGCAAAAGATCCAAAGGATAATGCACCTGAACTTTGACAGCACTAGAGAGACAGGGTCGCATAGTACGATTACCTAATTCATCAACCATGCAAACACACTGCCACAAGATAGTTTACAGACAAAATTTAGCTTTCAGGAATTGAATCACCCCAGCAAAAGCACTAAAAAAATCCCAATAAAAATTAAAAAATCAAGATCACCTGAGCCGTATGTCCGTGCTTCATCCTTAATCTTGAAAGATTCACTCCATTAAAACTCATATTACTCACAAATAACTTCCCTTGCTCATCATCCCCACATGCCCCAATAATCCCACAAGAGACTCCAAAGCCTGCACTCAGTCCTCTGATGGTATTCGCTACACTGCCACCCGCCATCGTCTTCATCGGAGATAGCTCATCTGGCGAAGCAAGCTTATGCGCCTTCACCTCCTTTAATATATGCTCAAGCTCTTCAATTGCAACCTACATAACCCAGAACACAAATTATTAAATTCCCTTTCATCATACGACCGACAAAAACATCGCTGTCCCTTTTTCACCAATATTGCCATTGTTAATGTAATAAAACAGAAGTTCTACTTCAAGTAGGAAGGAAACTACTAAAAAAAATCACTCATTGAGTCAACTAAACCAGTACATGTGTTTAATGTCTATAAATAACATAGACCCGAAAGGGAAAAAAGACAAAAATCAGACACGAAATATATCAAAAGCCTCTAAGGGTATGGACACAAAGCAAGAAAAGAAACGATCTTTTTTGTAAAAAAAAGTAGTGAACTATACATTAAACAAGCCAAAATTAAGACATACCCAAGAAAGAAACAAGAAGCCAAAATCAAGTAAAAACGTTAGGAGATTGAAAAAAGAGAGAGTACAGGCATTGAGCCGCCACGGTCACCGGGGATTTGGTCGAGCAAAGACCAATCAACATGTGCCACGTGGTCGACAAGAGCGGCTGGCTGGAGACCAAGTACGAGAGGGTGAGTAGCAACAGTAATAGTTGCAATCTCTCCATTAACGGGCAAGGCTGCAGCTCCCATCTGGCGAGGAATGTTCATGAACAGCGCCCACACCCTCGGCCTACGCTCTCTAACCTTTGCCTCTTTTCTTCGTATTTATAGACGCCCGGGAGAACAGGATTTGCTTCCGGACTGACTTTACTCCAGAAGGTTTGTCTTTTTCCCAAACTGCCCCCGGTTTATACTACTTTTTAAAGGATATATCTGGTCCCTGTAATATTGACATTGTCTTACTATGGACTCTCCACTTTATTTTATTTTTTTGGTCCGTGTACTCATAAAAATGTCTTAGTGTGGTTCCTCCATGAAATCTCCACTCATATTTCCACTAGATTTGACACGTGTCCTGAAATAAAAGAGACAAGTGCCCCTTTTTTACACGAAGGGAATCGATAGTGAATTGAATAGAAGGATCGTATTAAAAGACTTCCTTAAGTAGAGGGACCAAGTGGATAAAAAAGAATAGAAGGGCATATCGAAAACATCACTAATGAAGTGAGTTGGTATCCTAGGCTCACTTAATAACATCATGAAAACATCACTAATGAAGTCTTGACATGAGGTTTTGATGATGATATGGTGTTGATGACGGGGCATGCCTCTTAAACCATGCTTAAACGCTTATTGCTCTAATTATTGAATCATAATTATTAAATTGTACCGTGCATAATCAATAATCATGCTTGACCTGCGCTTTTATGGGATTAAACCATATCAAATTAAAATAATATTATTTTAAAATTTTAAAATCAAATGATTATATATATATATAATAAACTCAATCAGGTTAACAAATGAATCAATCGAGTTTAATTTAATAATTTTTTTAAAAAAGAAAAGCGATTGAAATTAGATTTAACGTCAGCCTCGCAAATCAAGATGGATTTGTTAGCTACGGTTATTTGAAGAGGTGGAGAGGGTGCGGTGGGTGGATGGGTGGGTGCAAGTGGGGGAGGTTCATGCCGATCAAGTAACAATATGATGGGGTAACTTTAAATGGTGGCCCTTCTCCTCCAACGAGCATAATATATTGTTATTATTCTTTTTCGTTGTAAAAGAATAAAGTATCCGTTATCCGAAGCTGACGGGACTATTCGAGTATAAAAAATGCATTGGAAAGCTACACTTGTTTCATGCCTGAATTTCATAGAAAAGGAGAAAACAATGTATTGGATAAGCCCAAAATTCAAAATTGAATCTCGAGTCGAGAAGGAGAAATCCCAGCTTCTGATTGGTAGCCCTCATCTTCTGCTCTTCTAGTTCCGTGAATTTAGCCACAGCCGACACTTTCTCTCTCACGTGAAAAGACATATTTGCCAAGCATACGGAGATGATAAATGCTAGGGAGATCGTTTAAGGTGTTTATTTATTTTACAATGGAGAATATTTTCAATGCACAATCAAACTTTTTAATTTAAAAAAAAAAAGTAAAAAGAAAAGACTAAGAAAAGAAAAATATGGTTTTTTTTTAATATATGTTATGTGTAATAATTATTTTTAGTAGACTTTAAAATATTATAATTGTTAATAAAATTATATGATTGGTATAAAATAAGTATATTTTAAATTAAATTGAATAATAGTTTTATCTTAATAATCATAAATATTAAAATTAATTATATAGATTAAAAATAAAATAATTTAAAAAACACATTAATCTCACTAACATATTAGATGTAAAGTGTCAATATTTATATAATAACATTAAAAATATTGTCACGGTAATCGATCCATCCTGACTCTAACTTAGGCCATGTTTGTTTATCATAAAATAGTTTTTGAAAAATCACTTTTTAAATTTTTTTGTGTTTGTTTGTCATTAGAAAAGCTGGTCAACGAAAAATTTTTCCTATCAACGAAAAATATTTTTAAGTTAAAGAAAAATTTGGTTTGGTTTTCAGGAAAGTATTTTTCTTTTCAACTGTGTTTTTTTTGGAAAATAATTTTCAAAAAAACACTTTCCAAACTTTTTTATACTTGTTTGTTGTTAGAAAAGTTGGTAAATGAAAAGCATTTTCTAGTTAAAGAAAAATTTAGCTTAATTTTCAAAAAAGTGTTTTTCTGAAAAATTTGGTAGGAAAACACTTTTTGACAGTTGTAAAATATTTAGAAATGTTATTATTTGTTAATTATATCAAATTTGATCCTCATACTTTTGATTGTTATATATATTTTGTTTTGAATATATATTTTTTAATTTTATTTCTTAAAATTTAATTTTTAAATTAACTTTGGTCCTTATTTTTATAATTGTTATTTGCTTTTCTCCTATTATTTTTTTATTGAGATTTTTTATCTATTAAATTTGGCCTTCATTCTTTTTATTGTTACTTATTTTATTTAAAATACTTTATAAAATGTTAATTATTATTACTTTAATTTCTTCATTTTTTTTAGATTTGATCTTTATTATTTTGATTATTATTTATTTTATTTGAGATAATTTATGATTTTTTTTTAATTTTATTATTATTTAACTTTTAAATTTGTAAGATTTGTTCCTTATTATTTTAATAAACTTAAAAAAATAAAACATTAATAAATTATTTTTTATAACATAACTAAACACTAAAAAGTGTTTTCCAGTTTATTTTTCATAACACTAACAAATATCGAAAAATAATTTATTTTTTAAAAAATTATTTTTTTAAAATTCACTTTCTAGAATTTTTTTTTAAAATTTACTTTAAAAAAAAACAACTTTCCTGTAACTAAATGAAACTTTAATATATTATACAATAAAAATTTATATTTATAAACACTTTAAGATAAAAAGAATTTGACAATAAAAACAAATCCCTCTATATTTATTTACAAACCAGGTCCGTAAATATTAGATAGAAAGCGATGCTCATTTCTTCTTTCCAAGGACATCATTTTACATGATTGTTTTTAACATTCCAAGATTCCTTTAATTTTTGTGTTTTATATTTGAGTACCGAGTCGAACACCTTCTCCATTGGCCTCCGGAAAGTTGGAAACGATCATTTCGGAGAACAGACGAGACGAAATCTGGAATTATTGCAGCATTCTGGTAGCGCAAAAAGGCTAAGGAGAATCCGACAAGAGCACGAGTCAGTGACTAGTCAGCGTGGCCGAGACACTGTTGGGTCGATCACTTTAAAATTGCCAAGGAATCCAAAAGCAAAGATCCAATGACCCCGCCATGAAAATATAACTAGAAAACACAGAAAGCAACGTGCTTTTGAGCTTCTTCTATCTAAATGTCCGAGGACTTATTTCGGCGCAGGACGGTGTCTTGTTTCCCACTTGCTATTGCTCGCCGTCTTCTTTTGTGCTTGTGAAGATTGTATAGGGTAGACATCATTGGTATCCCATGGCTACGGATTCTGCTCTTTCATAGATGTCTAGTGTTGTTGACGGCGATCCACATTACATCCAAAACTAATCATATTAGCAAAAGCTACACCCCCTCTCGAAAGCATTGTTCACCCACAGCTATTTGCATGGTTAACTTAAATAATGTAATGTCATATTTGCCATTCCAAAAAAAAAAAAAAACATCGGATGTACTTTTGTTTCTTCACATTTCACAACACTCATGGCTCATTAAAGTTTATCATAATTTTTGAACATAATAAAATGATGTATTTACCCTACATATCAAATTTTTAATACAAGCAATAAGTGGTCTTTCACGTTTTCAAACATGGTTAAAAAACAAGTCAACTTTTAAAATCAAAAAAATTAAACCATGCATAAATAGCATAAATAGATATTTTGATTTTTTTCACTATTTTTTTGCTTTTACCATTATTATTTTTATACAAGGCAAAGTGATCTTACTGTATAAGTTAAATATTATTTAAATAAAAAAAAAGCATGTGTACGCATTTCAAAATGCATGCTGCACCTTCCAATCATTAAAAATACCGCTCTACTCCGTGTCATTGAAAGAGATATCATATCCTCTAAAGGTGTGGCAAGTATTGTTACAAGTGAATGGTGTGTTACTGGTGAGTTTTTTTTTGTTTTTTTTTTAAAAAAATTATAATTTGGTTCATTTTATTATTGATATTTTAACTTTAGTTTTTTATTTTTTTAATTGTAATTTTATTTTTTTAATTTTTTTGTATAAATTTTATTTATTTTTAATTCTATATTTCAATCATAACTTGTTATATATTATTATTTTTAATTTGATCATTTTCTTTTAATATTTGTTTTTACCTCTTGTTGAATTTAATTTTCATTTCAATCTCTCCTCTGAATCAAATGTTTGTTTATATTTTTTTAATTATGATCTTTATTTTTTTTTATTTTTTTGTTAGATTGATTTTTCTTCAATCAAATATAAAATTTATTTGAATCTATATTTTTTTAATTGCTATTTTTTGTTCTAATCTTTTTTGTATAATTGAGGTTTTTTTTTAAAAAAATCTAATTCCACTCCTTAACAATTGATTATTTGAGAATTAAGTTTTATGATTTTTTGAAATAGAATATTTTCAGTCTAATAATTTAGATAATAAATTTAAAAAGTTAACACGAACTGATATTGATTTAAATTTTATTATTTTCATTGTTTTTTATATAATTATTTAATTTTATAATCTGAGTCATGAGTTTGATAAAATAACCCGATTTAGCTGGATCTTGATTATCAAGATTATAAATTTATCATATTAATTCAAGTTAACGTGAATTAATTTTTTAAGTATTTTTTATTTAATTTTATTTTTCTATATTCAATGAATTGAGAAATTACATTTAATGGACTGCTAGGTTATCCTAGTCATTTATTTTTAGTTTGATTGATCTGCTTTCATTGTTTTTCTTTTTAATCACCTATTTAAAATCAAACAAACTTATTTTATCTAATCATACCTATAATTCGACTCACGATTTTTTAAAAAAGAATACATTTGCGGTGCTTGAATATAATTTTTACGAGATAAAAAACGATCCACGGCGTGATGCTGGTCCTTAGCCAGTAAACACTGGAATCTCTCGTTTCCGTATCCTTTCATCTAACGTCTAAGGTCCACAAGGTTGAGTAACTAAAGTTTAAAATTGAGACAATCAATCACCCACTAGTGTAATTGTAAAGCTCCGACCATTACGATATTGTTTATGATAGGAAGGTAAAAGCAACATGCCCCACCATGATTTGCAATGGATGGCCAACACGAAGGTGCATAGAGATAGAAATAAAGGGGGATGTCGGTGAAGAAAGTCTCGAGCACCAGGATTGCTTGGCATGATTCACTGGTCCTCGGAGGGCTTCGATTTTATATCGCTGTGGATTCTGTGAGGGAGCAGAAATATTTCGAAGAAAGAACAGCACTAAAAATGAATAGAAGGGGGGAGGGGCTGTGAAGGTAAGCGTACAGGAAAAACCCAACAAAGAGACCAGGAACAAATCTCACTGGAGATTAGGATTGATGTTTGATTAGATGGACGACCTCTTGTCTTTCTCGACTAGAGGACAGCTTAAATCACGGGGGATTGCGTCTTGGCCTTTTCAGATTCCGATTTGCATAAAATAATTGCTTCATCGAATTTCTGATTATCGTAGAGGCATTGGTGATTATCCGTGGAGCAAAGATTCGTTGCGCAGTGGAATGCTGCATTATAGCTACGTTTTTGCTGTTCAGAGTGTAAGCCACTAAAGCACAAATTAGAGGCAAAATCATCCTTTTACAAGGTTATTTCGGTATTGTAAAACTGAACAGGGTTAATTCGGTTATTTTATTTTTTCTTTTTGACACGATGAAAAAACTAAGTTACCTGTTGAAAGCAAAAGAATTGCCCGACATCCAAAGACTGCTTTTTAAACAAAATAAAAAATAAAATAAAATAATTTAATCACCCCTGATAGCAACAAGTCCTAAACTTACCGTCTAGGCTTTTTTTTTTCTATTATCACAAGCCCTAAAGAATAATTTGATAATTTATCATATTTAACTATACTTAAAAAAAATAATCGATGCATGGATATATCTAATGGGTTGGGGTAACATGGTTGACATCGTTTATTAGCTAAACACCAGATTCTATAATGATTTTGAAAAGTGTTAAGCGTGCTCTCCAAATCTAAGATGGTGCCAGTAGCCATCATATTGTTGATGATTTTTTTCTCTCTCTCTTGATTTTTGTGTCAAATCCTCTAATTTATCAATCAAATCCTTTAACTTGATTTTTCTTAGAATTTAGTTTATATTTTTTTAATTATTATTATTTTTATTTAAAATAATTTTTTTTAATTTTATTATTCTTTATTTTTATCTATTAAACTTGATATGTATTTTTTTAATTGCTATTTTTTTTGTTTCTTTATCCTTTTCTTGATATATTTTATTTTTTAATTTAATTCCTCATACTTTTATTTTGTTTAATATCAATACCAAATTGATTTTTTTATTTTTATGCTTGCTATTTTTTTATTATATTTTTTAATTTTATCTTTTATTGTTTTATTTCATTTCATGTTTTAAACATATTTAATTCTTACTCTTTTTTATTGCTATTTAAAAAAAATGGATAAATAAGAATTTTACTTGGTGATTTTTTCAGGTCTATCTTTTATGGAGTAACCCGGTCTTATAACCCAAAACACGAGTTTTGAAAATTAGTCCGGTTAGACTTTTGTATTTTTTAATTTTTTTTTGAATTTTATCATTTGATATTATATTATTAGGCCTTTAGCTTTGTGAATTTTGACTAAGTTTCTTTCTACGAGATTATTTTAATTTTATATTTTGAGTTATAAGTTAGTTAAGTTAACCTAGGTTCAGTCAAGTTTTTTTTTGTTTATTTTTTCCTTAAATTGTTTTGTTTGCTTATAAGTTGAGCTCTATTCTTTTATTCATTTTCTTATATACAAAGTTATTCCACTCTTATAAGTTGATCGTGTGTTTTTCAATCCATCCTTTGATGTTTGCTCTGATAGTAGTTGAACTTTGAATTTTTTTTATAAGATTATCTTGTTCTTGTTTAATTTTTTATCCTGTTAATAAATAAGAATGTTGAAATCTTTTAAAAATATTTATTGGGTATCTCTTTATAATATTGACATTTGGATTTTTATTTTTGATATATAATTAATTATTGTCATCAATGTTTTATTTTACAAACATATTATTAAATTAAATAAACTTATTTATCCTATTCGAATCAAATCCCAAATTTTTCTTACTCTTTTTAAAACATTATCTTCACCTAAATATATATTTTTTTATGTCAAGAAGAACTTAATATAACTCGCAGCATAACATGAAATACCTATCTAGCCCTATCTAAACTTGCTTAGGGTTGGCAACACATGGGGTTGGCTTGAAATAGGATGGAATAGCCGATGCTTAATTTTCCCCAGCTGCCGCCAAATAATGAACATAAAACAACGTTTTCTAGACCATTGCACAGCGACATGAGAAACGAAACTCAAAAACAGTGTGAAACACACAACAAGAAACAGTGAAAACTGTTCATCACGAATTCACGTTTTCTAGACCATTGCACAGCGACATGAGAAATGAAGCTTGAAAACAGTGTGAAACACACAACAAGAAACAGTGAAAACTGTTCATCACGAATTCACGAGAGAACAAACACAAAAAATCATTCTTCCATGGAAGCCAGGATTCGTTCCTTGACCCAACTGGGGCAACTCCCCAACCCAAGTCCTAAGGTTCCCATTTCAAGACTGGCAATGACGGGGGGAAATTATTACGCCACATGAATCTTGATCCAATAATATACCCCAGCGCAGTTAAGAAGATGTCATGAAATTGAGTTATCTCTGAACCCTGGGCCGCCGATAACACCTCACCTCTACTCGTTAAGCATTTTGAAAATCAAATGAAAACCACATCCCATTTGTCACGGCGGTCTATTCCCCGCACTTCACATCAACGGAGAATGCATAACTCCATTTATTGAAGGATACAAATGGCACATCATTTACAATCAAGGTCCGAAGATGCCAACAAATAACGTTCATAATGCAATTGATGAAGAAAACTGAAGGAACACGGAGGAAAATAATGTTGGAACCCTTCTAGCTAAGAAATGATTGGCAAAGTTTGCGTAAGAGTGTAATATGGCTCCCCAGCCATTTTCGACTCATGCTTCCTGTCAAGCCGATAAAAATGGCCAAGCAACCATACACCAACCAATGGCAGCGCAGCAGGTTATCTCTTACAGTTGCAAAAGCACCACCCATTCACAACAGCAGCATTGCCTGTCTCTATCACACACCCATCACATGAATTATATAGCTTTGAGATCCTATCGTTGATTCAACATTGTAACATTCTATCGAGGAGAATCTGGACCATTGCATCTATTTTCTACATTTCTTCTTGGATTACAAATTCTAAGAAAAGCCTCCAGAATTCTATTACAATATGCAGACACAAAAGAGTAATGCCACATGAACTAATTAGTTATTTCAACCTCTTAAATAATTTGATATCAGAAGTACGGATCAACAAAATCATATTGAAATTGAATTTCTTAGGTACATGAATCAGAAAAACTTCATGGTACATGCTGCTTTATGGCATTAGTTTCTCCCATGGAAGAAAAGAGTGAGCCTGAACAACCACAAGAAGAGCAGACATTGAAGCTAAAATGGAACCAAAATTCTACCCTAAACATGTCTTGTATTATTGGGAAAGAAACTGATCCCTTCTTCATGTATTTGTGGATGGCAACAAATATTCCTTGAAAGACAAACCTCATATTTTGAAGTTTACGAAACAATACCTCAAGAAATGGCTCATTTTGCCTTATGTTCTTTATCTGGTAGGACATTGTTTGGAAGAATAAGTTCAGGGGGGAGTTCACGCACAACACCTAGCATAGAGTCATACTCCTCGTCCTTCTTCGCAAACTTTTTACGAAGAACCTTCTCAAACTCAATCTCATCAAAAGGCTTTGCATTCTCAGCTGCATGAACCTGTGCAAGGTTTGAGTAGTTGGTGGCTGACTGGGCAATAAAGGCTATCTCTTCATCAGTCAACTTCCTCAAAAACTTTGCAGGATTGCCTCCCCACACCTACATACATTGCAAACAACTGAAGCTGGTATTTCTGTTTACTTTCAGCATATCTTATAAAGATTCACATATTAAGTATGAACAAACACATTCTCCACATGCTTATCAGTTTAACATCAAACTGTATTATAATGTTTGATACTTGTGGGTTTAGAAGTGTTTGGAAGTCCATTCTTCTCATTTACATTTCTGATTGTTTAATGTTTAAAGTGTGTAGTAAGACCTACAGTCAGTCTCTACACATAGATGTCAATATCCTTGATGCATCCAATTTGAGACAAGTCTGATGCATATGATGAACAGCTAAAAAATTATAAATTCAGAAAAAAAAGCACCCTCAAATTCTTAGAGAGAGAGAGAGAGTTCACTGACATACCTCTCCAGTAGGGATCCTTGTATTCTGTCTCACAAGAGCTCCAGCAGCAACCATAGCATGTTTCTCAACAACAACACCATCAAGAAGTGTTGCTCCCATACCGACAAAAGCCTCATCCTCAACAGTACATCCATGGACAACAGCACTGTGACCTGCCCAGTTCAAATTTAAATTCATTAAGCAAATTTTGAAAGCATCACACATGACCACATAATTGCTCCTAGCTAAACATATGACCTCCATAATAATGCTCACCTACAGTAACATTGTCCCCAATGATAGTTGGTAGCACCTTCCCACTTAGATTAGATTTTGCCACATGCACGAGGGAGTTGTCTTGTATATTAGTTCCAGATCCAACACTGATGCTGTTGACATCACCTACCAACCAAAATAAGTTCATGGTCATTGCAAAAGCCAAAAACAACAAGGACAACTATTTGTAGAATTTTAATTCTTAGGCCCAAAAATTACATCCACTTGAGCATATTTGAAGGGGAAATTCTAGATTAAATGCATCAAATATAAGTTGTATAAAATCTTACCTCTCAACACACAACCATACCAGATGGACGATCCTTTTCCAACTTGTACATCCCCAATTACAGAGGCGCTGGGAGCCACAAATGCATCCTTATCAACTACAGGAGCCTTGTCAAATATGTTCATTAGAGTTCGATGCCTGGACACTAAAACACAAGAAATGATTAATGTGCTAGATAGAATCTTAGACTCGATTCACATACAAAACAATTAACAGCATGTTGATTTTGAGACTATGAGGTCTTAGAGACTTAGAACTAATAAATTAAATGAATTGATGCACATTTTGTTTATAAATGATCACTTTTCATTTGATATGTAGTATATTATTTATCTTTCATAATGCCATTTTCATTTTGTTACTGATCTCAAGGTTCTGATCCCAAAAATGGGCTTTCCAATTCATGATTCAAATCTTGATTTGACAACCATCCGCCATAGCTAACTAAAAGCTAGACCATCATAACCCAAATTATATTCCTTGATGTTAATAATAAGCATCATATTGAAAGAAGATAGAAGGAAAATAAAACAAAAAAACAAAAAAGGCTAAACTACTTGTTTAGTTGATGCACAAATAAGGAACAAATGACTCGATTCAAAGGCAGATTGAAAAGAAGAGATTGGACTATGAAACATGTAGTTAGCAGGCATCAAGGCAGATACTACCGAGCAAGAGAATTAAAATGCTTAACCCAGTCTTGAACGTGTGGTGTATTCGTGTCACTTTTCTGACAGGATGGAGTTCATAAAAGTGTCCCATATGCATCACAGAGTATCTTCCAAAGCACTCCATAACCATTATGGGATTTAACAAAATGATCCAATTCATAGCAAACTTATATTCATTATTCACTGGGTATACTATACAATAAAAGTTTCCATGATAGTTTGAGCACATGCAACATAAACCACAAGCACTCGTGAGGAGGAGTTATTCCATCCAAGCAATATGAGAAAAGTAAGAAAGTCGATGGAAAATCACAGTAATTGCAAAACTAATATTTTTTCAGTAATAACAGAACAAAAGGGAGGCAAGTATTCGGGATGAAATTCACTTTATAAAGGAAACTTTCAAAACCCTATCGGCTAAAACCAATTGCTCCTGCATCTCATTAGAGCGGCATCTTTAACAATAACAATCACAACGTCAAATTATACGGCTACATTCCGAGAAACTAAACTATCCTCATCACTAATAAGCCAGCCCAATCTAAAAAAGCATGCTACAACGACGACAAATAGTTATTATTATCTAAAATTTCATTATCAAATCTATGAAATATTCACATTCACAAAGATTAAGCGAATAAATAAAAACATTTCTCCAAAAACACCAAATTAGCAAACGAGCTCCGCAAATTATATAATTATCTACGCTGATTCGAAAACAGAAAACACGAAAATAAATTCGTACTAAAAATGCGAGCTGCGGCAATTAATTATATGATCTAATTAGATAAAATGAAGCTATAAAGAGATTTAATTAGGATCTAGGGTTTATACAAATGCTAAGCATGCTTACGTTGTTCTTGGAAGTAGTAATTGCCTTGAAGGCGGCCTCCGAGACGATCAAGAGCTTGGCCGGTCTCGCGAATCCAGAATCCGACGGTGTATATGGCTCTGCCTAGGGTCCCCATCTCCTACTCGTTTGATCAAGTGGTTATTGTTCGTTGGTTTCACTGCGATAGGAAAGAGAAATTTAGCTCGGTGTGGTCTGTGGGGTTTTTTTTAAAAAATGATACTGTGAGGGTAGAGTGGGATGTAGCCGAGACTTTGGAGGGTAAATTTGGGTTTTGATCCATTTTTAAATTACAAAATGGTCCCTGACACTCAGCTGCTCTCTAAGGATCACAATTTTACATCAATTCAAAATGACTCCAATTGTTTTGCGGCACTACTTATTTTTATATTTCAAAAACATTTTAAAAAAAAATTAATTTTTTTATTTATTTACTTTAAATTAATATTTTTTAAATTATTTTAATATATTAATATTAAAAATAATTTTTAAAAAATAAAAAAAATTATTTTAATATATTTTTAAATAAAATATATTTAAAAAAAAATTAATATCACACTTCTTTTTTTTTTTGGATTTACGTGGGGTGTCCGGGCCAGTTTACGCGCACCACGACTAATCCCCACGGCCCACTGAATACCCTGCAAATCTAGTAGGCATGTAAGGCACCGCGGGGATGACAGGCGTGCACGCCAGGACTCGAATCCAGGTGCAGTGGAAGGAGACAAGCCCCTTCCACCGCTAGGCCAAGCCCTAGAATGCAAATAATTTCACACTTCTTATTAAATTTCACTTGCCGTGGGGATTAGTAATCAAGCAAGGCTTTATATCGTAGCCATCAAGCAAGGCCAATCCCTTAACGGAAACCTCCTGTCAATTTTATTTATTTCATTAATCGTGTGCAGGGAAAAAGAGCTGAACCGAGTAATAAAAACAAATCGAAGAAAATGAAAAAAATAATAATTGAAAAGGCCACATAGAGAGAAAAACATAAAAAACCCATAAAATCTTCGGGCCGGTTCTTTGCCACCCTTTCTTTTGTATCCAGTCAGAGGGGAACAAAGGAAGGAGACTGGGATATTGAAAATTGAACTGCTCCTACAAAAAGGAAAGAGTGGGATCGGGTTCGGGCTTTAACCCGAGCCGAAATCGCCTGTCCAAGCAGTCATGTGGCTGGCCACGTTCAGTCCCAAGGAGACCCTGGCTCGGTCCATAAATAGTTCCTAATAAAACGACATAAGAAGGGCACGTTCTGATGGGTTGATTAGGCGCGCGCCTGCAACTGGCTCGCGAAATGTCCATCGTTCAGATGCTAAACGCATTTTAAGCTTTAAAAAAAATCCAGAGAAAGAGAAGGTAACAGAATCAGCGATCGATTCATCACCAATAGATCACCATCTCACTGTTGACTTTCCCTAATTGGATCCTCTCCTCTTTCAAAATTCAAACTCTCTCGAGGTTAGCTTTCATGATCTCTCTTTATGAACGCTATTATTATATTTATGATTCACTCGATCAATTTAACCAAAAAGAGAAACAGTTTTTTAACGATTCTTGATTTCATTTGTTTAATTTCTGTTTGGTTTCCGAGAAATTAAAAAACAAAAGAAAATGCTTAGCTAATTCTATATTATTCAACGGGTCTCAATTATTATTTTATTTTTTTGCCTAGTATTTGATTTATTCTCCGCGTTTATAAATTATCATCTACGCATGTCATTAAAAATATAACAAGAAATTTAACGACTCTTGATCCTCTTTTTCTTTTTTTTTGTTATTAAAGTTGTCTTGCTTTGAAGAAAATAACTGAAATGATTATTGCAATTATTCATGAGCTAGCTTGAGCCCTAATTAATTCAAGTTTTGTAGAAGATTATTGATTATGTTTTGGATCTGCAGTAGAAATTAGAATAGAGTAATTGATGGAAGGAAATGGTGGTGATGCTGCCAATGTGGTGGGACCTGTTGCGAAGTGGAGAAATGATTTCTCTCGGGCATTCCAGTACTATCTGGACCGATCCACTCCTCATCCGATGCAGAGGTGGCTTGGAACTCTTGCGGTTGCAGCAATTTATGTGTTGCGTGTTTTCTATGCTCAAGGGTTTTACATTGTGTCTTATGGTCTTGGGATTTATATCCTGAACTTGTTGATTGGGTTTCTGTCACCCAAGGTTGATCCTGAACTTGAAGTTTTGGATGGGGCTTCTTTGCCAACTAAAGGATCGGATGAGTTCAAGCCCTTTATCCGCCGTCTTCCTGAGTTTAAGTTCTGGTAATCAAGATTTTCTTTTGCGGTATAGTAGATGGTTCTGTTTGTTTGGTGTATTAGCTAGTGCTTGGGTCTAATGCCTGAGTAGGTTATGCAATTGATTTTCCAGCATGTTTTTGGTGTTCGTGCTAGTAATAGTTTCCATTAATATTTATCTGCCAGGCTTTATTTATCCTTACAAGCAGGTGTCATTTTTTTGTCCTGCATGGGTTTTGCTTATGATTGCTTTGTCCATTTTAATCTTGAAGCATAGGATATCAGAAATACTATTTTGATTGAAGAGTAAGAAATTTGGTTGGGGAACACTCAGTGTTACATAGAGATTTAGCACTTTGCATTTTGTTGACCCTATTCATGCCAGTTATAATGTCTGAAGAATATTATTAATGTTTCATGGCGTTGGTGTCATTAATGCCCATGATGTTAACACCTGGAATATTTATAAGATAATAAATTCAAAAGGGTATTAACACGTGGCATGGATGTGGACAATCCATATAGCCTCTGGTGGATTGAAAACCAGTTCGAGCTTGTTGCCAACAAAACACACATTACCATAATTTGTTTGATTATTGCCATCTTTGTTTGCTAGCTGTTTTATACTCTGCAAGAAGCTTTAGTGGCCCTAGATCTTGCAAGTCAGGAAGAAGATACACTTGTCTCAGTCTGATCAAACATCATTAATTCTGACAGAGCCCCATTCTAAGATGTTACTGAATGAACAGAATCCATCTCACACTTTGCACTCTGACCATATCTTATTTCTATGAATTCTAGACCCCAAAAATGAGTGTTTTTTTTTTGGTTCTGCTTTCAGGTACGCCATCACCAAGGCTTTTTGTGTGGCCTTCCTAATGACCTTCTTTTCTATATTTGATGTCCCTGTATTCTGGCCCATATTACTCTGCTATTGGATTGTTCTGTTTGTCCTCACAATGAAGCGCCAAATCATGCACATGATGAAGTACAAATATGTTCCATTCAGCCTAGGAAAGCAGGTAAGAGCTTTGGAGAGTTTTCTTGTAACCACCCCTCTCCTCTCCCTTTTGCCACCATCTTCTATATTCCCTTTCTGTCGTGGTAATTGATGGCTGGTTTTCTTTTCTTTTCTTTTCTGTTTTTTGTTTGAACACACAAATGGAGTTAAAATGCACGTTGGGTGTTTCCATTTCTTTTTCCAGTTAAAATGCAGTAATTCCTTTCCTTTTGTTTTTTTGCAGAGGTATGGCAAGAAGAAGTCTGATGCAAGCAGCAGTGGCTTGATGAGGGACTAAGCTATGATATGTCCTGAAGCCTTCCAGATGTCTTGCTTTTAATATTTTGAAGGTTTTCCTGTCTTCGTCAAGTACCATGCAAAACTCAATAGGATTTGAAAATTTCATTTTGTTTTATATTTTTAGTTGTAGCAGTCACTAGCATGACTTCATAATCACACATTTTCTGCCTTAGCTGGAGATATTCATTTATACATTAGAATTCTTCTAGTATTTTATTTTTTTAGTCTAACGAATCAATCGTGCTTGATGGTGAGCCGCCCTACTTTGTTTAGTATTTGAAAATGCCTGAGCTGTTAGCGTGTGTGAATTGATGTTTGAGCTGTACATTGATTGAGAAAATCCCACTTGTATGATTTTGAACCAATGGCGAGACCTAGTTGGATTCTGTATTCATCTCACTGACTACAGTTTATATGTATGAATCAAAACTCGTTTTCAACTTCAACGCAAATTGTAAAATTTTCAGATTACAATTTTCCACCTTCTTCCTCTCCTGTTCCTTTCACATCCGCTGTCCATTTCGTTTCCTTGGATGTTGTGTGTTCTAAAATGTTATTCCATATACATGTTTTTTAATTTTGAAGGTGCAGAAATCGATTAAATTGTACTGTGTGTTCCTTGCTGTCTCGTGCAGTGACTTGTGTGAATGGATTGTATTTGGATTCAATGTTTCAAGTTTCAACTGTATTTGAATCATGATCATCTTGATTTAATGTGGTTAATAGTATATAATCAGCATGTGTTCGGAATGCTCCAAATTGGTTTTACGTTGAGGTTTTATCGATCCCATAAAAAGCTAGATGTGAACCTAACCCAAAGCACGTCAAGGATCAAACTGGGTCAAGGCTTGTTCAAACTGGAATCCATGTATACCCAATGCGAAGCCAAATGGTCCACCAAGTTGTCTCTTGTGGTTCATCTGCTGATCTACATTCTTGGATTCATCCTGCTGGAGGTCAGATTCTTTGCAGTCTCTCTCCTGGGGACAGCCAGAAGTTTGCTTGAATTTTCCTCGGCGAATCACCAATTCTGACCTCGTGCTGCCCCGAAAACGAGTGTGGGCAACGCTGAATCACAAGGGAGAAATTAGCTAGTGTAGCCATGAATCAGCAAGGAGCCATAGCCGATTTAAGAAAAAAGTTGCTCACGACATGATCAATTTGAATAATTGAATACCTCAGGCCATAATCATATTCTCAGGTATCACCTGGCTGCTCCATTGCTAGACGGCTAGAATGAGCGGGGGTGAAGGACAAAATACCACAAAAACAGGCTTGGCACGTATGTATTGGCTAGGGCCATGGCAATGATGCCAGATGGAAATGTCCAATCATGTACCCACTTGTATATCAAATCCCCAACAACAACTGAATAGCAAACGTCTCGAATATGTTTTTTTGATACCAATTGACTTTAAAATTGAAAGACATATGTATAACAAATTGGAGCAGTACTTTGCTGAATTTTATATTGACGTCGTGTCTCGGACATTGCCAGCTAATTATAGGCATAGAAACTCTCCCTCTATATCTGCAATAGAACTCTCAAATAATATCGGACTGTACCACTTTTCCCCTACAAATGACTGGGAGAATTTTTCTAGTGATTTTCTTCTTCTGGGCTCTCCTCGCAATTGTCACCCCTACACTTGTTCTCTTATCAGAATCTTCAAGACCTTACTTGGATTTAAATGGTAAGGATTTCTTAACATTTTTATGTTAGTTGTTGAGCCTCATTTCTTGACTCTGTAGAACTAATAGTAAGTTGCATGTTTTTCCTTAAGATGTTGCAGTTGAGAAAAAGGGTGGGGTGCTAAAGCCTAGGAGAATGATGGGGTACTTGGAGAAACAACCGAGAATAGAAGAAATAGCTCTGGCATCAATATTGCAGGCACCGACAACAGCTCCAGAACCAGAACCAGTTTCTGGAATTAGAGAGGCTATTTTGACAAGGTTTCTTAAGAAGAGATGAGGCTGGTGATCATCAAACTTGCTCTCATGGCTATGTAGTTTTGATTTCAGATTCTTTGGTTATTTAAACAAACTCTTTGAAGGCTCTAATCTTGTTCGAATGTCATAAAAAAGATGGTGTAACAGTTGCAGACAGAACTTGTAGATGTATATACCTGTGCTATAGAAACAATTGCGTCAGAAATTTTCTTGTGCTGTGAATGAAGTTTTTGTTAAGGGCAAAGAAAACGAGTGGAAATAATTTTGATCCTGATTTTTTTCTTCACTTGGCCATTCATAGGCGACAGCTTTCTTCAGAGCAGAAGAAAAGCTGTCTCTTCAAAATTTGGTTCCAAGGAAGAAGATAATAATACTATTGTTTAAGTTTTAAGTTTTCAAGAAATTGTCGAATGCCAGGTGCTAGAGAGCCAGTTGTGGATGATCAGTCGAACAATATTCTGATATCTGAGGATAAAGAAACTTCCTTTCACGTTATTTTTTTCATAAGCAACCTGGCATATTAATGATGCCCAGTCAACAGCACATGACAAACCAATCCCACAATGTTAAGGATCCTTCCTTAATTTGTTAGGTGGATATCAGCATTGTCTGGAACTGTTGTTGGATGGTGAGTTAAGAAACCAAGGCACATCAAACAGTCAAATGGTTAGAAACACACAACCTAGAGGTTAGAGCCCTGTCGATCGTTCCTCTACATGGCCTTAGTTCTGCCTGTCCCTTCATCATTCGGCTCTAGGCTGCCATGGGATTTTTTTTTCAATTGTAATGACCGCAATGGAATTATAAGTCTCTCAAGTAGTGATTATGATAATAAGCTAACCCATGAGGATTGTGATGGGGATCGACCCTTTTTCTTTCCTTCATTGACAAGTTTTCTTGCTACCTATCTAGTGTATTGCTGGTTTAAGTTAAATTATATGTAGTTTTCTATGCCAACCTAATGAGTGTCATCAGTGAGATCATAAAAATTAAGCCAAAGAAATGCAGCCCATGATCCTAGCACGACGTTGACGTCTCAGTTTAAGCAGCTTGCTTTTCCATTGCATCCGGTTTAGAGTCGAGCAATATGAGCTTGCATACTTGTTCTTGCTGGCATTGGCTGGATATGGAAGTTCTTACTGAAATTGAAGATCCAGAATGGTTTTCTTTGGTAATCTGTTGGCAATCAACACTCAACAGTGCTATTTCTTTACTGTTCATCGTCCTAAACTGAAATGGGAATTCAGCATTCCGAAGGCTGCTATTCGACCATCACAGCTTTAACACCAAAATACTGTTTTCCTTTATTGGTGTCATTTTCTTTGCATTGGTTGTCTTTGCTTTGCTATCAGCTTCCTGATTTTAGTTTTTGGAATAAGATTCTTTTATTTATCGTAAATTAAAAAAACAATGCAAGGATCAGGCTTGATTCATTGGGGGACAATGCCATAAGCTAGAAAAACAAATGCAAAAGCTTTAAATATATTCATCATAACACTGTTAAATTACTCTCACCCAGAACATCTCTTCCAGCAATAGCTACAAACCATGGCAATTAGCTAGAGCAGAACATCTTTCACAAGGTTTGTAAGGAAGGAGACCTCCTTGACTTGGACAAACACTCGTCTATAAGAAACACCCAAATTTCCAACCATTCGGCTTTTTATTTCATTAATAACTGTATAGCAGGAGATGCCAGTGCCTCAGACAAACTGATCAAGGTACTCTTCCACAGTGGTATATTTGACATCGGGATATAGCTCAGAGGCCTCGAACCCCCATGATGGGTCAATCTCAAAGTTGGTCATGTCACCTTTAACAAGGGCTGAGTGGTTGATTGACAGAACAACATTAATCGGAATCGGAGACTCTGCAAGAATGAAAGAAAAAACAGATGAAATATACCAACAACATGATTTCTTTGACTTCGTTTATAATTTGCACTTGGTCCTATGATCAGTGCACATCAAGAATCTGATAGAAAGAAATAGTGCTGGCATTGACATTCTGTTTTATGGAAGAGGGTTTCACTGACCTTGGATGTCCTTCAGAAGTTTCTCTTCGGGAACAAAGGTTTTTTCGAGGGTTTTGCCAATCTTTTTCTCCCATAGAGCAATAAGCTCATTGAATGAGTATGTGTTTTTAGGAGGCTTGATAAGGACAGTCTTGTTCAAAGTTCTTGCATCATCCACAGCTTTGATGGTGTAGGTTCCAATGTCATCTTCCTTGTTGAAAACCACTGTTGAGCAAATAGATGTCAAAACTATTAGGATAGTTCATTTTCCGACTCATATTTAACAGAGAGAGTTAATAACATCATATTGTTTATTACCCTTGGCATTGCCATCTCCGAGGATGGTGATCTTGTCTCTCGGAGGAGCAGTAAGTCCAAACTGTACCAATGTGGGGAGATAATATGCCGCAAAGAAGTTGGAAGGCACATAAGTGTAGGGAATCCTCGCAGCCTCGATGGCACGTCGAATCTGAGCCTTCATTGCAAATGCACTTTTTGCAGGCTCAACAGCATTGACATGATCCACATCCATTCCAAATTCTGAAGGGAAGAATCTCTGAACGAAACACACAAAAAAGATTCAATTATTATTATTAAAATTCCATGTCTCCTTGATGATTCTCTTAGACAAATTGAGAAAAACAGCAAGATAAATAAAATAATCACCATCATGGTATATAGAAGTTGATACTGTTAGACTGCAGCAGAACACTGCAACATTTACAGCCAGTTTAACATTGAGGTTGAATCTATTTTTTATTAAAAAAAAATTATTTTAAAGTTTTTAGATTGTTTTCACGTATTGATGTAAAAAATAAAAAGAAATATTATTTTAATACATTTATTAATACCAAACTCTTCAAATAATTTTGTATAACTTTCCAAGCTCATCAAGTACCTTTTTGCTTATTCATTAAGAGGAAAAGATAAGATTTCGCAAAGAGAACTGCCATATTCTGTAACAAATCTCCTTTTCCAGGTTCCATTTAATATTAATTAGAAGTTTTGATTCTGACAAGTATAGCAGTGAGATTAAGCACGATCTTCGGCAAACATCAAAAATATCCCCCAGCTAATATATGCTCTCAATTTTACCCCCAAACAAATGTTTATATCAATTTTTTCCCCATTCAGAATTTATTTAGTTTTTTTTCAGATTTGATCGTGAATTCAGAAGAAATGGTTTTTTTGCATGGAAATTTACTTTTTATGTTGAGGAATTATAATAGAATACCCAATTGAAAAATATAAATTGTTTGGGCATAGAATTCTTACAGGAGACTGTTTGGGGGCAAAATTAATGTTGGGGGCCCTTTTAAGGTTTGCCCTTTTTCCTTTATAAACAAGCATGGAAGAACAGAGTGAGCTCGATTGATTTACCATTAACGCAAAGATCTCAATGTCGCAGTCCTGAATGTTAGATTCAGTGGGATAACTTGATAAGAAACAGAAAAAGATTTATGATCATGGACCAACCTTGACATTGCCAGCTTCTTTAATGGCGGCAATAATCTTGGTTTGATCTGCTATTTGCATGCTCCCAATCGCTGATATCACCACATCCACCTGCTTGATTGCCTTCACCAAATTGTCATGGCCGTCGATATCTCCCTGCAAATTCCCCACAATATGACACAATCAATACAGTTTGTTTATTGAAAAGGCAAGGAAACAAAACCATCAAAACATGGCAGAGGAGGTTTAAGCAGCTACATGGATCAAAGTGACGCCTAAGTTCTTGAATTTCTCGACAAGTTCTCGTTTGACAGGATCGGAGACTGTACTCTCTCTAACCAAGGCGAAAGTGGGGTGACCGGCCTTGGCGCTTGCCTCCACGATGAATTTTCCTATGTAACCAGTACCTCCAATGATCAAGATCTTGCTTTTATCAGCCATTGTAGAGAAATTTTCTTGCTGAAAGAAACCAAGGAAGCTTAACAAGGAGAGGAGAGCGACGTTGTGTTGGGGAAACGATGCGTGCACAATTTATGGACAGAACTGAAGGATGTAATTTGCTAAGATAATAAAGGGCTAATGGTAATTTCAACTTAACTAATTATTTTCTTTTGCTAATTAACTCCGTGTGTGGGAATAGAAATAGCCTGTATAAAAAAACAAAAAATATGCTTGGTTAAAAATAATAATAATATATATAAATGTTATTTTCAAGTCTATTTCACCTCGCACCTAAATTAAGTCCTTTTTTTATTTTACAAAAATCATCCATCATTATCATTGAATCCATGAAGAAAGAAATCCAACAAACCTCCTCTGAATTTATTGAAGAAAAATTAGTGATCAGACGCATGAAGTGGGGAGTAAAACTCCCTAATTGAACCAGTTTCTCATGGATGACGATGGCATCGGTATTTTTATTTTTATTTTATTTTTATTTTAATAATGAGGGTTACGGAGAAAATGGATCTAATCAGAAACCTTAGCCTGGCGGGAAGCGATTTGTTGGGCAGTCGCTTCTTATTTTCGGTGGGGGCATTGATGAGTGATTTGCTAACTTATAGGGCTGGGAGCACAGATTAGTAGTTATCGTTCTAGAAATTTGGTGAACATTGCCGTTTTGCGGGAAAGGTTCATGAATTCTGTACGATGGTGGGTGTTAGATGTTACTATTCCCCCTCTCTATAATGAGTTTAGCAGAAAATTTAGAGGAATTTCTGCCGTGGAGGGTGTGGATTGTTTGAACGCCTCTTTACGGCCGTGATTATAGGACACCGATCAATTGTTTTGCAAGGGTGTTTTTCTGGAAATTAATTGAAATTGTGGTTTTTAAAATTTAAATTTTTTAAAAAAAATTAAAATTATTTTATTATGTTAATATCAAAAATAAATAGTATCATGTATTTACTATTTATTTTTTAAAAAATTATTCTATGTAAATATAAAATTGCTTATTTTCTCGTATAATATTATCAAAAAAAACCCTAAAAATTATTTTAGTCAAAAGCCATTTGGCTAATTATATTGTTCCTGTAGTAAGGAAAAATAAAAAACGCCCCTGCTCATGCAGCCAAGAAAAGTCAACATTTGAGGGTATTATTAGCATTACACTTTACTAATAAAAGTTTAAAATATCCTTTGACTCCATTCAAATAAATATCATGTACAAAACGGCGAAAAACATTGTCGTATAATGCGTGATCATGCAGACGCGCATTATTTTCTCAAGTGGTGTTACCATGACATTATTTTTTTATGATTTATAGGTTTGAAGGAATAATATTTTTAAAATACTCGCTGGGCCGGTACAAGTCATTTCTTATACTAATATTGCTAATTGCTTGTTCCTTCTAAGCTGTGATTGAAATTTCTGGAGTGGAAGTCCTCCAAATTTCCATGGACAAACGTTCCATGGCTCGTCTACCTACCCGTCGCCTTACATTAGAAAAGAGGCCAGCTATGCAAGCGTATGGGAAATGATACACTCAGACAACTCGTCACGCATGTTCCTCGTCCTGAATGTAAAGGACAATAGTAAAACTTTAAGAGGAAAAGAAGAATCCAATCTGATGTCTAAAATCGTTATCAGAAAAGGGTGCTGTTTCCCTATCGCGGTAAGGGCCTATGAATTGCGACATCATGATTGTTGCGTGGAGTTAAAGAAAGCATGATCCTGTTTATTTCTTGCATTCAAGTGCTTCCAGCTTGTTTGAAATTGTAATAATAAAGTAATTTAAAGTATTTTTTATTTAGAAATATATTAATATATTTTTTATTTTTTTAAAATTAGTTTTAACAATAATACATAAAAATATAAAAATTGTTTTAAATAAAAAAATTTAAATTTTTGAAAAACACAGTGCAAAACACATTTAAGGATGTTGCGGTTTGAGTAAAAAATGCTTTTCATTCTCAAATTTATTAGGTAATAAATTTGAGAATGAAAAGCATTTTAATATAACAAGCATTTTAAAAAATGCTTGTTATATTCAACATCGTTTGGAGTTGTAATAATGAATTTTTTAAAAGTTTTTTTATTTTTTTATTTCGAATATTAGTAAATTAAAATAATTATAAAACGTAAAAAAAATTCCCATAAAATATCATTTGAAACGCAATTTAAACAGTGCCCCTAGGCTAAGTGACTAGCTGCTTATTCTATTCTTTATCGACAGGATAACAATAATAAGCAACATGATATAAATAAATGAATGAATGAAGGACAGTAACCCATTTATTAAAAAAACCCGGGTTAACTCATAGAACTACGACTTAACCACACCCAACTCATCGCCTGAGGTCACAGTAGAGATCAGGATTTATAACTATGATACTGGTTTCGCTGGATATATTTTTTATCGCTGTCTTGGTGTTTGTGTACATAGTAGCCCATAAAGCCCAGCAGCAAGAGACCTTCCTTTGAAAAACCGGCCCATTAAAAACCTTCACAATTAGCCCAAGCTCGGGGGCTCCTGGGCTCCTTTTCTTTCGTGAACTTATAATGCTCCAGAAGGCCCAATCCACCCTGAACTGATATAAATTGACCGAATAATGAGTCATTAATGTTCCAGGACTGATTTTTTTTTTTCCATTTAAATAATTGATGCCGAGGAAGGGTTGATGCTCCCATTAAACATCGCACAGCTTGATTCCAGCTCTGATTCTACACGGTACGAGACAAAAACAATTTTTTAAAAAAAAATTTCCGTTAACATCTATCACAATTAAAAAAGAAATGAAACAAAAAATAAAATAAAATTTTTGACAAAAACAAACACTGTTCGAATCACAGATACAGAATAGCAGGATACAAACTGCACAATTTCACTTTATTTCTCATGAAGGCCTTTTCAAACCATCTTGATTAATTAGGGGGACAACAAGGATAAAAGCCTGGTGTAGTAAATAGAGCACCAAGTTATACAAGTCAATGTCTTGATGGCCAACAATCCTACACTCTTAATAATCTATACAGACGATCAAGTGGCCGGAAAAGAGGACAAACTCCACTCATCACATTCAACTTCTCCATATTCACAGCATCTTACAAAGGTGGTAGCGTAGCTTTTCTAGTAAATCCATGCAGTATACAGGAAGCAAGGAGGCCATCACACAGCACTAGTTCCACTGTTGGATTTTGAGGTGGCAAGACTGGCGACGTGAAACTGTGGTGAGTAATTGTTGGAGGAACGTTCCAGTTCTGGTGTTTCATTTAGAAATGCCCAGACGCTACTTGCCCACCTGCAACAACAATGGCTTGATTAGGATGTACATGCCAGATTAAACCATGCAAGACTCTTATCTAGTGGCCATAACGGGGTACGATGCTTGGGATTTTTAGCTTAACTAATTACCAGCCATTTTTCTTGATGAGTTGCTCCAGACTTGGTTCAATTTCCGAGTCCATGAACTCCTCTGTATCGGCTGGAGAGCTTGGTCTCTGAAACTTTACTCCATCTTCGTACATGCCATCCTGTAACATGCATGGCACGATCACGCAAGTGAAGATTCAGAGTATTCATGCAAAAAGAAGCGTGCCCACGAAAAAAGAATACAACTAAGTGAAAATGTTGTAGAAATTAGACCTGGTTGCTATTTGATGGTCTAGATAAAACTTTGAGATGATCCTCCTCCGTTTTCTCCTTCGATTTCCAGTAAGCATCAATGTCTCCTTTAGTTTGTGACCTATTCCTTTGATATTTCACTGAACAAGGAACCACGGGTCACATAATCAAGTCAAATCGAGTAACCACAAAAAAAAAAAAAACCCGAAAGCTCCATGTGTGTATCATGGCACGGATTGAAATGACTGCCAAGAATATTTACCTGACTCGCGATCAGGGACAGGTGAGTCCCAACCAGACATTAAAGAACCCATTTGTTCAAAACCTTTTAATCAAAGCACTTGGCGAGAGCGTGTGTCTTACCGATCTTGTGATAATGATGATCTTTTATCCTATATATACTGCTGATGTGCGGGGGGTCTCACGTCTTATCCTTTTTTTGTTCTTATCCTTTGCTTGCTCGCCAATATTCGTGCAATGCCATGTATATCTACAGAGCCCTGTTTTTTCATATAAAATAATTAAAAAAAACAATTATGTTTATTTTTTTTGTTTTTTTATTATTAAAAAAATTAATTAATGAAAATATTTTTCATTAGAAAAATTTAATTTTTTTTAGCGGGAAAAACTTCTTAAAAATTGAAATATATTATTTTTATTTAAAAATATTTTTTTAAATTCACATATCTTGATTTGATCAATGTTAAATCAATTTTATTTATATCAATCAAACAAAACTTATTTAATTTTAAAACTAGTTTGTATCAGGTTTTATTTTATGGTGTCCATTTGGCATCACGTAGCTCTTGGTTTTTAAATTATTATTTTTTTCTGATTCAATAAATCTGGCATAGTTTAACGACAGAGTATGGACGAAGGAAGCGAGCCTGTTGACTTTATTATATAACAAGCTGAAGTGGGTGTCTGATTGTGATAAGCTTCCCCAACTTGTGTCCCTTGATCTTTAAAACAAACCACTGCCCACAGATTCATTCCTATATACAAACTTGAGGCAGGTTTTTAAGAGGATGGAGATGCCAGATATTTTCTTTGCATTTTGCCCCTGACTTTTGTTTCCGCTACTGGCCCCACGATTGGCTTGGCGCCAAGAATATCTTCTGCGTTTTATTTTGACTTCCTGATCAGCACTCGGGGGGAAGAGAATCAGAGATCAAGCTTCATGGGCCATTTGGCCCAGGTGATTTAAAAAATTGGATTGGGCCGGACGTAGCCAACTTCTATCCTGTCACTCACAGGCTATTGAACTGGGTTGAGTATGGTCTTCTATGGGTTATCTACATGGGCTGGGCCAAGGAAACTTGAAGCTTCCACCTGGAACGAGCTTCAACTTTCCAGAAAGCCTTTTGAGTCAAAATATTGGGATCTACTCAGACTCCTTTACAGAAACACCGCCAAATTGGAGCTGTCTGATTAAATTACAATAATTCTCTTGAGGTGTAATATAATTACAGTGATCTCCCAAAAGTCTAAAGATATTATAAAATTATTCTTTGATGTTAAGGAGAATGGTTTTAAAAAATACGAAATGAGGTTTTTGTAATATTTATTTAAACATGAGAAAGTTTTTGTTAAATTTTTAAAATTTTAGATACTCGTTATTGTTGTTATTTAATTTTTAACCCATTTATTTAATAAAATTATTGATAAATTCATATTATATATATATATATATATATTTGTATTGTTTTCAGCATTTTCAATACTATCTTCAAAAAATTTAAAGTTTTAGATTTTTTAGAATATGTTTGACTTTCCATGTGTTATTTTTAAAATCAATAATTTTACAAAAAAATAAAGAAACCATGCTTGAGAATCAAACAATATTTAACCTATAAATAATAGCATTGGACAAAAAAAAAAGGGTAATTTTTCATATTTAAAAGGAACAATACCTTAAAGGGGTTTTCGTAACTCACCCTTGTTTTTATTTACTTCATTATTCATTTTGATCTTGGATGGCCTTCTAATTGGATAAATCTAAGTTTGCGCCTGTATGTTCCACCACTGTAAGGTTTAATACATTAGATCTTAGCGTGTGCTTGGTCTTTTGGTGTGTGATGATTTTCAAATCTACTCATCAAAATTATTAAAAAAAAATAAGAATATTTTTTTAAAATAAAATTTAAATGTAAAAATAAACAGTATTTTAAGCTTTTCTATCAAAATATATACAGTTAAAATTTCAATAAAAATAACTTCAATGTATTATTTGGTAATAAGGGATGACATTGTGAAAATAAAACGTTTAAATAAAAATAACTTTCATGGATTTTTTAATAATAAGGAATGGAATCGTGAAAATAAAAAAAAAGTTTTATTTTTATTTTTTAGGTGTTTAATTAAGAGAAGATAAAACGAGCGTGAGAATAAAAATTAAATAAAGTTACATTGCCATGCATGCAAGGTGAGCTGGGAATGGAAATAATGAGTGAGAATTAATTTTTCAAGTGACACGTTATTAAATATTAACTTTTTATTATTTTTATTATCTCAATTATCACCATCGGTATTATATATTATTATTTATCTATAGCTATTACTGTCGAGCCAATAAAGCACATAAGAACTTAACAGAAGTTACGACTCCTCAAATGGCATGCTCTCCAATTTTATGTTATAAATGATGATAGCTAGTGATCATAATCAGTGCACTAGATGAACAATTATCTACAATGTTTTTCCTTCTGCGAGCTTTGGCGGGCATAAACAACTTTCTCCGCGCGATGTATACTCTTTTTTCGATCGAATTGCCAGTATCCACGCTCAAATAACATATTTATTGACAGAAAAATCTCGCAGATTTTATTTCTCTCTGGATTTGAACCAGCTCTCAAATCATCTGAGCAAATACGTGGAGGCTAGTACTTATCAGTACTTTAAAATAAGACCTGGTGGGATGGACATCGAAGAAGACGAGGAGAAATAAAAAAGTAAGAGGAGCACTGCTTTTGAGCGTGAGCAAAGTCAGAAAAAGTTCGGGAAGACAAAACAATGAAAGGCCGAGTTTCTCTCATTATTTCTCAACCATAGAACGGCTCGTTTACTTTCTTGCTAGGTTTTTGGCATGCATGGCTGTGATTATTGCTATTTTCACTATCACTCGACAGCACCTGAATTCCGAGCATCATGTTTACCACAAGTCGAAGATTTTCCCTCTGTGCCATCATAAAATCAAAGGGATAGAGTGAACAGGTCGGTGCTTTAATCATGGCTCCATGTTTTTCTTTCAGATTGTACTCGTGGACTTGTGCTACAAGACGCTCAGACACTTAAAAAAACATACTAGAATCTTTAAATTTTAAGATTAATTTTGAGAAAACTTTCATATATTTTGAAAAGAGAACGATCCATAAAGTTTTTTACTGAACATAGTCTATAAGGCTATTAAAACACACACAAAACCATCCTAATTATTAGTAAATTCAAAATTAAATTGGAAATTCCAATTTGAATTGAAAAAAATCTAAAAAATAAAAAGATAGAAAATAAAAATATCAAGTAATAGCTTTCAAACCGAATGTAGAATTTTTCTTCAACTACAAACTTTTGTTACGCTTACTAGTACTGTCTCTACAGTATAATTCATCTTTTGAATTTGCAAGAGTTACAAAATATCTTCGCCATTGACGTGATTCAAGATTCAAACCTAGCTAGCTAGCATCCCATAATTCAACCGATAAATTAAAAGGAAAAGAAAATCATTTTACTTTGAAATTCAAAGTTTTGGCGAATATATTTTGTCTCAAAGCTGGGCAACACAAACCAGATATTCATGCGGAAGTCTTATCCCGTCGTCAAATTTGCCTATCACATTCATGGACTGATCAGGGACTGATAATTTGCCGAAGTCACGTTACACGTTTAATTGGCCGGCTATACTGCTACTAACCTGTGGTAAAATGGCATCAAAATTATCAATCAATCACTTGAATATTTAAAGTTTTATATAGCCAGCATGGGTATAGTTTGTATGGCTACCCAGAAATCTTATCCCGTCGTCGAATATGCCTATCACTTTCATGCCTTGGCGCCAGCTTCGTCCGTTCTTGCTGGCATGTATTACCAGATGGCAAATTTCCAATTATAACAAGCTTGATGCAACCATGTATTGCATAAAGTCAGTTCAATTAATGAATGCAACAAGGGCTCCACATTTCAATCGCGTTAAGAATCTAACGTCCTGTCGTTTAAAGGGCACCTATATGTTTTGGCTATTTCTGCCTCGGCTTATTCGATAGAGTAGAGGTGTTACTGTATATGTCTGATACAATATATATATATATATATATATTCAAAAATATTTTAATTTAATAATTTAAATTATAAGATTACATCTTAAAATATAGTTTATATTTAATTTTTATAAAACAAATAAAAATGATAAGATTTAAATTTATAATAGCATATTTTAATAGCATGTTAAATAATTATTTTAATTTTATAATTTAAATTATTAAAGAACATCTTAAATGATTCATATTATTTTTTAATATTATTAATATATTAAAAAATTTAAAAATATTAATTTAGTGGTTTTAAAGTATAAAAAATGAGGTTGATGTGGTTGATTTGATTGGGTTTAAGTTCTTGCCACCCTATTTCCAATGGAAGGTCATATTCGAGGAACTTTTATTCCCATCTTTACATCTCCATATACACATCCCTTTTATCTAAGATTTAAAGATTTGTTTGACCCTATTGTACTTCTAAGGCAAGCAACTCTTTGAATGGAATGTGAATAATCAAGACAATACATATATATATGATTTTATGAGACATCCTACATAATTTTTTTACCAAGTACTTGAATATGTTTTTTGAAAAAAATGAACCAGAAATCACTTAATCTAATGCAACTTCGACTTGAAATTTCCAATGAGCTTTAACTTTAAACGGAGTTTTAGCAGCCAAGGGAGTGGAGTGTTCAATAAAGCCATCGCTAAAATCTCAAGGTGTGCGTGTTTGATGATATAGTAGTAATTGTGGTTTACAATATTTTTATAATATATTAAAATATTTTTTTATTNCAATATTTTTATAATATATTAAAAATTTTTTTTATTTTTAATACTAGCACATCAAAATAAATTAAAAATAAAAATAAATAATTTTAAAAATAAATAAATAAATTTTAAAAAATATATATAAAATTTTATTCACGTTTCCAAACATGACCTATATTTTCTAAAAGGCAAATATTTTGTGTCACAGAGAAGCCATACCAGAGTTAATTAATACAAGACTTTCGGTCTGTAATTATATAATTAAAATTCCCACGGTTAAGGGCTTGATCAGCACTGAAGGTCTTTCTTTAGGCGCACCAATTGGTGAGTGGACCCTCTATTTTTAGGTGGCTATAATTTTGATACCCTAGTCAAACAACAAGCGATGATGACTCATTTTTCTGCAGATGAATAAACCTAATTATACACACAAAAAAATCAAAAAAAAAATCATTAAGCCCGACATTAATTATACCACATTGTATTCTTCGTGTCCAATTGAAGGGGGCAAGAATAATAAGGTTTGTCTGAGATATACGCCAATACTGAGTGATCTTACTACCCACCAGCCGATTATTCACAATACAACTATTTAATTAGCAGAGGCTTCTACAGCCATACATGCATACATACATACATACATACATACATATATATATATCAAAAAAACTCGCAACGAGAATTCACTTTTCGGATATCAAAACTATTTTCCTCGTTGCAATCATTGACTCCACGAGGAAACAGAGGGTCAGATTCGATTTCTGTGTATATAAAATTAAGATATTAAATAACCAGGATTTAAAAAAAAATAAAGTCGTTGAAAAATTTGCCTTGTCCCACCGTGCATTCACTGTAGTGAGACTAGATTTCTCTGTCCGGGGGCCTAATTGACCAGGGAAAATCATTAGACTGGAGTGGTTTGCACGTGTACGTGACTCTTGCTGGTAACCTTTCTGACAAGGACTCGTCTGTGGGTCCCCACCTCACATGGGTCAGGATCAAAAGTTCACCTAAACAAGGTTAAGTGGTTAACCTCACCTACAGTTATGATATAAACTAGACTGGTGACCCGTGTCCCGTGGTTTTCACCTCGAGGCTGGTCAAGTATTTTTAATGTAAAACACAGATGCTAGGGGACGTTAATATTAAAATAAAAATAAAAATTATGAGACGTGCGGAAAAAAAAAAGAACAGGATAAAATTTGATTAAAAAATAGAATAGATAGGGATGAAATTATAAAAATTATTTTTAAATAATGTATTAAATAAAATAAATAGCAATAAAAAATAAGATCAAATATAACAAATAAAAAAATAAAAGAGGATGTAATTATAAATAAATTTTAATTTTATTAATAATTTTAAATAAAATAAATAATGATCAAAATAATATTCATCAAATTTAGAAAATAAATAAATTTAAAGGGCTACTATAAAAAATGGAATGACAAATGTAGAAATTAAAAAGAAAAAAAATCATTGGTATCATATTAGAAACAACAACAATCCCTAAACTCTATTGTTTTTATGGACAATTTATTTATTTTATTTTAAAAAAATATGGAAAAGTTGTATTATCTGCTATGCAAAGTGTTTTTGTCGATAAAAATAAAATAATCATTTCATTATTATAATTTATAGTGAAAATGATTCACCACTCTTCCATTTTAGTTTATTTATTTATTTTAATTTACTTATTATGTATTATAATCCTAATAATGCAGTACATTTTATTTTTTAATTAAAAAACTAGGATATTTTCTTTCTATAATCTTTTTAACACAAGAATATTTTTATATAAAAATCATTCATGGATGCAAAAGGTTCATCATTGTCACGGATAGGCTGTAGTTTTTTTACGGGGAAAAACACAGTGAAATTATTTAACTTTCCTTGCAATTTCAGCTCATCCAAGTGGGTTTCCACGTGTCAAGATTCATGCCTGGTGGAATATCTTTTCATTTGAAAGAAATGGAATAATAGAGGGAAATGCATGTATTATTGCCGTTATCGCCTTGTACCCACACCACTGAAGCGAAGATGCAAATCATTCAGGGCCGATAAGAATTTAAAATTAAAAAGTTTATTTTTTTATAATTTTAAATTTGAGTTTTTATTGTTCATATAATAATCACTAAAAACTTATATTATTATTAATTTTAAAATTTATAAAATTAATTATAGTGTGTAAAAACTAGTTTAAATATTCATATTAATTTTTTAAAAAAAATCAAGCTTGCAATAGAAAGAAAAGGAAAAAAGTTCGATCGTGATCTTGCTGTACATGGTCCAGCTGGGCAGCAGTTCTGGTGCTGGTGGCTTAGGTGGAAGTATATGGATCCTTTGAGAGGAAATGTTTATTTCTAGTTTAATTTTTGGACCATACACTACGTTAACATGATTTTGTCGAGGAGGCATGAAGTGATGGTCCAACCTAAGCCATAAACTTGTCCTAGAGCAAATGAAAAGGAAAACACAAGCCATAATTGACATTCAAGCCATGGCTGCAAGAGTCGAGGCAAGACTTTTGTAATAAGCATGCCAAAACAATGCAATTATGCACATTTACGCTCGCAAGTAATTCTATCGAATTTGACTACATTGGTAAATCCTCTTTTATTTTATTTTATAAATAATAACTATAATAACAAATTTAGAAAGCATGCAAGAGGATATGACAAAAATCACGCAAACACACATCTCACATTCTATATAATTTATTCATCTCATTTTTATTCCCTTTTCCTCTTGTTCTTTAGAGTATATTTAGTATATAGTATATTACATAGTTGTTAGATTTTATATACAATCTAGCTAATCTAAAAAATAATTTATATCATTGGATCACCGTGTCACTTTACATTTTTAATTATATATATTCTTTATTTACAAAAATATTTGTTTTAATTTTAAAAAATAATTGATTTTACCTCATTAGGTTTGAAAAATCGACCAGAACAAAGTTAGATAACAAATTAATGTCCTAAACCAATGCCACCTAAAAAAAATCGCGAATAATCAAGCATATTTCCTTACGTGACAACTCAAAAGGAAGAATAAATATTGAACTTTAAAGTTGCTAGTAATTACAATTAACTTTTCAACAAAAAAGCTAATATATATATATATATATATATAAAAGTTGTCCACGGCCCAGATAGCTAGGACCAATGTGATGAAAAGATCTACTATATAATAAGATATAATGAAAAAAAAGAAGTTGCATGGACTCTTACGAGTGTCTGGGAAAACGGTTTATATTGTATTTTAAAATTTATATATATATATATATGTATTATAATTTTTTAGATCATTTTGATATATTAATATTCAAAATAATTTTTAAAAAATAAAAAAATATTATTTTAATAAATATTTAAATAAAAATATTTTAAATTATGATTACTATTACACTTTCAAATAACATTCTTAATGGTTTGGTGATCATACCCCTTTGATTTATATTAAAAAAGAAGAAGGATAATCTTGCTTGCCATGCAAAATGCTCAACCTTCCATCCAGCGCCACCTCGTAATGGATACCCTAAAAAGTAGAAATTCTCATCTCTCGAGATAAAATTGTTTATAATAAATGTATACGTAGAAATTGATAAAGTACTTAGCCAATATCACTTGCTATGAATTTAGTCACCGGTCACTGTTACAGAGTGTCTCTGTTCATTTTCAAAATGTTTTTCTTAATATATCAAAATAATATATATATATATATATGTGTGTATATGTATAAATAAATAAATTTTAACACCAACATATCAAAACAATTCAAAAATATCAAAATACAACTTGATTTAAGGATAAAAAAATAAAATAAAAAATTAAAACACAATTTAATTACAAATATCAAGTGAAATATTAATTTACTCGAAAACGAAAACAGTAACACGAAGGTAATCATAGTATCTCAAGCAAATGTCACTGTCTTCTCAGAAATGGTGGTGGTTGTTTTTATAGTTGTGAATATTTTTAAAATATTTTTTATTTTAAAAATTATTAGATTAATTTTTAATTATTTAATATGCTAATATTAAAAATTTAAAAATTATATTTTTTAAAAACACCTTGCATTGAGTTATTAAAAATATTTTTTTTCTGGAAACTCACTTCACACCATTTTCAAGACAATTCAATAGTAAGGTGTTAAAGATAAGTAATTGTTTGGCTTTGCAATTGGACTATGATTTTATAATTATTTTAAATTATTTTTTTTATCTACTAATATTAAAAATAAATTTAATATATGTATATACATATCATATATTTCAAAACAAAAAATACTTTAAAATATAACCTCCACCATGTTTTTAGACATATTTAATAATAATTAAGAATTTCTTTAAGAGAACAATAATATTCTTTGATTAACCCACGAGTTTTTTAAAGGAATCACGAGGCGTGTGTGTGTGTACTCCAAAAACATACCTTGGTGATAATTCGTTTGATTTTGAGCAAAGGACACCTGTTAATTTATCAAATATAAAGGAATTAGGGTTTCCAATGCGGAGATTAACGTAATTTAATTAAATAATAAAACATATTTTATTAATTGAATATTATAATATAATTTCGTTGGATTGTATTTATGAACTTCCCCCTTAAATCGATATATAAAAATAAGTTTTTCAGACACGTATATTGGTCCAATCAACGTTTATTGACAATTTTCTTGCGCTGTAATCATTCTGCAAGTTTTAACATTTAAAAAATAAAATTCAAAATCTATTTCAAAACTTTTATTAATTTACAAATGACCGGTTTATTAAAAAAAAAAACCCAACTAATCCACCACTATCAATTTGTATTGTGTGTGTTTAATATTGTCGTGAAATATATTTTATAAAGATTTTTTTATTTAAAACTATATTATTTTTTTTATTTTTGACATCAGGCAACACCACTATAAAAAAAATATATTAATTTAATATTTTTAAGTAAAATATAATTTTAAAAGAATAGTAAATAAAAGAAAAAACAAATAATTATTCATGTGATTTTGTGGGCAATTATTAGGCCGCTTGATCACTACCACGTGTAGTAGGACCGTGTCATGGAAGCCGACATACCCAATACAAACCTAACACGTCAGAACGAATTTAGTATCCCGTCCAAGAAAATCACACACAAACACTCCACGATAAAATTAACTGACAAAACCTCAAAAAATAAAAATAAAAAAGCAGCTACAAGAGATTATATAAAAAAACGATTCAATAATAAGAGGGAAAGAAAGGACCGAAAGATTAGAATTCTGAGATCCGAGAAAAATAAAGGCAGAGTGAGTGAGTGTGTGGCTGTGCCAGTCCCTCTGTTCAGAAAAAGGCTCCTCCGCCTCAGGTCCCGGTGGCTAACTTCACAACTGCCGTCGTGTCACTCATCCACGTATACAAAAGAAAATAAAGACAGCTTTTGCTCTATCCAAGACATGGGCAGACTTCCCTTAGATTCCTCGTCCCGATCTCCAACTCCTCAGAATTTCGTCATTTCCTATGACTTTGTCTAACTGTCTATAATCACATGCATGAATTTGCCTGTCTCACTTTCTTTTAATTCCAGACCGAAATCGCTAATCAGATCTCGGGTGTGATCAAGATGTCATTTAAGGGAAAGTTGCAGGAGATTAGAGATGACATTTCTACCACATTTTCGATGGGAAAGTTACAGAGGAGCAGAACAAATCGAAGAGGGAGAGCTTATATTGCGCCTGAATTAGGAGGTGGGTCTGAGTTGTTCAGCGAGTTGATTGAAGAACAGAGTCCGTGGGCTAATTTGCCGCCTGAATTGCTACATGATGTGATTCAGAGAGTTGAAGGCAGTGAAACTTCATGGCCTGGAAGAAGAGATGTTGTTGCTTGTGCTTCTGTTTGTAAGTCTTGGAGAGAAATCACTAAAGCTGTTGTTAAGACCCCAGAACAGTGTGGTTGCATTACTTTTCCTATCTCACTAAAGCAGGTGACTTGAAAAAAGAGAACCCTCTTTTTAATTTTTTTCTTTCGTATTTCTGTGAACTGTTAGGTGTTAATGTTATTTTGGGGGTTCTTTTTTGTTTGTCGATCAGCCGGGGCCGAGAGATGCTCCAATTCAATGCTTTATTAAGAGGGAAAGGGCCACTTCTACTTATCTTTTGTATCTGGGTCTCAGTCCTGGTAAAATACTATGTGCTTTCTTGTGTTAATTTAATGGTTTTTTTTGTTTTTTGAATTTCTGAAATGGAAAGCTTGGTATTGCAACGGGTCTATTTTTTGAGTTATTTGATTCACTATACAGTCAGCCGTGAAAAAAAAAGGTTTTGAAATTTTCTACCGTGATGGTGTGTTTTTAATCTTAGTAAGCTTAACTATGTGTTTTTTGACTGCTAATTTGATGCCACTTATCGAATTACAGCTTTGTCTGGTGATATGAATAAAGTGCTATTAGCAGCAAAGAAGATTAGGAAGGCTACAAGCACAGATTTTCGGATATCATTTGCTGGAAGTGATTTCTGTCAAACCAGCAATACCTATGTTGGAAAACTGAGGTATGGTATTTGGTTTTCTTGTCTTTGCACCACCTCATTCTTCTCTTTTGGAATTGATTGGGAAATTCTTAACAGGTCTAATTTCCTGGGAACCAAATTCACCATTTACGACAGTCAGACTCCATGTCCTGCAATGAAATCCAATTGTAAGCCGCAGCGTAAAGTTCGTTCCATCCAAGTGTCTCCAGGGGTTGCTGCTAGAAATTATAATGTGGCCACCGTTTCTTATGAGCTTAATGTCCTTCGTACCAGAGGTCCACGGAGAATGCATTGCACCATTCACTCGATCCCTATTTCTGCTATTCAAGAAGGGGGAATAGCTCCTACTCCATCGGAATTCAATAATCCTAGCAAGGAGCAATCTTCTCCATTGTCTGCTTCAAAGCTAAAGCAACCACCTATTGATTTCAGCTCGAATAGCCTTGCTGAGTCATCTGAATCACTTTGCAGCAAAAATGATCCCCTGATTTTGAAAAATAAAGCTCCTAGATGGCATGAGCAGTTGCAGTGTTGGTGTCTAAATTTCAAAGGGCGTGTTACAGTGGCCTCTGTGAAGAATTTCCAGCTGGTGGCAGCTGTGGAGCCTTGCCAAAATGTTCCAGTAGAAGAGCAAGAAAAAGTCATTCTGCAGTTTGGAAAGATTGGGAAAGATATCTTCACCATGGACTATCGATACCCCCTCTCTGCCTTCCAAGCTTTTGCAATCTGCTTGAGTAGCTTTGACACTAAACCAGCTTGTGAATGATCATTTTCTTTTGCCATTTTGTGTCATATTCACATTATCCTTCCCTGAAAATTTTGTTGTATATATTCCCTTTAAAAGAAGCATCTAGGATTTGCACTTTATCATCAGCATTAATTTTATGTAAACAGCAGCGGCCATCGTGGTCTCTATGTAAGTTGCAACATTTGTTTATCTGCAGAAAGGTAGTTCTGCAGCACCTCAAGTTTGTAACTTCTTCACTTATGGAATTTTATTTCACATATTCTACAAACTTCTACATTTTTTTCTTTGTATATTGGAGAGTTTGTATGCTGAATCTTGATGTTAAGTTGCGAATTACAGTTAACGAAACATTTCATTAACATATGATGCAAATGTATTATACATAAACATTACTTTCTAGATGATCTTGCATCCTTATTATCACTTTAGTAAAATATCGTCATTGTCATGTACATATTGCATGTTTTTGTTGGTAGATAATCGTATCGAAGCCATCGTTTACCAGGTCAGAGAAACCCTATGTCCTTATCTTTTGTCTTCTGCCCACAACTATAGCGACAGCCATGTCTTCGAGGCTTTTCTGGATTATCAGGGTCGGAGTCGCTTGATTCCAAGAAAAGCCCTCTTAGGCATCGTCTTCTTACCCTCGGCCCATAACTAAGCTTCTCAGCAGGGGTGACTTGGAATTCAGCCTTGCGAGTCTCCAGAGGCCCTGGTTTACTGCTGTTCTTGCTGGGTTCTTCATCCTTATAAGAGAGACTCAGCTGTACACCAGGGCTTCTTTCGCTTACTGAAGTTTCAAACAATATCGAGTTGTTGACACTTTGTGTGTTACTGTTAATATATGCCTTCCTTACCGGATCTTCTTTTGTCAGCAGATCTTTGGAGCTTCCACCCCTCGAGCTTCCTTCTCCATCAGTAGTAGGTTCGCTGCTCTCATCTGGATTGATCTTATAACCACGATGAATGTGGACTGATCCATCCCTTCTTGATGGTTCAGAGCCCACATACATGGTAGCTCCTCTGTTTTCACCTGCTAGAGTAACAACGCTGACAGGCTTTTCTCCCATGGGATGCTTAATGTGCTCCATTCCCAGCTTATAAACAAACTTGGAAGTATCTTCCCTGATTTCTTTTTGCAGGGGAACTTTTTCTTTGGACATGGATGTTTTTTGATGAGATTCGCGGAAAGCATACCGGTCTCTTGCTGTTTTGATAGTTTCCCCATTAGGGCTAGCGGTCGTTGTCTTCTTTCTTTCAAAAATATCTTCCTTTACTCTTTTCACTGGTTGTGAAATAGGCATAGAATGATCAGCACCTATGGTCCTGGAATCTGATTTTTGTAATGATGCAGGCGTCTCAAGTGCTGGTTCAGGAGTTGGTGTTGCTGTCACAGCATCTGATGCTTGTACAGGCTCTGCTGCAGGTTTTGGTTTTGTTTCTTCCTGTTGAGTGTCGGATTGAGTAGACTTGGGAGGAGGCTGAGAGATCTCTTGTGTTGCTAGTTGTAATTTCTTTGATGGGGACTGAGAAACTGTCGGCTGCACTTGGGTAGCTGTCTTGGATGGAGAAGAGCGCTGTGGAGATTTTCTACCTGGAACTTGAGTGGTCAAACGAGACGGGGATTGAGTTTGGGGGACCGTCACTGCTGCTGCTGACTGGGGCTGGGAAGTGGTGCGAGAAGGAGAAGGAGCCACAGATGCAGCTCTTGATTGTGGAGTTGCTCGAGATGGTGACTGGGTTTGAGAGGCGGCTGGGGATTGAGTTTTCACACGAGAGGGTGATGGGGGCACAGATGCAGCTCTTGATTGTGGAGTTTCACGAGATGGTGATGGTGGCACAGAGGCAGCCCGTGTTTCTCGAGATTGTGATACTTGTTGGGAATTGACTTGGGACTCAATGGCTGCACGACGTGGTGGCACTGGCTGAGGTTCCGTTTGTTCCTGTGCTGTAGTCTGAGTAGTAGGAGTCGTTGCTGGGGTAACCCCAGCAGGTGGGAAAGGTGGCCGTTGAATGGGGATGGTGGTGATTGGCCGTGCTGGTGCTTGAATTTCAACTCTAGGACGAGGAGGTTGGGGTTCAGCTGTAGGACGTAGAGCGGGAGCAGCAGGTGCTGATAACCAAGGGAGCCAAAAGCGGAGTGGCCTCCGGTCTGCCATAGATGATTTGATTAAAGAAAATGAATAGTATAACGAAGGATATAGATGTAGGTTGGCTGCGTTGATACTTAATTCTTGTAGAGAAATGCGGTATTAATATTAATAAGTTTTTATTTGATACCTTGGAAAGGTTTTGAGACCTTTCTGTTTCCGTCTTCAAATTCACTCTCCTTTTGCCTCATTTACTCTCTAAAGGCTAGCCTTTACACGAGAGAAATTTGGGGTTCTTTAGACAGATCTTCCTTCTCTCTCAGGTCTAGCATCTCAATTTGTCATCTTCAAGTTTTGTATTTCTCTCTCGTTCTGCATTAAGCTTTTAAGTTGTCATTGCGTGGTCTCCTTCGCTGAGAAACCTGGGTACTCTTCTCCTGAAGGCATTCCAAGTATATACTTCGCAAAATCTCTGTTTGGAGGGCATAGCTACAACTCATCCACATGATACACGTGTTATCTCAGACTAAAGATTTCCGGTGATCAATTTCAGTTTTAATTTAGAGTTAAAGAAACAGGAATTCCTTGACTCTACGATAAAGATACCAATACTGCAACGATGACTAATTTGTCGTAACAAGTAATTCAGCATGGCAAAAAGGTTTAAGCAATGCATGCAACCTCTTGGTTTGCTAGCTGCCAATGCTACCGTTGTACCATGCCTAACGGAGAAGCAACCTACAAAACAAGAAAAAAGACCGGACAAATACTCTTTCTTCCTTCATCCTATCATTCAAGAAAAGAACTTTGCAAGGTAGACATTCTTCTGTCTTCTCCTTGAAAAATGCTATTTATGGGTTGCATCCATCTCATAACTTCACTGTTACAAGATCGCCTAATCGTTCCTCATAGGTAAGATAATTCTCATTTTAGTCTAGTTTAACAAATTTTATTTCAAACCTTCGTATAGGCAATCACAAATCCTGTCCGCTACATTCTTGCAGTGGACAGTACTTTGAACTTTCATTTTTCAACAAACAGTGTTGAAATGCAAGGACTTGTCCAGGGAGTAAGATCTTGCCAGGATACCCTCAGAGTGGCAATTCTAAGGCATCCTCATGTAAGAGACATAATTGAGAGGAGAAAGATATTATCACATTCTGGATGTATGACCTCCTCCCCTCCAGTGGGAGAGAAAGGACTAGAGAATTTAACAGTGGCAGATGTATTGGTGACAAAGGGAGAAGAAAAGGTTGGCTCTTGGCTCTGGTGCCGCACCACTGACACCGTTTATGATGCTGTGAAGAATGTAGGTTTATAATGAAATAAAGCTGAAACAGTTCTCCTGAAGAATGAAGTTTCTCTGTATAGTACAAAAACATTACTGCTAAGATGTAATTTTGCAGATGGCGCAGAATAATATTGGGTCACTGGTAGTCTTAGGAGAACGAGAGCTTATCGCAGGAATTATCACAGAGAGAGGTACCTGATTTCTGAATAACCCTACTTTACAATGATCGAATTACACTGTCAGTCTGGCATTCATCCTCTATCCTTGTTGTAATGAAAGACAGCAACGAGAAATAAACTTGACATTTAAAAGACTTGGTAAACATCACCGAGCTTTACTTGATGAACAGTGAAGTTTTTTTTTTTTTTTTAAATAATCATCTGGATACAACTCCCACCTGATGTAACTTGTAAACAATTAGGTTTTTTTTTTAAACCTAATTTATACAAAGACTCCGGTGGAGAGATTTTCTCCTTCTTAATTTCATTATTTTTTATTAATTTTATTCTTAATTTTTTTTATTAGTTAGCTTAGTTGTTTTTAAATTTAATAAGTCGATTGGGTAATTTAACTTTTATATTATTTAATCATATTAAAAAATTTCAAGATTAACTTGCTATAAAAAGTTTAATAAATATAAAATAGTTATATAACCTAAATATTTTTTTGTTATGTTACAAAAAAGAATTATTCTCCTCGTGGGTCTATAAACTAGTTATCTCTAATTCTAATTCTTCGGGAGAAAAAAAACTTTAAATTGACTTCGATGGTATAGGTAATGTTTGGACTGCCAAGATTTTCAAAATAACATTGGAAACTAAAATTTTTTTTACTGAACTACACAATATGATGAAGTAGACGTTAATCTAATTTATGTTAATGGTGGTGGAACGGATGCTTGAGCAGACTATCTGAGGAAGATAATAGCACAAGGGAGATCATCTAAATACACTAGAGTCGGGGGAATTATGACAGATGAGGTTATTTCTTGAACTACTTTTGCATGGGGGCCATAGAGTAACTATTCTCCTATCTAAAGATGTTTTAATTTCAATGCTTGACAGAACAAGTTAATAACTGTGGCATCTGACACAAGCATTCTTCAAGCAATGAGGCTGATGACAGGTATTTATGATGCGAAGAATTCATGTTTTTCGATTACATGTAATATAAATTAGAGTTTTTATTGAATTTGATGATGTCGTGATGAAAGGAAATTAAAATTATGATTTCAGACAATCACATTCGGCATGTTCCTGTCATAGATGGAAAGATGGCTGGGATGGTTTCCATGGTAGATGTGGTTCGAGCTGTGGTGGAGCAGCAGGGTAGAGAATTGAAGCGGCTGAACGAGTTCATTAAAGGAGAATTCTAATAGAATCTAACAATATCAATGTATGAAAGCTTCCTGCTTGTATGGATAACATGTCTTCAGAATCTACTCGCATCAAGATCTCTTTAAATCTCACATAGAAGAAAAGAAAAACTTGGATCCAGAAACTGACAGACATGAATGGTGGGATTGCTGTGTGAGCATAACCTCAACTCGTAAGATCAGTCAAAGAAAAACATAGGTTACGAAGATGTCTATGGGTATGCCTCCAGTCTTGTGTGGATAATGTGTGAGAGCGCAATGCAATCCAGCATCTGACAGAGAAATATCATAGCTCATGTAAAGCAACACGTTTAGCTAATACAAACTGAAGCAACCTGCTTCTTTCAATTAATTATCACAAAGGGCCACTTTATCATGATTCGGTTTCCTGAATAACACCAACATGGGCACATGAATAAAAGCAAAATTCATGGAATATGGTTGAAAGGACGCTCCATCCTGCTTGTCAGGTAGTGTTCGACTTTCATATATGACTGCCAAAATATAACGATGATCTTGCGAAGCTGGAGATGCCACCAGAGCAACCTTTAGATGCTCCGAAGCAAAGCTCTGGGCCTCCATTAACCCATATACCCTTCAAGCCTCCTGCAAAAACCCACCAGCGACAAGCCCACCAACAACCCTCTGAAATCATGTGCAACCAGTCCTCCCTAGCTTCCAGAACCCCCAGAGCTTGAACAGCCTTCTTCTCGACCCCAGCTCATGCATACATAGCACAAAGCCTAACTTGAATCTTGAGAGAAGAAGCCTCATCCTGGACAGAAATCCTATCCAATAGCTTCTCCACCTCATCAACCAGCTGTAATCTCCCCAGCCAATCGACAAGGACAGTGCAAGTAGCAAGTAGCAAGCCAAGCTTTAACATATAGTCTGCTATTCCTTGCCTGATCAGGATCACCAGCATGCCCATATGCCTCAATAATGCTCAAGACTCCAAGCTCGGCTGGAATCCTGCGAACTGCATTGTAGTGGCAATTGCGCTCAGCTCCACCAACATCTCCATGTTCCGAAAATGACCGAAGAAAAGCCACGTAGATATCCTTTGTAGGCTTGATATCTCTTGCCTCCATCTCCCTCATCAATGATTCACCCAGCTTAGGTCGACCAGCATTTACATATGCCATGATCATTGAATTGTAGATATTTGTGTCTGGTTGGAAACCATGGCTCCTCAAGCTTTCCAATGCTTCTCTGGCACGGTCAAAATTTCTTGCATTGCTGTCCATGTGTACCAAAACACTGGTGGTCAAAATATCTGGTAGAATACCATTTTCTTTCATCTTCATAATAATTCTTTCAGAGTCTTCTATGCGGTTCTCTTTAGCCTTGGCATCGATAATCATGGTGTTGTCACAGATGTGAGACTGGAAAGATTTTTCGTTCAACAAAATTTCAGCTACCTGCAATACCAGTCAATAAAATGTGTTGAGTAATTTATGCAATGCCATTTATTCTAGACATTTGAAATCTCCGCCATGTTAAACATGGAATAGATAAATCGACAACTAATCTTGTTAATCATACACAATGTCGTAAATGAACTAGTTGTGTAACTGACAATGGTAGCAGCAAAAATTTAATGAGCACTGTACCTTAAGGTATAAATCAGTTCTCTCTTCTTTCAAATTATCCAGCAAAGTTAACCAATCAATCCTGCTAAGCTGTCGAAGCTCTACCCATTAAACTATCAGCGGTGAAGAGTCATCCTCCTCTTTTAGTGCTAGAATTTTCTCGGTAACCGGTAACCAGTTTGCATTTCCCAGATGTTAGCTTGGGTTCCTCGGGCCAATCACGCTCTTCTGACTCATGGATTCTATCAGCAACTTCAACCCTCTCAGGATCAGAAAGATCAAGTCCATAAATCTTGGGCTTCATCTTCCCATGTCTCATACGAAGAGCACGACCTTAGGTTTCTCCTCACCCATGGTCATGTAATTCCTGCCCTCTTCTGCTGCTTTTTCTCAGACTTTCTCTTCGTCTCTGTCGCGGGTCAATCTCTCGTAAAAGCCACTCTCTTCCATCTTCTCGCAAGCCCATTTGAACCTAAACTCCCTCAAGCATGCCCCCTCGGATTCCAATCTCACCAGAAAACGTACGCATTTCCTGCACCTCCTCGTATTGCAAAAAACCCGTCATTTTCTCCTTCCTTTCCTTTCTCCATATCCTTCAACACGGCAGTGCTCACTTCCCGCTCCGTTTTCCACAAATCCCCACTGAATAGCCACCACAGGACTAAGCATATGTTCAAGACAACCCTTTTCCATCACCCCGGCATTATCCACACAAACCGCATCAGGAACTCATTCATGGGTTCATCCTCCTCCTCAGAGTCATTATTACTACTGGGTTTCAGATTAAAACTCGATTCATTAACTTTGTTTCTCCACTAGAGCTCATATATTTATTTAAAAAACAGTATGGGCTTCGAGTTACCAACATTATAAAGAAGCACGCATTCACGGCTGCTGCTTGAGGGATGAATTGAAGCTCTGATGGTAGAAAAATATCAACGAGTTCGTACTCTTCCATTAAATCTTGACATGTTGACAACTACTTGCCTATTTACCAAATGCTTCAAATTCATGCTTCAGGTATGCATATAGGTACAAAACTCAAAACCCAGATGCAAAATTGCCACGAAACCAAAGCAGAGATGTCAAATTGGCTAGATAAACTTCAAATATCTGAAACTGAAACGCACGTAACAATGACTTATATAACAAAATGCGTTAGATTTTGATTTTGTATTTATCCTGTGTTTTTGTTTTTTCCAGTTTGATCCCAAAATTTTATTTATGGACAATCAAGTCCAATTTAAAAAGTAATTAATTTTAAATTCTTTATGAAAGGGTGGGATTGAAAAATAGAGGATCGAAATAAAAAAATAAAAAACACTGTAAATATGGATGATGTATCATAAATTTAAAAAACATTCACTTTCTTTAGCATTTCAATTTAAACAATCATATAAATTATACAATTGTTGTTCGTCAAAATTACTCCAATTTTATTTTGACCCACTGATTTTTTTTTGTTATTTTTTGTTTCTAGTTAAGAAAAAAAAGAAAGAGGCATTGCTGAATTTTGATGGTAAAAAAAAAAAACTTATTGTTAGCATCTATTTAAGCCATAAAAATAAAAGATTTTTGTGTTAAATTATTTCATTTGATACATTAAATTTGTGAAAAAATAGATCTTAGCACAGGTTCATCTTTTGGTTTCTAATTGAATTTAGTTTTGAAGCAGTTTTTTAAAGCTATAAAAAAATTTGTCATGATTTTTAGATATTCGGAATCAAAAATTGATTATAAAACAAGTTTTCAAGTCAAAAGACATAAGTCATGATTTTCCACCCACTATAATGGTTAAAAATTAGGCAAATTAGGAAATGCGTGTTTGTTATTAGTATGGTAGCCAAATCTATGGCATTTGGGTTTGTACATTAGATATGATATAGTTATTAGACCCACAATCTTCGGACTCAAACCATCTAAGTCTGATATAATAACTATGAAAATATAATTTTAAAGAATGCAATTGAAAAGAAGATAAAGTGACGTTTAAAAACTACAAAAAAAAATAATACTTTTTCTTTTTTATTTAGTTCAAAACATCTTATAAATAATATTGATATTTTTATTTTATGTCTAATCTTTGTAGAATTTTTCTAGTTTTATTTATGATTTTGTTTTTATTTTTTATATAGATAAACTATGTTTCTAAAAATAAAAAAATATATTTTCAAATGATATTTTTAATATGTGTAACCTCACATGTTATTTATTATTTTATTTTATTTTATTCATTTAATTTTATTTTTTATTTTTTAAAATTAAATTCTTTAATTTATATTTATTTCTTATTTTTTTTAATTTTTTTTATATATAATTAATGATTATTTATTTATTTATTAGCATGCATAACTCTTAGTTTAAATGATTATATATAAACCATTTGATTTGGTTTTAACCAGTATGGTGATAATCAAACCACATGGAAAATACAATCTTTTCAAACTTTAAAACAAAACATAATTTTAACTCCATAAGGGATTGCTTGGAAGTATAATAGATGTTTTTGTAAATATTTTTTATTTAAAAATATATTAATAAAACATATTTTATTTTTTAAAATTAATTTTTAATTTCAGGATATTAAAACAATATAAAATTATTAAAAAAATTTAAAGACACGACAAGGCCGAAGAAGGGAAACCCTGCTAATTCCTTTCCTTTTTTCAGTTTGAGGGGAAAGCCCTGAATGGAGCCCAATCTAAACTGGACAGGTCGAGGAAATAAAGACCAAGCTAGTGTTCAGCATAAATTCAGCCTTGTTAAATTTTCAGTCGCCGAAAAATTTATCATATATTTCAGTTGTTAAACAAGCACTTTATTTTAATAAAGATAATTATCTCAGGAATTTTTTAGAGATATAGGCAGAAATTGCATTCGAGAAAAATTTTATGAAATAATTTTTTTATATATTTAATTTTTTGATTACTTTCAGTTCATGATAAAAAAGAAAAATTGAACACCAAATTATTTTATTTATATTTATTTGATACGTGGAATAATAATAGTATGTGAGTTTAGTATACATTAGAGGTATTGAAATTACAGTAAAAAACATATTAAATTTTAAAATATAATTTATATTATTTTATAATAGATTTTTCCAAGTAAAGAATCGAAATTGAATTTTGCAAAAACATATAATATAATATCTTGTGTTGTTAATTAATTCAATTAAAATTTTAATATCACATTAAATAATTATTTTATTTTAAAAATTTAAGTCGTGAGGAAATATTCTAAGAGACAAGATTAGAAATGTTTTTTTTTTTTTCAAAAGAGCCAATTTAACCAATCACATCCCTAAAATTTGTAGCTACCCCAGCTAGGTAAATTCTCAGTATATAACATATTATTCTTTTATAGTTACAATGATTATGCAGCAACGCCAAAAATAGAAAGTAGTTGGGATTTGAGTTTCCAAAAAAGAAATTTCAACATTATTTTTCTGGGATGGCACAACAGAGAGGTTGGTGAGAGAGAGGAGGGAGAGAAGCTACTCCATTGCTATCATATGTTGTAGCAGGATGAATCAAGCAGTAAAAATATGCTCCTGCCTTTGAACACTAGGCTAGCTTGATCTGCGCTTCCCTCTTTCAGATAAAGTGCAGCAGCATATCTGTTATCTAGGAATAAAATCAGAGCAAGGTCATCAGCTGAATGCTAGCTTTTGATTTTAATTCAAGTCCAGCGTGCTAATTAAGAAAAGAGAATATATCATCCTCAAGCACAAGATTGAGCGATCGATTGATCCCATTGGCCGTTACATGAACCTCAAGCACCTACCTCTTATCTTTTCGAACATTCCATCACGGAGACATCTTTTCACTGCTTTATTGAAGTAGATTCAATGATAAAAAAATCTCTCTCAAGAAAATATTTCCCCATTTTTCAAAGATTCCCTCGATGGTGGCCCTCCTGCTTTTACAGCCAGATCATGCGTGGACCGTAAACTCAGAGAGGAGGAGGGGGGCTGTGCTATTCCAAGCTTTTGCAATTCCATGCTTTAGAATGTAAAATAACCAGTTTAATTAAAAAGTTTCAATAATTAAACAAAATTTTAGGGTATAATTTATATTATTTTATAATATATTTTTTAAAATAATTTTTTTTAAATTTAAAATTTACATATATTTATATTATCTTAAATTTAATTATTATTAAATAATTAAAAATAATGAAATCCTAATCTGAAAATATTAATATCATATTAAATAATTATTTTAATTTAAAAATTTAAATTATCAAATAAATTTTAAAATATAATTTATATTATTATAAACCATCAAAGCTCAAGAGACCACGGGACCCAAATGTTTTATCGCGGGTAAGGTAAATAGATGAATGCTCCAATCATGGGAAAAGGGCTGCGAAACACAGGGACATGGACTCCACAGGGGAAAAAGAGAAGGAACCCATCGATGTAGCTTTCACTGAGGTGGACTTGCGAGAGCATGATAAGGATTCTAGGATATTGTGGTGTATTTTTTAGAGATTCCCTGCGCATTTACCTGGCCACCCGGCTCTATTTATTTATTCGGGCCCTTCCTCAGCATTTCAGTGAGAGCTAGCTCCCATACATGTCTAACTCTACACTAGCTCCTAGCATATTCCCTCTCGAACTTACCTTGTTGTATCAGCACCCGTATTTTCAAGTTAAAAATATCATTTTCATGCTTTTGATTTTGGGCTCGTGTTGTGTTTACAAACGTAGCAGACGAGCCATTTAAATTTAACTTGGAAATGGGCTGTTGATCGACAAACAAATCACCTTCAAATTTTAAGGGATAAAGACAGATCAGTCCCCATTTATAATCTTCTTCTCGCTTATGTCCCAAACCTATAGTATGTATCAGTCGGGGCACTAGTGCATCCAAGAGTCCTCAATTTGATAATTCCAGTAAAAAAAAAAAAAAGCCCAACTGAGAAAAAAGCTCAGGCACATTTGCTGAGAAAAGGCTCCTCTTGAGGATTCTTGAATACATTGAGGATCTGATTTGTAATAGATTAGCTAAACAAAATGCAAAAGAATCCATGCGTGGAGCAAATCATTAACTCGAGCAACGAAGTCGTTTTCCGAACCCAACAACACAAAGGTCCAACAGGTCCACTGGATCGATAACCTGACGCTGACACACCATCCCAATACCAAGTAGAGTATCAAGAACAGGCCATCGTGGCTCGTGTCGTTATTCGATCCACAAAATGGCCTTGAAACTTAGGACAAGGCCACCTTATGGTTAGCGGCCATTAACACGGGACCACAACTAAGGACACTAGCTCGTGGCAAACACGCTTGTCTTGCTGTATGGAGAGCGTCTGGCTGCCAAAGAACAGTAAAAACATATTTACCACTCCCGACTAAACTCTAGTCTGACACTGTATCTTCCCGAAGTGCAACACCTAGTGATTCTGCTGATTCATCGACACAAGTAAATACCATCACCGCACGCCTTAGCAAACAACCTGGCAAGAAACCTTTGGAATGTTGCTCAGAAGGCAGAAGCAGAAGGTGATAACATATCTTTTTCAAGTTCCAACGTCAGTGACGTACCGGATTCTAAGACAAACTTCCCGATAACAACTACACTACTTAGTTTATTAGATTTTTTTTAAAAAATATACTTACCTTCATGTTATTGAATTAAAAATAATTACGGAAAATATCATTTATTACTGTTTAATCATATAGACAATTTAATTATATTAACAATATTAAAAAATAACCAATGAAGTTATAAATTATATATTTTTTTAAGTGATATATTATATGTACTAATATATTTTTTATTGATGATATATTATATTTATTGAGAGAAATACTAATAAATTAAAAGGAGTATATTTTTTTTGTGTGGCGTCCTTGTTTTCTCTAAGAATTATCGGTAATTATTTTATTAATAAAATTATAAATAAAACAAGAATCATCGAAGAAGGTTTTTCTGACACGTGAGCCAACAAAATAAATTCTTAACTATCAACATAATATTCCATCAATAACTTATAAAATTTTGGTAGTGTAAAATAATAGACAAAAGACTTATTTTATCTTGAGGTTTTCTATTTGAATTCCAAAACTATACACACACATACAATTAGCTTCATTTTCTAAGATAATTAAATATCAAATTATGTTTAGTCAACCTTAGCTTGTGCTTGTTTGTTAGAATAGTGAAGAGTGGTTTTCAATTAATTGAATATAAAAAATACATGTTTTTTTAAATATGTTTTTTTTAATATTGATACATTAATATTATTAAAAAATAGAAAATATTTTAAAAAGCAAAATCTTGTGATATGTAAAAGTAAAACGATACTTAGTTATACAAATGTTTTGCGCTAGCAGTGCTATGTAAGACTAGGAAATGAATAATGCTTTATTCGCCTCCTCTTTTTATCTTTTTGGTATTTCCAATATTGTAAGAAATATTTGCAAGATCAGAATCGGAAGAAGAAAAGAGTTGTCAATAAACAATTACTAAAAAAGGGTATACTTGTGACAAGTTGCTCAAATTAACAAGCAAGGAAAGAAAATCCAACCACTAAAAAGGTGGGGCAGAACATCTGCTTACTGCGTGTTCGATGGAGGTCTGTAGAAAAGGTGGAATGGAGGCTCATGTTGTAAGCGAATCTATAATGTGCTAATGAGTAGACTCAAGATTGGGATCTAATCCCCACTCAGCTGGTAAAAATCCTCGACGAAATCCACTTGCTGATGATATTATAAAAGAGAAAGAAAAAGACTTGATAAACTTGACACTGATTCTCCTCTCGTTTCTTCCTCTTTACCTTTGCTTAAGTAGGAGAATCACATCTTGTTACACCCCCGTGATGATCGAAAAATATATTCGCCAACTTGCACAACCCTACCATTTTCTCCTGCTTATAAGGAGCAAGCATGGAAATCTCTTGTCCATGCCATCTCTGGACTTCAGTCTTCTCCTTTGACTGAGGCAGTGGTGATCTTCACTCTCTTTCTCTCTCAAAGTTTCTTTACTTTCAGTGTCTTCTTTTTACTTTTGGAGACTCTCAACTTAACACTCAACGCGCATTCCTTTCTCACCACCGTCCACCTTATCNTTCCCCCCCCCCCCCCCCCTCCCCCCCCCCCCCCCCCCTTCAGTTGATAAAGCCACCTCCTCCACTACTCACTTACCATTACACCTTTCCGCACAGGGGAAATGTCTTATTTCACATCTTCAAATGGCTTCGGCTCCTCGTGGACAGCAAAACAAAATAAGCTATTTGAGAAGGCCCTGGCTGTTTATGACAAAGACACCCCAGACCGCTGGCAAAATGTGGCCAAGGCCGTGGGTAGCAAGTCTGCTGAAGAAGTTAAGAGGCACTATGATCTTCTCGTGGAAGATCTCGTGTACATAGAATCCGGGCAAGTCCCTCTGCCAAATTACAAGCCCACTGGCAGCAATGGTAGAGGACTTGTTGAAGAGCAAAGGTAATGAACGTTTATGGTAACCACACACACACACTCATTATTTACTGGATAAAAACTACATGAAAATTAATCTTCTTAATTTATCTTCAATATCCTTGCATGCAATACTCTTTTATTCTCGTCCAATTCCCATCTTAGTGAACACTTTTTGGTCACTACGTACCACAATATCATGCATCTTACACATGTTCAAGAGATGAATATTCACATTGTCATTGACTATCCTTCGAAGTTGAAAGGGCATGAGCAGGCACAACCTAAGCTCTAAATCTTAAATTCTCTCCAGGCATTACATCCCTGCCCTGCCCATTATTGCAGCTAAATTTGCAATATTATTATTGTATGTATGCGTGCTATGGACTGTCCGCTCTCAAGATAAAATAGTCTCTATTGTCCACCTTTTCTCTTTACCTTGCACGTTTATGGCCAGCTGCCCACTGTATATAGAGAAAAGAAGACATCTTTTTCTCTTTTTTTTCTGATTTCAAATCACCCCAGCAAAACTTCCTTGGATTGTGTATAATGTAACAACAAACGTCCCAACTTTCATTGACTGCTGATTTTGAGGGTACGTATGCTGGCCAAGCATCATGTATTATATTTTCATTATGTACTTGCCTTCCTCTTTTCCAGTAGCGTTAGGGTAAACACAACACCGACCCTTGTACCCCAGATATATAGTCCTTTTATATTAATATATATGTATATAGGCTAGCTATGGCTATCCATCATCTATTCAACTTCCTAAGGGGAAAAAAGGGCCGCATGAAATCTAATCCTTGTTTTGGATCACACGCACATGGTCCTATGATTTGGAACTGGGCATAAATTATTATAAAAAATTAGCTGGTGCTTCTAATTCTGATAATAAATTATTATTTTGTTACACAAGAAAACACAAGTTTTTTTAAACAAATCGCACTTTCCTCCGTGACCCAACTCGTTAATCCCCAGACCCTGCTCACGACACGGGTTCTTTAGTCCAGCTAGAACCAAAAATTTCATGCAGTAGCCAATGTGGCCGAAATCGGCTATCTGTTATAAAAAATAAATATAACAAGACCCTCGTGTACTGTAGAAATTATAATTTCAAGGATAATGTGATTGTTGAGAACCTGCAGCGGTTGATTAATTAAAATTAAGCAGTCTAAATAGGGAATTAAAAATAATCAGACATCAGTAATGCTGTTCGTTTTTTTTTTTTTTGGACAGGCTTACGAGGAACTTAAAGCTGCAATGAAGTGAAGCACCACAGAGTCCAGATCTGTAGAAACAACATGCATGCAAGACAAGTATTAAAAAAGAAAGAAACTGAATCTAGCTGCTGGCTTGGTTCTGTCTAGCGTTAATTACTGTAGTAATAATGAACGCAACATGACAAGCCATGTGCGATTCACACTTTTTAAGCTGGTGTGTATGATATATCTATTCTAATGGTGTTTTCCACTGTTAATTATATAAAAAAATCGTGTGTTCTATATATATATGTTTGCTCCTTCCCAATCAACAATAGAGTTACAAAGCACTAACATCATGTTTGTTTTATTAAAAGAGTGCTGGAAATAACTTTTTTTTTCCTTCGTAAATGCATCAGCTGAACTCATCTATTATTTGATAGTGTGCTATGCATAAGCTTACAGCACAAATCAAATAATAAAAAGACTTATCATTTATAAACGAGATCGTTATCTATATTACTTTAATGTAGCAACAATGAAATTAGACATCCAGCTTTTCTGCAGATCATTTAACTCAACTCCAAAAAGTTTTGAATTTGTACGATCCCTGTTTGCCTAGTTGCCTTGATCCGGAGGCACCCGAGTAAAGCAACATCTGCCTTGTTTCAATCCAATTCACTGGTAGGACAGTTTTTGTTTTCGTTTCAGGAAGGTCAAATTTAATCTCAACTTTTTATGAACTACAATTACAGGACAAATTAAAACCCACTAAAGAAAGAAAATGAAGCATAAATATCTTAAATTTGTGCGACATGGACGCACTTGGGAAAAATATTTTCTAATGGTAATGATTAAGGAAACGATATGTCCCCAGAACACTATAAATAACTAAACGAAACTACAATTGTTCCAAAAGTTTACATTTATCAGTTGTTAGAGAAGAAAAGAAAATGGCGAAGACAGCATTTGTTCTAGTACTTTCATTGGTGCTGCTTCTATCAACATTCCGCGCTTTGTTGAGTACAGAGGACCAAGGAGAAACCATCTCCGATCACATGAACCAGGCTGCCTCCTATGCGAAGGAGAGCATGGAAAGCATGTCAAATTCCTTGGGAGATAAAATGGAGTATATTGCCAAGGAGACCTCATGTCATGGAGGGCTTGGTAATTCACACATATTTTGGAGTGAGTTGTTATATGTAAATGCATGAGCTATATGTGAAGATATCTCGTAGCACACTAGCTAACTGCACACAGGTTTTCGATCTGCAAATTATATGTATTCATGCACACAGGTGAAGAAAGTTCCTTGAACGAGTATTAATTGGCTTGCTGTTAATTTCAGGACACGGGTTTAGTTTCGGGAAATCATCAACAAAAAGGAGAAGCGGGACCGGCAACCATATCATCAGCAGGCCCGCGCGGCATCAGACTTGGATCGGATAAATCACAATTATAAAACCCGATCCAGAATTGATTAGCACTGAAGTTTAGGTTCAGGTCGATTCGGGTCATCCCAAACTTTTTTTTTTAAACTCTCAACTACGTTGTTTTGAAGTGGCGAAAAAAACTTTGGATTTTTCCATGCAATCAGCACGGTACCTTGGTTTTGGACCGGTGAATCACTTGAATAGACCATCGATACAGGTCTTATAAAACTGTATATTACAATTTGGAAGGGGATGATCGAGTCGGCTCCCTTTAATTTGCAGGTTTTAGATTTAATTGAAGACGAAGATTCTTCCGGAAATCTCAGGATGTATGCCGTCGATGCAATATCATCGAGATGTAAATTGCTTGTTTGAATAAAAATTACATTTTTGTAGAGATATAAATAGAATTTCCTTAAATAGCATAGCATGCCATCGTTCACTCAAAAGCTTAGGGCACTTTTACCGATGAAGTTAATAAAACTTAGAACCATTAGCACAAGACCATTAACAGGCATGGCTTCGAATGGAAGTCATAAGCATGCGGTAATAGAAAAAAAATGTTAGAAGGAATAAAATTGACCTTTTTTTCTTATAGTGTTCCATAATTTCGAAAAGATTTTCTCATTTTGTGGCCATTAAATATTTGAATTAAATAAATCAATAATTTTGAAATAATCTTCTTATTTTGTATCCTTTAAATTCAATAAATTACAAGAAAATATTTTAATTTCTAGTCTTTTTTTATATCTTAAATGTGCACGTATCGTGTGACAACAAATCATTAATGTAGTAGATGCATGCTGTGATGGAGTAGTGAGGGTTCTCGTAGTAGGCACGATGAATAATAGAGGGATCAAATTAGAAAAATTAATAGTGGAAGCCCCTAATTAATTGAACTCTCATCAGAGAGGGACTATGGGTGTAATTATCCCAAATGAAATTAGCTGCAACAAAAGGAGTCCAGCAAAAACTCCTGGACCGTACACCCACCCTAAACAAGGCCCGTCGTGAGGTCAACAAACACTCCCTTGTCCTATTAGCATGAATTTGAGCTCTCTTTGTATTTTAGAAGTATTTTTAAAAAAGTTAAAATTTTATTTTATTTTAAATTAATATTTTAAAATTATTTTAATGTGTTCATATAAAAAATATTTTTTAAAAAATAAAAAATAATTATTACCCCATTTCTAAATACTCATGAAACAGTACAGCTAAACCCTGGGAATTAAAGTGGGGTTTGGGATTGGATATCACAGATTAAGGGTGGAGGTTGAGCTGAGCCATGGAATCAAAGGAGATATGATTTTTGGGACTGATGAAGGGAAGCTTGCTTGATTTGTAGACGATGATGAAGTCTAGTAAGGGTACAATGTTTTTGACAGAGCAGCCATTTCAAAGGGGGAGATGGTTCCTCAGGTCGGGGTGTGATTACGATTCCAGGGGTTTTACTAAGGTTCTATTGTGCTTACAAGGGGTTTAAGGGTGATTGATTTAAGTATTAATGGGCTTAAACTCGGTTACAGTATTACAAAACCGAAACCGTGTGGAGAAACCATGTATATTATTAGCCTTGATTTAATGTAGATTAAAACAGTGAATTAACTGATTTGTTCTTAAAAAAATCACACAATATTCTTTTTTAGCAGTAAAAATAGTTTTTTTTGCTGGTTTTATTTATCATTTTATAATTGTTTGGGGCACCTCAGTCCTTCCATGATTTATTGCACAATAAAATTACTTGGCTACTCTTAAAAATAAATAAAATAAAAAACTTTGGTTTAAATTCTTATTTAAAATTTCTTTTTAACACGCACACTTTATTGCCATTGAAATAAACAAGGTCACGAGCTTGACTTTAGGAGCATGTTGGTATTTTTATATTAGTTTTTATTGTAATTATTGGGTGGTATCATGAGTGATTTGGTAGTTTGATTAATAAATAAAAATAAAAAGAATAAAAATTAGTGGTGTGTTCATGGAACACATCAACGAGGCCGTCTTTGAACGACACGTGTGGTACCTCATGGTGGGTAAAAACCCGCTTCCTTGGCGTTTGCTAATTTGCAACGGCATGGGCTATCGGCACAAGTGACTTAATTCCCAGCAACTTGGCAGTGATTTCTTTCTTTCTTTTTTTTTTCTTTTCTCCTTTTTTATCACTACCCTTGTAATTACAATAGGATTTCTTTCCCATAGGATTTGTTATTTTTTATTTTAATTGGTTTAATAATATTTTTATTTTATCATTTATCAATTGTTTTCATTTAAAATTTTATCTTCTTTGATTACTACTTATTTTATTTTGAATTATTTTTAAAATTAAATTTTTTATATATATGATTTCATTCTCCTTTATTATATTTACATATAAGATTTTATCGTCGTTTTTTATTGTTATTTTATAATATTAACAAGTTTTTTAAATTAATTTATTATGTTTCATTCTTCAACACTAAATTGATTTTCTTGATTGATTTTATATTTAAACTTTAACAAATTATAAATTCAAGAAATTAGTTTAAGTTTGAAAGATTCACTCAAATTTATAGTTTGTTTTTTATTTTTTAATTTTATTATTTAATATTTGATGTAATTGTATATTACACTTCATAATGCACACACATATGATTTCCATTAATTTTAAAAACATACCAAATCTTTTTATATTTTGCTCTTTGTTGAATTTAATTTGTTCTAAATAATTTTTTTATTAAATTAAATTAATTGCTCAATATTTATTTAAAAAAATATATCATATACTATATCATCATTTTTATTTATTTTAATATTTTTTAAATAATTAGAAAAAATAATTGACCTCAATGTAGTATTACCCCCCCAAAAAAAAAAAACCAACTCATGTTTTTAGCCTAGAAAGAATTTCATCGCCTATAGAATTGAATCTTTCCTTCTTTAATTGAAAGGTTCATCGGGTTTGTTCTATACACTGCAGAGTACGGATCCCTTTCATATATGAATCCAACAAAATTAGGTGAGAGGAAAGATTTATAAGGATGAATGTCCCATCAGTTCCAGCATGTCTATTTTTTGGGGGCCCATCTAGAAATTAATATAGTTTTAATAGTGAGAATTTGTTCATCACAAAACACAATTTTCAAAACAATAATAACTATTATTGTTCCAGCTGCTTGAGCCATGTGATTTTTAGACCACCAAGTCCAAATATGCATTCTCCATTTAATGATTTAGATATTATAGAGTTTTTTCTTGTAAGTTAATCTTATTTTTTAAATTATCAGTCAAATTTATCGATTACCGGTCACTTTAATCATGTCATTTATCAATCTAATCATAAAAAACCTGATTTCTCTATGAATTTGTCTCACAATCTCATGCACTTGAAAATATCTTGATATGAAATTAAAAAAATATAATATTAACAAAAACTAATTAAGGAGCAAAAGTTATTGTTCCTTTCCTTGTAAATTTAAAATAATATTTTATTTATTTTTAATTTTATTATTGAATATTAATTTTATTTTTTTTATTAATCTTTATAATTTAATTTAGTTTATTTTTTATGAGACTACCTTAGTTTCATAATATAATTCACAAGTTTTGTTAATTAACCTAGTTGACTCAAAAATCTTTTGGATCTTGTTTTTTATTGATTTTTTTTAAAAAAATTATCCTTCGATATTTAAGTTGCTTAGAATTAAGTTTTATAATTTATTTTGATTTATTTTTATGAGGTTTTCTCAATCTTATAATCCAAATAAAAAACTTACTTTTGATGTTTTTTGTGAATATTGAGATTATCTTTAAACTTTCTAAGTTGAACGGATCATATTGGATCAATTTTTATATTATTTAAATCTCTTTTTCATGAAAACTTATTATTAATATTTGTATATATTTTTTAATATATATTTTTTTAAATTTGATCGGAAATGCAATATAGCTGAAACTTGATTCTTGAACAATTTCTTATACTTTTGTGTGTTTCAGCATGTATATGTTTGTGAGGAATTGTCATCCTAATTTTGAAAGACATCACTGTATCTATGGCACCATTTTAATCATGGAGATTGGCATTGTATAACCTTACTCTGCTTCATCATGCAAATTCAATGGTGAAAATGTTTATGGCAAAGTAGTGTTTTTGTTTTATAAGAGAGTCTATTAATTATGGGAGATAAACTACACGACAAGACTTAGTTTTCTTTCAGGCGATGTCGATGTATACTAGACTACCCTTGTTCATGAATTGATGCCCGAAAACCAGTTATGATGCTTCTTCTAAGTGCATATGCCACAACAGTAAATAGAATGCGACTTTGGCAGATAAAGTCTCCAGTCCAGGTGATGTACTTTATTGCACCCTCACACCTGGTGTTTTTGGCCCTTTTGAGGCTTTCACACCCAAGTCAAGAAACGAAGTGTTCGTATCATTTCAAATCTGTTTCCAAAACTATTTAAAAGAAAAAAAAGCTGATGCCAAAACCAAAATCCACTTCCATTTCTCTAACACAGTTAGACTTAATATGAAACATGGATTGAACAGCAATCTTTTCAGTGTTCATGTTGATTCGTGGGGGAATTACCAATGATTAAATAGGGGGTGAGGTTGGGAGTAATCCAATGAATTATCCATGGCCCAGCCCTACTATTTTCTGGGTTCAAACACAGACCAGATTAGGGATGTATATCATAGACAGATAAGACATTAAGCCTAACATGGCCCATATTGTTTGCTATAATTGTTAACTGGGATTCAGGCACATGTTCCTTGTATGATTGTGTTAAAAACTCGAATACAATCTAGCATTATGCAGAAAACGGCTATAATTTTAGCTTCATTTTCCTTTTCTAATAATTTTGTTGGAGAAAATAATTGAGAAACTCTTAAAATGAATGATATGTGACAAATAATCCAAACATACTGTAACTCTGATTGGAAAACAATGGAAGCTTTTCTAACAACATTGGTATTGAGAAAAAGGAAGATAGCAAAACTTAGGGCAACATGAGAATTTTACAATTTTTTTATCAAAGACAGAGAAAAGACCTTCCCATATTCAATAATCATGCTAACCCGCCTCCATCTTCTTCTTCTTTTCATGGATCTCTCCTCCTACTCAACCAGCTAGCTACCAACCAAGCCTTTCACATTCATGTCCATCATGGATACCTCATCACCTGAAGCAATTAATTATATTCTTCAAAGAAACATCACGGGTTCTCATCAAGTGGTACTTGTTGCTGTTGCTGCTTCTTCAAATTCTTGTTATTATGCATCCAAACCTTGAAAACCTGCCTCCTTACACCAACTTCGGCACAAAATCTCTCCACTTCCTCCTCATCTTGCCTGTTAATCCTCCACCCAACTTTCTCAGCAAACTCCATCATCTTATCTTTCTGTTCTTGTGTGAATTTTGTTCTATATCTTTTCTTCGACATAACATAAGGCGGAGGAGGTGGTACTCCCTCTGCATTAGACTGAAAAGGATTAAGTTCCTCACTTGAAGACTCGGTTCCTCCACTGGTACCACCAAAAGCCACACTCATGGGTTGAACCATATTTGCAGTGTTAGGACTTGTATGCAACCCCATAGAATATCTTTGATGGTGGTGGTGGTGATGCAGTACAGTTGGCGAAGGCAATGGTGGTGCCAACTGAAGATTATGAACCATAGTAGTGCTTCTTGAACCAGGACTAAATTGAATCTCTCCATCGAGTTCTCTGCGGTGAAAGTTGCGGTGGCAATCACAAGCAGCACATTTTAGTGCTTCTAAACTTCCTTCTTCGCCTCCTGGCATGAACTCGCCACAACCATCAAAAACATTGCCGCCTACACTGGCTGCGTGGTTTCTGAGACATTCGAGGTACCTTGTGTTGGATGTTTTGGAGTTCGATCCACTTGATATGACTGCAAGTCGATCTGGGTTTGGAGATCTTGAGGGTTGGCGTGGGTGATCTAGGGTTTGAGTGTAAGTAACGACACTGCTGCCATTGTGGTTGCCATCTTTTCTTCTTTCTAATCCCGATGATTGGTGACTATAACTTGAAGGGACTGACGTTCTTATATCATTTTCCGGGCCTCTTATTTCCATGGCTATGCTCCACACCTTTCTTAAACGCAGTACTAGAATCTTTTTTTGAAAATAAAATCTTAAGCTTTCGGGATTTTTAATAACGATGGAACTTTAAATCTTGAAGCTGCTCTCCAAGATTGCAGGCCTAACAGTAAATAAGAAACATTTCAAAAAAGAATAAGTTGTAGTAGCTTAAATACGTACTAATTAATGACCTAAGCTAAGTTCAGGAAGCTGTTAAGATTTCCCTAGCTGCGCCAAGAGGCAAGCTTGGAATGAGATGAGAAGGAAGGGCGGCGATAAAATCAAGAAAAATAAAATCTTAAAAACAAACAGGAAATTGAAGGTTAAATGGGACCTAACTCACAGTTTCAAGAGGGAGAGGCCACAGTTAGCATCGCCAGCACTACAGGCTTTCTCATCATCAACAAGTCCCTAACATCTCTCTGTAGCTAGCTAATGTTTTCAAGTTATGTAGAAATACAAGAATTGGCAATAGAGAGATAGAAAAGAGAGGGGGGTTTGGGTGTGTGTGTGTTTTCGAAGTTTAAGATTATGGGGGTTAAGGACTGTGCTTCTGGGCTTCCAACAGGCCAACTACATGTCCAACAAGAGACAGCTTGGTTGCTTGTGACGAAGCCAGAGGGTAGATAAACTTTGTGAGGAGATGGTGATGAGATTAAGAGCCCTTTCTCTGTACAAAACAACCGACAACGTCATGTTCAAACCTCTCCCACGCCCTGTCACAATGGGTCCCACTTAACCCCTTCATTATTGCCTCCCTTTCCATTTCTTATCTTTAACCCAACTTGACCCCTAGATAGCCGAACAGATGTATATGGTGTCCTCCTCTCACCTGATGCGACCCAGCTAGCCTTATTTTTTGCCACCATGCTTAGTCTTAAACCCTAGGCATTACATTAGCCTCTAATTCGTTACTTTAACAAACAGACACCTACTTTAACAATTTGGCTCAGATCATCAGTTGAGGTGATACATGTATAATGAGCTTGTTTGTTTCAAGAATTTAAAGAGAAGTTAATTATGGATAAATAAGTTTCTCAAAAATATCCCAGCTCGAGTGTATGGATTTTTTTTTTTTTTTAAAAAAAGGTGAATCCAGTGTTGATAAGAATATCGACTCAGTTGATATTCTTTACATGCTTAAAGTTTAATAAGAATTTATGCAAATGAAGAAGGAAAGAGCTATTTTGGGGGGTGGGGGGGGGTAAAAAGTGAAAAAATCTGCATGGGAATGGTCCACAGTGATGGTGTTGTCGTGTAGTATAGTGCAATATGATTCTCTCAATCTCAACTCTCAAGCATGACCAGAGGCTAATGTGGGCATTCTGTTTTTGATCTGCAAACCTCTCTGCTACACCACGCTTGCCCCAAGCAATGTCTTACCTTTCTGTGATGCAATCGATGGCTTTGCTTGTCCCTCTCTTTGAACATCTTTTGCTTTGGTACTTGCCTATTTGCTTGCTACATAGCTCTCTACCTGTTCATGGTCGTTTCTTGTTGCAGTACAGCCTCCACCAATATAATTTCGAAAGCAAGAGTCAGAAGCCAGGACTTTTATACATTTACTTTTGTTTTTATTTCGAGCATCATGATCCAACTTGGAATCTCTTTTTCCCTCTTTTCTTTTTTCAGATGCAAAGCACGTATTCGTTTTAGGTCTAGTCCTGTTAAAATCTATTGCAATTTTGAAGCCATATCTGGTATGAAACTTTTGGGAACATAAAAGAGAAAATTGTGTTTCATTTTCAGAACTTTCATCTCCATACCTCTTGACATTTTAGCCAGGCAGCTTAATTTGGCATCTTGCTTGCTGCAATATTCAAGATTTTGGGAGTGGCAGGCCAGAGCATCACACTCTCAATATTTCTGTCTACCACACTTACGGCAGTTCATTTAGTATTGCGATCATGCTACTCCTTCCACTACCTGTGGTTCACCAACAAAATGAGTAATTTGTTGATCAGTTTATTTGATGTTTAGTTTGCAAAAAAGCATTCAAACAAAACATGGATTTGAGGTTGAACTTCCCTTACCTGGTATAGAAAATGTACTTCGGTAATTTAAGTTTCAGCGAATGGGGTGATAAATTCTTGGTTGAATGCAGTAATAAAAAAGACAATAATGATGCTGCTTCGTTGTTATGTTCATTATGGTTTTTGATTTCGGTTCTGTGGTTTACTTAAAATTAGTCCTGAATTCAATAAATTAGTTGTTTTATTATGGTTTTTCAATGTTGCCCCTTTTGATGACATCAAGATTTATTATTTTCATGGCTAGAATTGGTGTGAATAATTGATGACTTTATATCTCTTCAGTTTGACTCTCTTTCTTCTCTTTTAAATTCAATAACTGAAAAGTAAAAGGAATGAATTTCTTATTTTATTTTTTTAATCAAAAGTGTAATTTAGAAAATAAAAGGGACTATAAATTAGTTTTTCTAATTTTGTAGAAAGAAATCAATAATCTCTCTAGTTTTAAAAATAATTAATTAATCATTTGATCAATGTTGATCATGTTTAATCTAATTCTTTTAAAAAAAATATCTTATTTTTGTTAATCTTTCCATATTATATATTTCTTCTTCTACGCTTTCTATTTGTCATAATAAAAAAACACTACATAGATTCAAAAAGAAACATGAATCAGGTAAAAAGAATCAAGTTACTAATAGATTTAACTAGATAGATGGCCTACGCTTCTTCCTAGGTCGTGTTGAATTTTCTTTGGTTTTGAAAAACAAAGCTCAAGAAAAAAACAAAATAAATAAAATCAAAGACTTGACATCATAAAAAAAGAACTGAAAAAAATAATGAATGCCAATCCCTAGAAATTAAAATGTTGATGAATGAAATTGAAAAACAAATTTTAAAAAAACAAAGTATGAACAAGACCAAGGTTGTCAAAACCTGCGAGTAGGATAATTCAATAAAAGGCAAAAAAGAAAAAAAAATCAAATCTTAAAAAATAAAATAAAAAATAAAAACAAAAAAAACTTCGGCCACACAAACAAGAAAATTAAAAAAAATAACGAATAATGAACAACCTCGAAGGATATAACTGAGAAAGAAAATGATATTAATTCATATTAATTTTTCACACTCATGACCCTAGCTAGTGATTAAAATAAAAACACCACATCTAAAAAACAACTATTTTAAAACTTTGTTTGACTCGATAACTTGACCCGTGACTCAAGTGATCATTAGCTTAAACTAGGCCAAGTTTTAAAAGAAATTAAGATATAATTGATCAAGTATAAGATAATCAAATTAAAAGAATAAAAAAATACAAATTAAAAGAATGAGCATCAAATATGAAAAAAAAATTAAAAAAAATCATAAATCCAAGGATGAATTAAAAATAAATTAAAATTTTATAAAAAATCCAAGAATCTAAATTAGAAATTAAAACGTTGTGTGTCAAACCTGAAACATTATAAAATAAGAGAACAAATTTGGTATAAAAATTAAATGCCAAAACATGCAATTGAAAAAAATAATTGTAATTTAATACAACTAAAAGAAAGAGAACCAAATGTGATAAAGATAATAAATAACACATCCTTTTGATTTTTTGCAAGGGCAACGCATTTTTCAAGGCTGGAGAGAGCGAAAACAGGGAGCAAAGAAAAAAAAATTATCGGGGATTCACCATGCATAGAACAAAGTAATGTGTCTCACTATCATAAAAGGAACAACAAGTTGCATCCAACACTGTCCTGATATGTAATGTTTTTTTAATAGAAAGCGTCACAAACACTGTTTAAGGGGTGCAAGCGTCTCCCACATGTTGGTGTATGCAATGCACGTGATAATAATTTTTTAAAAATTTATTATATACAAATGTCAAATTATCTCTAATCTCGTACAATATTAATAATAAAAAAAAAACATAATAGAAACCCCTCTCCCTCCACATCCCCTCTCAGCTAAAGATTATTTGAGTTAAATGACTTTTAAATAACTAGATTGTTCATATAATAAAAAAAAAAACCAAAAATACTCATGCCCGTGTGGTCAAGGGAAGTTAACATTTAAGGTTGTTATTGACATTATATTATATCAATAAAAGTTTAAAGACCCCCTGCCCCTATCAAATCTTGTAATACTAGAAGTGTCTTATGAAAAATACTATATTGCTCTTAAATGCATGCTAGAAAGCTTAGATTATAAAGGATCAAAATAGTCAAAATACTGCTTGAATAAATAATATTTCTCCTCACAATCCACGGGAGAAAACTGAGTACTTTTAGTTTTTTTTTTTTGTAATGACATAGATTTTTCAAACTAGAAAAATTATTCAAACTACATTAGATCTCAACAAGCTCCAGCCCAGGTTAGCGTAGAATGACAACAGTGTCACCTCTTTGTGACTGAAGAACTAACTGGGTAGAAATTGATTGCACTGAGTCATGGAGCTGAGCACAAGTAATGGTTGAATTCTTGGTTGCACCATTAGAATCATGTTCAGCCCAAATGAAGGCTGGCTTGGACCGGAAGGCTGGTAAGGTAGCCCGTACTGGGAGGTAGAGAACCACCACAGGCTGGTCAGGGAAAGGAGGGCCATATTCTCGTCGTCCATGTTGTTTTTTTCAGGAGTGTATCGTTACGTTCTCGGGCCATTTTATAATAACAAAAGGTGAGGTTTGATAAGAGAATCAAGATGGCCTATCTTGTTTCCATCGAAGAAAACTAGAGTAAGAGGCAAAATTTAGCAGATATTCGACCGAGAATATCCCACCTGTTGAGCTTTCATGCACTGTAAAAAATCCCTTGCCTTCATGTCCAGGTGTTTGTATCTGCCATGCTAACAACAGGGGAATAAACTCTTTAGTAAGACTTTAGGGAAATTAGAAGAGGAAGAAGTGTTCCATCATTGAAAAGAAAAACGATATGAACTTAACGAACCATAAACTTATTTTATTGGTTCTTCATTAATAAAAACTACTAATTAAAGCATTAATTATGTATGATACTATTATAAAAGAATTATTTTGTATTAACAAAACCTAAAAGGTACAGTGATGTCATTATAGTTACTATCATAAAGCATTGAATTTATTTTTTTCTTCTCGATTTTAACTTTTAATATTTGATCTGGAGAAATTCAGCTTTATTATTTTTTTAATTTATTTTTATAAAGTTATTATGATCTCATAACTCAAATCACAAGTTTAATAGATCTTGATTGGTTCAATTTTTTTAATTTTAATTAAATATTTATTTTTTCAATTTCATCTGTTAGTTTGATTTGAAATTAAGTTTTATATTTTATTTTAATTTTTTTATTCAAATATCATAATTTTACAACTCCAACCACGAATTCAACAAATTAACTACTAGTTTGACCTCATATATCATTATTTTAATATATTTTTTAGAAAAAAAAATGTCTAAACTATAGTGTCATTGTTTTAATATTTTGAAAAGATATCAATTTATTATGCATCAATTTTATGTTCATGATTAATTTTTTTTACTGAAAAAAATACAGCGAATATGAAAAAAAATCACAAACAATTTTACCAAAAAAAATAATCCCGAGTCACTTTTTTTTTTTTTAATGTCTATTCCCTTTTCGTAGAGTAATTGTCACTAATTATTTATTTATAATGTAACATAAAATTCATCTCTTGACAAGCTAAAATCCCCGGGTTTGCCAGGTTGGCTGCAAAAGCCAACTTCAATAGGCAAATTATAAACTGGCCTTGTTGCTGGTTGCAATGCTTATGTTTTTGCAACATTTTTGGCATGCCGTCCTTTGTCAGTTGCTAAGCACAGGGAGAACGGTTCTCCCTCAATTCCACATTTCCAACAATCTTTCTTTAGACTTTATAATAAAAATCCCAAGCCTCTAATCACTAGATCGTACCCTGGAATTCATCACTCTTTGTTTTTCTTTTGAATTACTGAGCCATTTCATCTCTATTTTTAAATGAACCATTTGCATTCCAAACCTGGCTCCATTAGAGATGGAATAGACGCAGAGAGTTGGAAACCTTGGGAGACGGGGCGCTTTCACTTGTCTATGACAAATTAGTGCCTCACTAGCATCAACCTTGGGCAACACTTCGGCAAGAGAAAGGGATAGCGTTCTGTTGCTAGTTCTTAAAAACGCTCTGCTAACTCATGTGGAAAATTTGGCTGATGCACCTATGCAATCTGATTCATCTGATGCCCTCAACATATAAAACCTCATCCAAGATTTCTATGTACATTGTCTGACTGCGATCATCCATTGATAAGAGCAATTGCCTCTGCTGAAAAAGGTTCTAGTTGTATAGCCAGGATACAAATAGCCAACCAGAGTCAAAAGGCAAAAACATGGAGAGAGCTCTTCTAACTCTATTATGTCCTATAAGGAAGTCCTGATGACAAAATCCAATCTTTTACAAAGACAACAGAGCTTGACCACATCTAGTCTTATTTAATTTTCAAAGCAAGAGGCAAGTACCAGTATCTCTTGATGTCTAGGGTATCCAGGCTTTTCACGGGTAATGTCCAACTTTTTTGCACAGCTCTGGAAGCTCCTCAAATGATTGCTGGATAGAAGAATAGCTTCTCATCCTAAAGTTCCGATCATTGTCCCCAAGCACAGGCCCTAAATCATGATGGAACAAAGAAAGAAATACATGTTAAATGAGCAACTATGAAACACGAATATGCATTCCAGTGTACAGCAATTTAAATCCTTCTACATTATAACATGGTATTCTGTTCCGTCTAACTACATAAAAAATATCTTTTATAAGCATTAAGAAAATCTATCAGATAAATTAAATTGTCAGATGATTAGCTGGATTCTAAGAAGCTACAAGAACCCCGTATTCTGTGCATCATTCAGAACCTGCCAACCCTGGTTTGTATTCCAGGGCACCTAGGTCCCTGTGAAATCAAGAGCCCTTCCCATTAGCTGATTCAAGAGTAGTCCTTCAACCATCTTATCACAGGTGGTTAGGGAATCTAAGGTGCGGGTGCAGTAAGATCAATTGTCCTATTCCATTAAATCAATCAACCTGAAATATCTCTTCTGTAGTTCCGAAAAATATATGAAATTAAACTTTCAACATGAGGAAACTATAAAGCATGAAAAGCAGCACCTGATTAATCATAACATTAGCAATAAAACTAGAAAGGGACAACCCTGGTGACAATGAACTCAAACCTAGGTAAATTGAAGAGGTTAACCTTTTTCACAAGTTAAGAAAATAACACAAAGGAATGCAAATGGGAACAACAGTATATTGCACCAACAAGATCCCTAATCCCCAAACAAGGAATGTTTAAACGCAGAGTATTCAACACAACAAACTACACTGCAAATAAGCATATGCCATCACCAAGTGCACAAACATTTCTGCTACACTTTGGATAAATCTATTTATAAGAAAATGGAAGTCTCAACCCTTCTTCTCAGGCTCCAAATTTAAAAATGCCACAAGGTTTAGCAAGAGCTCTGAAAATAAAATCAAACCTGTCGTGAACAAACCGGTAAGCAGACACGCCCTTGACATGGTTCGAGCAAGTAATGATATTCCCAAGCTTTATCAATAGTATGACATTCATGCCATTGATTGTTGGATATAGCTTCTAGAAAGTAAAACAACAAGCTAAAACCTCAGATTTTACAATAACTATGACAGTAGAGTCATTTTCCAAGGCATGGAAAGTGAATAATGGAAGATACAAGTAGAATCCCAAATAGAAAGAAGATTGAAGAGATCAGGGCAGAACTAGAGATTTTTAAAAGCAGATTTGGTGGACTTAAAAAATGAGTTGAAGCAATAACAGATGTTTTTTCTTCCCCTCTAGTTTGTTGGTGGGGTGGAGGGCATAACTTCTAAACTCAAGGTCAAACTGAACAAAACCTAAAGGCTTTGTGGGTTGCCATCCCCCCTGGGCAACTGAATTAGTTACATGGCAAATGATGCAAAGCAAAACATGAAAAATATGACTGTGAGTAACTGTTGCAGTTTAGATTCCACTAGTTATTTCAGCAAAATTCCTGTTTTTGGAGTTCTGCTCTTTAGCAAATTTTCCATTTAGAAAGCAACTTTATGATATTTTATGTTAAACCTATACTAAAATGTTCTGTCCTTGATATCGGAACAGCGTGTCACCTGAATGTTGTATTTCTTTCAACTTCAAACAGAGAGTAATAATTGAACAAAACAAGAAAACGCTGCACATCAAGGCAATCTCATAATAGCTAAAGCCAAAAAAAAGAAGCATCACACTGACTGTCCATGTTTAATTTAAGAGTTCGTCTTTTCCCTCAGACAGGTTTGGCTTAATAGAATTGCATTGTCTTATAAATGTTTAATTTGTGATTGAACCTTTCTATTAATCATTTCCACCAATCATCCCCTTTTCTTCTCAATCTAATGTCCGACCAATTCATTTCTATCTTCATTTTCTAAACTATTATATGTTTCAGTCCTAGCTACTTATTAAAGTAATTTTGCACAGTCATCTACCCGCAATGTCCAACATGTATTGCTGCTTATTGACTCTACACCATATATTCTTGCCTGATACAAATCCCATCACTTGAAAAGCAATAGTATTTGGAATATTATTTTCAATGCAATGGACACTGAAAGTAGAGCAAAAAAAGTTCGTAAATGGAAGATTCTCAACAAGCCAAGATAATGAGAAAAGATGCTAGTGTCCATTGAACAACAACATCATATTTAATAATCCAATGGAAGATAACTTGAATAAAAAAGGTTCTATTCTAGCAAACTTAAAATTTGACCATGAGAGTTTATCTTGCAAGTTGCAGGCCTGATTCATTAGGTAAAAAGCTGTGTGTTCTAAAGCTTTCTATCATAATCTAATCTTCTTTGTGATTTAAAACTATGTCAATCTTAATCCAATCTTTTTTCATCATTTAAAACTAAGGATGTTAACCTATAATCCCATTCAATTGCACCGAAACCCCACCTCCCCCTGGCCTGATGCAGCAAGGATATTTTAACATTCCCCTTTTCCATAAAATTCCAAGCCCAACCAAACTTGTAAAGCAAAGCTTTTGAAAAATGCCTGGGAACAAATTATCCAAGTTCAAAATCACAACCCTAAGACACTCTCCACATCCCCATGCGTTGCACCAGACACTTTCAAGAACTACCCCCATACCAGACCCCTTTCAGCAATTAAGAGTCTAAAACTCAAACTACAATTCTATGCACATTAACATCTTGCAGTTATAAGGACGTAAAAATTTGGCAAGGAACAATACTAAAAGCAAACAATCCCTGAACAACCAGCCACATTGCAAGTTCCGAAGCGCAAGCACATAGAAGCACTTCAACCCAAATAAAATAAACAGCGCATGAATAAATAAGAGAAACAAAGGAACAACTAATAGTGACGCAAAACATCAAAGTTACACAAGTCAAATTTTCCATTCAACAAAACCGAAAGTGGAGAGGATCATAAATACCCAAGATTGAGAATGCTGTTTATCGGGTCAATAAGCTGAGGCTCCTGCTGGTTCTGTTGTTCCTCCTGCTGTTGTTGTGTCAAATTACCACTTGAAGCCAATGCCACAGCACTCGAAGGTGACCCTTTTACCTCTTGAAATCTCCAAAGATACCATGATGCAACCGACCTATACGGCCTCCATTTTTCACACAGGTGATCCATCTGTGATGGGCGTGGCAACTCCGGCAAGTTATAAAGCACTTGCAACCCTTTCCTCACTTGAAGATCATTAATTGGCAACACATCCGGTCTATGCAGCGAAAAAATCATAAACATATGCACTGACCACGAACCAATCCCATTTACCATAGTAAGCATAGTAAAAAGAGATTTATCATCCATATTTACAATCGCAGAATCCGATAAAATCCCATTTTGATACTTCCTAGCTAGATCATGAAGGTAACTCGCTTTACGCCCAGAAACCCCAATTTGCCTCAACTGTTGTGGAGTCAAAGCGAGAACTGTTTCCGGTAAAACTCCAGCCTCGCCGCCACAAAGCGAAATAAAGCGCGTGTAAATTGAAGTCCCTGCTTTAAAAGCAAGTTGCTGGTAAAGAATGCTACGAGCGAGAGCAAGGAAAGGAGTGGGGAAGGTATCAAAGGTAGGGGGTGGGTAAATGTCAATTAAGGAAGCAAGGAGTGGATCAGCGTTACGGAGATGGCGAATTGCGTTTTCAAGTTCACCTTCACATGTTAGAGATCGTGCCATGATCCGCGGAGCGAGAGCGACGATTGCTCGATGCTGGGCGGTTTTAGTTCTTGGGGTTTTGGTGGCAGTGGTTCTGGGTGGTTCAGTTGTGGTTTTGATGGAGGTTTGGGTGGAATTAGGGTCGTTAACGGTGGTGACAACAGCAGCTTCGGGTGAGAGTTTACGGATTTTACGAGGACGGGAAGGGATTTTTGCGGGAGGAGATGCGATTGATGGTGGGATAGTGGTTGATTCCGTGGTAGTACTGGTTATTACAGTGGTGGTGGGGTCATTGAGTGGCTGAGTGTAAACCTGGGTTTCGATTTGTGGCAGAGGCTGGGATTCTGATTGGGAAGGTTGTGGTTGAGGTTGGATTTGGGTCTGTTCACCCATCAGTGATCGGTCAAATTAGGGATTAGGGCTGACTGTTTTAGTGTCAGTAGTGGTGGATGCGGCGTCGGCGGTGGTGGAGCCAGGTATCTGTTTTTTAATTTTGAGGGGGTGAAAGGGTGTGAAACTGGGTATCGGAAATTTTAGGATTGACGCTCGCTTGGTCGCTGCGTCCGAGAAGGAAAGAAGTTGTATCTGAATTATTGTGATCCCCACGCTATTCCATGACGCGTGAATTTTACCGCTGTCATGATTTGGACCTGTAATGGCCCAGAACTCTTGGATAAGTTTGCTTGACTTTGACAACCTAAAGCCCACATATTAAGCCCATTTAAGTTCCAAGACAGGCCTATCTTACTTCCACGTTTGAATTTTAGAAGACGCGTAGGAGAACCATCGTTTAAAACTTAGATGGCGGGTTGATTCTGGTTATAGAGTTTGTGGGAATATGGTTTTAATAGTGTTTTTTTTTTAATTTAAATTTTTTTATTTAAAATTAACTATTTTTTAATATCTTAAATTATTTTAATATATTGATATTAAAAATAATTTTTTTTAAATAAAAATATTATTTTAATATATTTTTAAATAAAAAACATTTTAAATCATAATCATAATTACATTTTTGATAAAACTAGTAGTACGTATTTAATTAAAAAAATTAATTATTTTAATAAAAAATTTAATTGATATGAATTTGATTTAAATCAAATCATTAATTTATTAATAATTTTTTTAAAAATAAATAAATAATATTATTTTATTTTTATTTTTTTATAAACAAACTTTCACGTGATTTCTAGTTTAACTTGGGGTTGAATTTAAAATCATTGGAAAAAACTATATAATGTAAATGGTTTATTTAAAACTTGATTAGGGAGTGATTCAGTCTCAAAACAAATCTTAATACCTCTGGTGTTGAAAAAATATATATCTTTTCTTGATAATTTTGATTTTGGTTACATCTAATCATATGAAAACCTTATGATAAACAAATTAGTTATTATTAATTACCAGAAACTCTGAAAAAAGTGCTGGAATTCTACCGTGTCTGCAATGTGGACATGCACAGTGGATTTTCGCGCCTTTTGAAAACCACTTTGATGTTCCTGTGGGCTTAGAAAGGCTCCGGATTTTCACGCCTTTTGAAGGCTACTTTTCTGTTCCTGCGGGCTTAGAAAAAAAGAGTTGAAGAGACAGACCAAGAGACAATAAATCTGCACACTCCATTTCTGTGTCTTGGAACTAGCGGCTTGGGCATGGAAGGGAGTTACCAAATTAGGGATTTTAAAAAAAATTATTACAATAATATAGAAAATTTAAAGAATAACACTTTTTAAGGAGAATTTAATTAAAAAAATGTATTTTTACCGCACTTCTAAAATATAATATGTACTAAATGTACACCATAGGATAAAATATAGCCTTCTCCTCCTTGTCATCAGTCTCGAATGTGTTCAAATTATAATCAAGGGTGGCGTTTTAATTTTACATTCTTGCTGGCAAAAATAAAAAGAAAATTAATTTGTTGCTGAAAATAAATAATCTTAGAAAAGATGGGTAGCTAAAAACTTGAACCCCCCTTATTTTTTTTCCTCATCTTTTCTTAGCACAACTCTTACACATAGTTTTGAAATTCCTCGTAACGAGCTAATTCAAAGTTAAAATTAAACTAAGTTTTTTTAAAAAAAATAAAAATTCAGAATAACCCCATTGATCTAATAGGTTAAGTTAATAACTCATTGATTTTTATTATATTTTTACTAAAATAATATTATTTTCATTTTTTAAAATTAAAATTAATTTGAGCAACCTTGTTAAAATCCAAGTCTTATGCCAAATCTGCCACCAAACCAGATTTAAAAACTCTGATGACAACATCCTTGCTCAAATCTGTCTTTGACTCAGCCTGCATGCAAGTTCGGGTGAGAAGTAATATAAACTTTTTAAAAATAAAGTTTTGTTTTTTCGTGAATGATTGCCAAGAAAAAGGATTTAATTGGATTTGGATTGCTTGCTTGCTCATCAAAGGACAAGTTATTTCTATAGAGAAGGTTGATACAATAATTTAAATATTGATATTGCGGTTTAAATCAACCATGAATTAGTTAAATATTAAATTTAATTGATATTGCAGCAACTGCAACTTAATTAAATGTTAATATTGTTAAAATCTTATATTTCTAAACCACAAACATCCTTAAATTATTTTATTTCATCGAATCTTTTTCTTTATATTCTATTTCACTTTTTATTTATATTTTATATGTTAGTTGCCCTATTTACCCCAAAATTGTTATTCCTATAGGCTTAGAAAAGATAGCTCCTCATCATCGTGATGTATATCACTAAATGCTTTGCCAACTTGGTGGTGTCTTTGATCTTTCTCTAGCATTTGAAGAGTGTTAAGATATTGCCACTTATGTGGTACTATTTGCAATCGATCTTCTAGAAAAGATGGTTGTTATTGTCATTATCAAAGAGGGCTGTAAGCTAGAGTTAGGGTCATCATTGTTGACAAAAGAGCAAGAGAAGCTACCATGGATATTTATAAATAGAGACATATGTGAGAATACAAAATGAGAGAGAGAGGTAATAGAGCCAAAGAGGTGAGAAATGTCGAAGAGAGTGTGCTGCCAAAGACAGCAAGCAATAGCTATCATTGCAGCATTGCAAAGAAATAAAAGAGTGAGGTTGAGAGTTAGAAGAGTGGATGATTCCTTCTTCTATATTGTTGTAAATTTTGTTCTCTCTATATATATAATAAAATGGCTTCTCCCTTTGATGTAAGCGGTTTGCCGAACCATGTTAAATATTATGTTAGTGTACTTAATCTCTAATAGGCAAATATCAGACAATCACTGGTCGGAATCCCCTACAGAAAGGTGGTGCAAAAATTGGCGGGATTGGAAATTTGGTTTTATTCGAATGATATGTCACTCATTTTGCGTTTAAGGTGGTTAATTTGAAAGGAGATGGTTGGTTGTGGCCATCTATTTTGGTTTGTTTGCAATTTTTTGGCCATCTATTTATAGAACTAAACGTGATAAATCATCACATTTAGTTCTATAAATACAACTGTTCTGTAGTTCTATAAATGCGACTGTTCTGTCTTTGCCGCTGTGATTAATGGGGTATTTACAGCTGGTCCTTCCTCTCTCTCAAAATTCCGGTTAACTCTGATCTCCCCCTTCTCTGTATATTTGTTTCTTGTTTTGTGATGCTTGATGTAAAATATTGCTCATTCTTTAAGATAAACTCTTCACGACCATTTTTCCTTGGCTTTTTTAAGAACTATGGATATACAGGTTACATAAAAATTATTTCATGTAGGTGTTGTGGTGATCAGGATTCAGGAATCAAGAGAGAATGTCAAGAAATCACATTTCAAAGAGGATAATAAAATGAAATGGTGAATTTGCTATCATTAAAAATTGCAAATACCAGGACAAAATGAGATCAAACTTCCTCAGGAGGTGATCAACTAAAACTGGAAAGAATCAAAGAAATGAAAAAAATCCAAGCAAACAATAATTCAAGGTCCTGACGAACTTCAATCACCATTGACTATGGCTCATCAAGCTTTCAAATTGTCCATTCCAACACTAGCCTGCAGCAAGTCCGAAATCGCGTATCAGCGCAAACACAGAAGGACCACGGGATGCTTAATGCAAGTCCAGTCAAACTTCAAATGTTAAAACCAATAATTTATTTGCTAAAATATCTTACGAGGAACTTGTGATTCTCTTCCAACAAAGGTGAGAACCTTCCACAGAAGTCTTCCATGTCAGAAACATCATCGCCTTTGACACCCACTACATTCATAAACTTCTTCCTATCCGGAGCCAACTTCAAGGCAACCTGCATTCCAGTTGATTGGATTTCAATAACAATGAAAACCAGTAGTGAAATGTACAATGCATTAAGATTTGGTGCAATTATATCTTATTTCAAGAAAATTTAAAACAAAATAGAGAACATTTTCACTAGAAATTTCTTTCACAAAAGTTCTACAGTTGCATATGCATTTTTAGATGCAATAAAAGAAGAAGAAAGCATGCAACTTATGCCAATAGAACAATATATTAAAAATCAAGAACATTGATGCTACAAGTGTTTACGCTAAAACTTGAACTAGCCAGCCAGCCATGCCATTTTTTCAGGGACTTGTCGTATGAATCAGTGCAAACTTGTGACATGCTCCAGTCCGGATGCACCATTAAGTTGCGGAACACTTCTGACAAGAAATTCATGGCCCTATAGAAGCCAAACATATACTGTCTCAAACATGAAACATAAGAAATTGTACACTCCTGTCTGACACAAAACGGTAATTTTTCCAAATAAAATACGGTGTTAGTGCTAACCTTGTCAACCAAAGTAAAGCATTTGTGCAACTGGATGAAGATTTAGCCTTTTTCGATTCAATTTCTGACTGTACTATCCTGTACGAGTAATTGAATTCTGACTGATTGGATAAATACCTAGTCTCCAGCCTCTGCAACAAGAAAAAGAAGAGTAAAGAATGTCATATTGATCAGTTTCTTCTGCAGATAATAACTATTGACACAGAAAAAGCATTTACAGCAGCTGCATAGAAAAGGGATCAGCTTACCGATATATTACCACCAGTGTCAGATTTTACAGGTCCCATGGCGGGTCCAAAGTTTTCTGCAAGCATATAGGCAATCATTACTGGTCAAAGAGATCAATTTTATGTATCTCCATGAAATAAACCGAAACTGTAACACCAGCAAAGGCTGATGAGCAAATTTGTATGTTCCCAGTCATCCAGGAATCAAGGAGGAAAACAAAATTTCTTTTTAAATATTCATGACTGAAAGAGAAAGTCATTAAAGAAGTAACGCATAACAATGAAGCAATGTATTTTACATGTTCTTTAGTTTCAAGCATGAAAGAAATGCAGGCATGAGTGCAAAATCAACAAGTCTCTGACAAAATAGCAGTAACTAAGATGTACCCAAAACAGGCACTACTGTTTTGCACAAATCCAAGAAAGGCTTGGCAAGAATTTCTCCCTCGGGAGACTTGACATGGTCCATTATTTCCAAAGCTGCAGCAAACACATTTCCCTCCATTCTTCCGCTATACTTGTTAGCTGCATACCAAGTTGCTTATTAGCTCTAGTTCGATAGAACTAAGATATATATGCAAGTGTAAAGATTCATAAACTTGATAGGCATTGACTACATGCAGTTATCACACAAGCCACAATCTGAAAGAGAAAGAAAGGAAAAGGGTATATTAATTTCGTTTCTTCTAACAATGACAAAGGGATTCTTTAGCAAACTTCACCACCCAAATCTCATCCTTCTTCATTTTAGTTGGAAAACTATGCTTTAGCTCTAACTCACCATGATCTCTCCCAGCAAAAGAAGAGGGGCACCACTAGACTGTAGGATCCTGTGTTTGATTTTTGGCTTGCAAATACACCATTGAAAAATGAAAAAAATTCTTAACAGAATTGATTGATTATGAAAGATTATGTGATGGAATGATGTAAATATATATATAAATGATCTCAAACACGAAAAAGAGGAACTGATTAATGCTCCGTAATATTGTACCAAACACAAATTAATCACCTGTGAATATGAGATGCCGAGGTCAGAATCTGTGCGAAAATGGAAGATAGAAATATCGTTATTTCAGTTGTCAATGTGAGATCGACTGAAACCACGGCGTTCAAGAGCTACTTAGCCACATAATTTAATGAGAAAACAAAAACTAATTCCCTAGTATACGGGAGTTTGGAACTGTTTGCCGTAGTTTATTTTATTTTTTCATTTGACTCAGTTTTGATCGATCAATTCAAAATCATTTTAACTTTGTGGCCAATGTGATTTTAAATGACTGACATGATAGTTAAAAAAACATGCTTTACTCTATGACTTGAAACCTCGGACACAACATCACAAGAATTTATTAAATCCCTCTTAATACAGCGATGTAGAATATACGTATTTAAAATTATTCGGAAACCATTCCGAAAAGAAAATCGATCTTGATTGATGCGCCAACAAGAATGAGAATGCTCCTTATCATCAAGCAAAAATCATTTATTATTACCTTTATTCGGTAAAAGTTCAAAACTCAAAACCATGCATCTGGCTGAACGGCTGTTATCCATACTAATTTTGAGCTAAAGAGTACCTAAACCAGCAAAAAATAAAGCTCTCCTTTTGTTTTCCTTTGGCCATTGTCTTCTCTGTACATTTACGTAAGTTTTGAACACATAGCATGCAAACATAAGTACTGTTAACAACGTTATTAAGCACAGACGGCTGGACCTCGTATTGACAATGCCATCAGAAATGCTGTGGGCATAGCGTAGATAGGATGCTACGCCATATTACGAAGTATAAAGCATCATTATACATAAAAATATGTTGTGGCTTCTATTGCTGCAGAAGCATTTCTTACCAAGATGCTATGGACATCATAATTATTAGGTTGGTTGTCATTTCATGTGCAACAAATGGATGGCACCAATCATTGACTATTGATAGCCACCATTGTTGAATGAGCTAGAGTTGGTGGCCACCATTGTTGAATGAGTTAGAGTTGGTAGCCACTATTGTTGACAACAAACCAAGAATAGCTTCCATGAATGCCTATAAATAAATGCACATGTAAGAGAGCAAAATGAGAGAGGTAGTAGAGCCAAAGATATGAGAAATGTAGGAGAGAGTGTGCTGCCAAGGGCAGCAAGCAGTAGCTGCCATTGCAGCACTGTAAAGAGAGAAATAGAGTGCGGTTGAGAGTTGCTAAAAGAGGGGATGATTCCTCCTCCTCTATTATTGCAAATCCTGTTCTCTCCCTACATAATACAATGACTTCTCCCGTGGATGTAGGTGATTTTGCCGAACCACGTTAAATATTGTGTCAGTGTGTTTGGCCTTCTATGAGCAAATATCAGTACATCACCAGTCGGATTCCCCAACAATTGGTATTAGAGCCTTCGGTTTAAAATGGTATTTGATTTTGCTCAAAAATGAAAGTTGTCAAAATTGTGTTTTAACCATACCACTGTGTAGAGGAGGAAGAGACGAAGCCACTGGTGAAAACCGCGTCGAAATCGGACGTCAGAAACCGCCGCACGTGCCGGCGGGGGTGTCTGTCCACGTCATCAGTTCTGCGCAGTCATCAGACACGTCACCTGACATATCAGCACTCTGACCAGTCAAACAGCCACGTCATCGGACACATCAGCATGTACAGGTGGCATGACATGTCAGCTCCAGTCAGCAGCCACGTCATCAAAATGGGACCCACTACCACGTCACCAGCACCTAGCCGAGCAGAGTGAGCCGAGCCGAGCCGCGAGCCGAGGGATATGATTCTGTGTGGCGGAGTCTACATGCAACCGGATCTGAGATTGAATCTGGACCACTGATCAGGCGAACATTTTTTTGATGAGATCTCAGCCGTCTGAAGTGCGATTTGAACGATTTCAGACTTGTTTCCAGCTAATTTGATCGTTCCGAATGCAATGGTACGATTCGATAATTGAGATTGAGATCAGAAATGGCAATGATGAATGATTAAAGAGAGATTGCTCGATTAGGAGGCATCTGATGGTCATCATGGTGGTCGATGGAGCTGAAGAAGAAGAAATCACACATGTTTGCCCAATTACATGTGTTGAACTATTATATAGGAATTTTAATTGCCTCGAGGGAAGGTAAAATTGGGACACTCTGGACACCCGATCATTTGGACAATTTGAGGTGAAGAGTGAAATTTGATGAAGACCAATCTTGACGAATCTAAGCACTGGTAGTCTCGCCAGATGTTGAGAAATCAGGTATAAAACAAGGATACCCCAGATCACTTGTAAAGGAAAGCCGCGACAAAGCTAGCAAATGGTTGTATATATGAAAAGACAGTACGATGGATAGATATGGCCTAAGAAGTTCTGTCTAGGAGATTGGGTTTTAAGCGGGACCGGTGTGACCCCTCCAATCTTTCATGGGAACTTGCTTAGTGGAAGGATTATCCATATGGTACTATTTTCGTATATGTGATAGTTTGTTATGAAACTATTAAAGACTAGCAGGATGATGGCACAAAGGAACAGATGAGTTCCATATGATCAAGGATCTGATAGAGTGGTGATTTCTCAAAGGAAGTTAGATTCGGTGATTGTAATTTCTCGAGGGGAGAATTGGTGAAGACCCTGATAATGGTAGAGAAATACATCAAGAAGATGAAAGATTGACATCCTATTTTGACTTGGATAGATGTTATGACAGGATGAGCTATTGTCAAACATATGCAAGGAATAGAGAGCAATCTGGAGAACAGAAAATGCACAAGTACACACGGAGATTGTGTAGGAGTACCCGGAGGATCCAACGAGGTACTGTAATGAGACAGTAGGTGCAAGAAGTAGAAGAGTTTCTAGATGAAGCTTAGAGCAGAGACTATGAGAAGTTGTACAACAAGAAGTCTTATGTGCTTTTGATAAAGGCAACAAGCGAGGACCTTTCCAATGCATGCAAGGATGGAAGGATCAGCTGTTGTAGAAGCACCTAATTGAGGGGGTGCAAACACCTGTGATAAAAGGCGACCGCCTATGATGAAAGACGAAGACACCAAAAGGAGTTGGTGTGGGTGGAGCTGTTAAGCAGAAAGGCGTAGAAGCTCCAAACATAAAAATCGAGATGGAGGATTGCGAGGAGTATACCGCAACTTTTTGTTTCTATGTAATTAGTGGCAGTGATCTCTCCCATAGCCACATGGTGGTAGAGAATTTATGGAGCCACTTTGAAGTATCTCAACTAAAGAAGGATGCGACCGCCTATGAAAGGTGAAGACGTCTTAAAGAGAAGGTGTGAGGGCTATGAGATGAGCCCATGATTAGACCGTCGCATGACGACGAGCGGAGACACCTCAGGAGAAGGTGTGAGGGCTATGGAAGGAGCCCATTTCAGAACGCCCCAGAGCCAATGTGATGGCTAGATATGAGTGGATAGATGGATAGCCAATGAAATGGCTATGATGAGTATAGAGACAAATGCAGGATTGACTTTCATGGATATTGCCCCCATACTAAAGATCAATGAGCTAGAAGACATTTGCCTTGGACAATAAGTGGATGACTTGTGGAGCATTAAGACGCGGCTGCTATGAAGGAGCAGAAAGGCATGCGAAAGTTCCGGGAACAAGTTGACTCTTGTCAAGGTGGTGAGCTCGGTAATGGCATTGTAATACTCAGAGTATGAAGACAGATATGGATCAACCTTTTATGGGCTGCCCCATGGTTAAAGGTGGAAAGCTATCTGGACTTTTGAGACTGAGAGTAGGAGACTCATGGAGAAGTAAGGCATGGTTCCTAGGGTGGAACAGAGAGCAGACGCAACTCCTGGATGAGTAAACTCTTGGAAGAGTGGTGAGCTTGTGATCATATTGGGATACTCAAATAATGACTGTCACACTTGAAATATCCGTTTGAGGGAGTGTTATAAGCCTTAATATGAGGCTTGATGAATCATTCCAGACCGAGCATGGTTGATACGCTCGAAGGGAAATGTTGTTCCAGAGACAAGCGTTAACACTATTCAGATGTGATGTGGCAGACCATTTGGTTATAGTGATCCTTTTATATGAGAAAAGGTGTGCTTAGGTTACTCTAATGATTGAAAGGCTTGGCAAGTACCTGTAAACTTGACCACAAACGCTCTCAGAATGGAAAGCTTGGAAGAGCTGCAAGATGCAAGCTTGTGTTGAAGAAGAAAGAAGACAGTTGCCCCACATGAATGACAAAGGGGGTGATTGTTAGGTTGGTTGCCATTTCATGTGCAACAAATGGATGGCACCAACCATTGACTATTGATAGCCACCATTGTTGAATGAGCTAGAGTTGGTGGCCACCATTGTTGAATGAGTTAGAGTTGGTAGCCACCATTGTTGACAACAAACCAGGAATAGCTTCCATGAATGCCTATAAATAAAGGCATATGTAAGAGAGCAAAATGAGAGAGGTAGTAGAGCCAAAGATGTGAGAAATGTAGGAGAGAGTGTGCTGCCAAGGGCAGCAAGCAGTAGCTGTCATTGCAGCACTGTAAAGAGATAAATAGAGTGAGGTTGAGAGTTGCTACAAGAGGGGATGATTCCTCCTCCTCTATTATTGTAAATCTTGTTCTCTCCCTACATAATACAATGGCTTCTCCCGTGGATGTAGGTGATTTTGCCGAACCACGTTAAATATTGTGTCAGTGTGCTTGGCCTTCTATGAGCAAATATCAGTGCATCACCGGTCAGATTCCCCAACAATAATGACTTCAATTGAGCGAGGGGAAAAAAATGAAAGAGACATTTGCCGAAAAGAAAATGACTATATCGGAGTGGGAGGGAGATCGAGTCGCGACAACTAAAGAGAATCTGATCATCTAATGTAAGGAGGCTATTATTTTTATAGCTTTTTTTTACTATTATCAAAAAACAAAAAAAACTAAAGAGAATCTGCAAAACATATTTTGAATCCTCGGCAAATTACATAAGGCGCCGAAGCTGCCAAGAATCCGAGAGCAAAATTGGTTCAAACATAAAAGTTATACACCCCAGCCATTCATGCTACGCCCATCTACATCCCGTAAAAGGCCATCCAAGCTGCTCTTCTCGGATTTCCCAGTGATGTACCATCCTGTTATCGTCTTATGCTAGAATCGTAGTTGATAAACGCAGCCTAGCTCTAGCTGGATGGATTGATTCGAAAAATTTGGATTCAAAACTCAATATAGATTTAATTTTTAATTAAATTGAATAAAATATTATCCTGATAAAATCTGATAGGATAGATTTCAAGTAATCTAGCTGGTCATACCCTATATAAATTTTCTCAAGTCAATATCAATAAATTAAAAAAAAAATTATTTAAATAAGAAAACAACCCAATTATCCAAATTCCTTTTCGAGTCGAATCATGCGTCGTTCTCCAGAGATTCCTCACACAATGTTTCTAATTCCATTAACCTTAAGTGCTCAAATCGATGGTCCTATTTACAAAGTTCTCCCATAAAGCGGGGCAACTATAGAATTTATGAAACGATTGGCTGAGAAGCGAAAACACCCAAAATTGAAAACATCATAGCTTATAAGCCATATATAAGAAAAAAAGAAAAGACGCAACAGAAAATAGTTGAAAGTTTCAAAGTGATAGCCAATAGTAAAAAGACACGTGCAAAGATCCAATAACCCACCCGAGCGCACCACAACCAAAACGAAAAACCCTAGCAGCAGGTCTTCTAGTATTTCATAACCTCGGTGCTCACAGCCTTCTCCTCTCCCTCGGCACTCTCCTCTCTCCGTCGAGTTTTTGCAGATCTGCCAAAAATGGTGAGAGGGTTTTTTCATCTCCTCTGTTTTGCTTCCGAGAAAATCCGTTGCTCTATAACTTGATTCGTTTTTCTTAGACTTACCCTATTTTCTGTTTTTTTTTTTCTTTCATGTGTAGCCGTTCAAGAGGTACGTTGAGATTGGGAGAGTGGCTCTTGTCAACTACGGCAAGGATTACGGCAAGCTCGTCGTTATTGTCGATGTCATCGATCAAAACAGGGTGGGCTTTTCTTCTCTGTTTCCCTACCTTTCCCTTGAATGCATGTAGATAAAGCTTATTGTTTCTTTATCAACACTTGATGATAACTAAGGATGTTTTGAATACTTTATAAGCAATAATTTAGTGTATTGGATGTTCATAAGGTTGTGTTAGTCTGATACTATTTTTTAACTTTTTAAAAGGTTTAATTATTTTGGGCTAGTAGAGTGAGAGCATTTGTTTTTTTAAAAAGAAATAATAATAATAATTGCTTAGCATTTGTTTGCATTTTATAATCTGTTTTGATGATAAGTCTTAGTTATGTTGGCTGATGGAAGGATGAAAGCTTAAAGATTTGTGACTTTTGACGCTGTTATAGGCTCTGGTTGATGCCCCAGATATGGTTAGGAGCCAAATGAACTTCAAGAGGCTTTCGCTTACTGATATCAAGATTGAGATCAACAGGGTTCCTAAGAAGAAGGCACTAATTGAAGCCATGGAGAAGGCTGGTGGGTTACCGATTGTTTATTCCTGCCCTTGTTTAATTTGCTTCTTTTTTTTTTCCACCGAATTTAAACTGTTTTTCTTTGATGGCAGATGTGAAGAACAAATGGGAGAACAGTTCATGGGGCAGGAGGCTCACTGTGCAGAAGAGAAGGGCATCACTTAATGATTTTGATAGGTTCAAGCTCATGTTGGCAAAGATCAAGGTTCGCAAATCTCCATCTTGTCTTTTCTAATATTCATTGTACTGCGTTTAATTTATGGTCAAGCACCTTTGGTTTAGATGTTGAATTCTCCCCTTCATTACATTCAAACCTAAGTCTATACTAGCACTATATGATGTCTTTCTGGTATCGCTTCTCCAATAGGGTTTTGGAGCTTTGGCAAAACAGTATGATTTCTTCCTGGTATCTCTTTCTGAGTAGGGCTATGGAGCCCTGGCAGAAATTGACCCCATCCTTTTAGGGCTGTAGAAGTACCAACTTTCAGCTTTGAATGAGAGCACATAACTTGATTTATCCAAACACTATATGACCATTGCAGTTGAAAAGTACTAGACTTCAAACTGCTTACTTTTTATATTTTGTACTCATCGAGGGTTAAATCAGCCCCTAGAACATGTGTATCGAAGTAATGCTCAATCATATATTTTATACATGTGTCAAGAAGTTTGATCGATTTAAAAGGGTACTGCATTGGTTTTGTTGAACCTTCCTACAAATATGTTCACAAGCTTGATGCATGTTATCAATGTGCATTCTGCAGAAGGCAGGAATCGTCAGGCAGGAGCTTGCAAGACTCAAAAAGGAAGCAGCTTAAGATTTGTTCACTTCTGAGCATTTCATTATTTTGCAAGTTCCAAACTTCGCTTCAGTTTTAGCACTTTGGGTTTTCCTTTCTGGCTTTTTATCAATTTCCTAGTTAGTGGCAGAAACCAATTGTTATGGATCTTGTTATGAAAGAACATTAATGATTTTTCTAGACTTCCTATTTTTCCTGGTTATGAGTTGTTGTTCTGGGTCCTTTTGGTGGGTTTCTCTGATGCTATGCCTGTCAGGAAGTCATCTTTCCTAGACCTCCGTGCGATTTCAATGTGGAGTAGATGAGTGGATAAAATAAATGAGGGTTGATCAGAGATTTACTTTTGCCTTTAATTGGATATTTTAGCAAGGACAAGTCATATATTTTATCTAGGAGAAGGTATCTGCTCTTATCCGGACTTACAACTTGTTTGAAACTAGTTCTATTCTAGAATTGATTTCAACTAATTATTCAATTTGATTTGCTAATTCAATTTTGTTCTCTTTGGAATAGGTTTAAAATTGTGGAATTCATTTGATTTGAGAGTTTAGAGAGAGTATTTTATATATCTTACTTGACAACTTATTCCAAGCATACACGAGAAAGAAGAGTGTTAAGTGGAATTAATTTTTAATTGGTCTAACTCTAAAGCAATTTATATTCATTTGAATGTGGTTTACAAATCTATAAAAACCTTTGATTTTAATTGGTTGTTGAATTCCTTAATGTTATTTAAAGCTTTTTAAACACCATGAGTTGAGTAAGAGTAAATAGTATACTTCTACATAAATCAGTTGTTTTCGAAGGTCATGTTCATATGGAGGAGACGGCAGGCCTGGTGGCTACCACCCACATGCGGGGCCAGAGACTGCACTAGCATTTTCTGAGAGGGTTCCAATAAGCACCGCCATCTGGTTGTTAACGGTCCCGCCCTAGTTTGATTAATGACCTGGACAGACTAACTGCAGGTGCTTCCTAATTAAAACTTGCTGCCAGCGGGTGGCAGAACATTCAACAGTTGCCAGATTATGAACATCACAACATAGGCAGCCAGCTAGCTATACAGAAACTACTTGGCATTGTAAACAATTCTTTTGCTTCCAGAGAACAGTAATGAACAAGAATTCTCTTTGTTTCAGAGCTACTACGTATGGAGGGTGGGCTTATATATTTGCACACCTCCCACCCACCCACCCAAAAACTGCTAAAACACGATGAACAACCTACTCTCTCGACGGAATTTGTGTGTCCCTCTTCACGAATCCAATTAAAGAACATATTACGAGTGCCAAACAGAAAAGAGAGCGGACCGACGAGAGCATCTGACCAACAAAATATACCGTTACAAGCTTACAAGACAAGCGTACCAGCTTCCTTTCCATAAATAACATAAGCTCGAGAAAAATCATCCAGAAATGGAGCTGCTTCCCTGGAAGCAAAATAGCCACCAAACAGCAATCATATGAACTTTTGTTACCTGGGTGATGAATAATCACCGCATGACAGTCATCTCTCCCACCCAATAAAGCATCTGGCATTCCTGGAAATCACTGTAGAACTCGGGGGTGCATGTTGATGTTATTGCACAAAGGCAGCTATGTTGCCGGTTGGAGCATGTCAAAACAACAGAACAGATTTTGATGAGTTCCGCTGAGGAGTATTACGTCCAAGTAATAAATTTTCATTCCGTACCCAAAGAAGCAACAAGAGATATTGTGGGTAACTGCAAACACGCAAAGGACTAGAAATATTGAGTTCAACATATGAATAATCTAAAAAAAGGAATCTTGGAATATTTCTTAAATCCAAAAAATATAAATTTCTGTAACCATCGTTCATCACCAACAAATTAGCAAGGAAAGACATTTATTGGCAGAAATAAAAAGATAACAAACATCTGGGATATATGTGGTAGTAGGTAGATTAACGGGTGAAATAAACAATTCCAACAACAACAAAAGGCAGCAAATTCCTCAAAAGAACCCTAGGGCCTCTGCTGACATTTTAATGATTTTCCCTTTACAATATGGGAAGTTCAAAATTCTTATTGGAAAGTCAGAACTACCATTTGTTTTTTGAAATTTGAAAATGATAGAATTTCAGGCAAAGTATAAAACTCAACTGAAATAAAGGCACTGCAAAATTTTACATCTCTCTTTTGAGGGAAGTCAACCTCATTCCTAACACAACCTTACCTCAGTAACCTAAAAGGGAGCCTCAAATGATTCATCCCAAACTTCTGCACTTCCATTTGAGACATCTTCAACATCTTCTTCCATTGAAAGCCTGATATATTCTCTATGTGCAAAGCGATCCCACTCTGTTAAAGTTGGCTCCTCACGCTCCTGCCCACACCAAAAAATGCAAATTAGGCCGTTATGATCCATGAACATATGACAATGAAACCAGCATCATTGGATCCTCAATATATTATTATATAAAAGCTAAAAAGCAAGGGAGCAATATTAAAATGCTGAAAGTACCTGGCGAATGAGAAAGGGGTCACGGCTTTCAAAAGCTACAAACTTATTGAGGTTGAAAAGGATATTGAAAACATTTCCTGAAAGTTTGCATCCTTTCAAGTCACGCAGTGTGATATAATCTTCCCTCTGCAAAAAAAAGTGTCAATGGAAATGTAAGCTAACACAAAAGGAAAAGGATTCCAAGATATCCAAAGAAACACGTATTTACCTCTGGTGCAATCATGTCAACTATTTGACACAAGATATCCTCAAATAGCACAGGTTCCTGGGCCATGCATTCTATTCGGTGAAGCTGCTCCTCGTAGAAGTATTGCAATTCATTGGGTGTCAACACACCATTTTCATCTAAATCCAAGCACTTGAACCTGCAAATAAAACTAAACAAGATAAGAGAGGATAGCCAATACAAACATAGATGACTTCCACAGACATAGAGCATCAGAAAACAAGGTAGACCCTGACACAAGATTTAAATAGAGGAAGCTTTCAATACACTTGAGCATTAAAGAGAGTGGATGAGATGTAACATGGATGACTTTCCATAAGCCAGTGGATGCAGCTTTTTCTAAGATAACAAGGCCACATACATACAAGCATGGATCACTTCCACAAACACAAAGAATCACAAATCAGGACTTGTGTGTTAGGCCTTGGTACAAGAATTGAATGGAGGAAGCTTTTCAAATCATTGGCTCGTATAGGTTGTGATTGGTTTTATGTTAAAGGGGGTTAAACCTATTTTAACCTTGTTTGGTACATTTTGAGGCAAAATTAAGGGTTCAACACTAAACCTCAAAAAGGAGGTTAAGCGTTGACCTAGGTGAAGGTTGGGGGGGGGTGCTATGGGAGAAATTTTTTTGGGATTTGTGCAAATTTATTTTTATTTTTATTTTTTTCAAATTCACCCATTTGTTTGATTCCCTTTTCCCTTTATGGCATAAACATGTTATATATATTTTTATTATATTTAATTTAAATATTGATTTAAAATTTATTGGATCACACATTTACACATAATTTTCACACCTATCAAACATCCTAAATACCTACCCTTTAACCACTTTTTTACACACTTAACACTTCATCAATTAACACCTAATCTATCAAAACTTAACCTCAAATTTTTAACCGCAAACTAAACACGAACTTAGGAGAGTGGAAGGGATGCACACTTTAGTATAGGCTTGGTCCACTTTGTTCACAGTACAAACAAGGAACCCATAAAGGATAACGATCCCCATCTTGTAGATAGAGCTCTTTACATCACTGTTTGAAGTAAGAGTTATTATCCTGGAACAAGGGCTTTTTTGTCCCACCCTCAGGTCTAAAACACATGAGGGAAAGAGGCTGTTCTTCATCTTTGAGGGATCAGTATCATACTCGCACCTAATTCAACTATTAGAATGAAGGTGAGACCAAACACACTGCCACTTCCCTTTGTTTAAGAATCACAAGGTGAGATTTAGCAGGGAAATTGGGTGGGAGATATATAAGAGCAGTTTAGCATTCTTACATTTTAGATCGAAAAATATGTTCATGGAAATGTTTTGGCCAGCAGGGGAGGTATATAATTTTTTACTGATTGAATCACTTGACTTTTATATTAGATTTCTGAAGAATTGAATTAGTTGGAACTAACATTAAGCAACTCAAGCAAGATGCTTCAAGAAATATGGAAGGATACAAGTAGCAATGTTATTCAAACATCACCTAACTGAACAAAGTGTACACGTCAGAAGTTGATAATCATTTTCTCCCGGTCCTGTCCATATCATTCTTTTAAAAGCACCTACTTTTTCAATATTACATGAATCCTAGGACAGATGTCTGTCGTCAATATGTGTCTTGTCATTTATACAAGTTATTATTGTGCTAAAAGGATAAGTCTAAACCCACGGCACAAAGAAATTTAGCTGGAAAATAGTTACTCAAACTATGGACATCACTCAAATTGACAATCTCCATCAAACAGATCAAGTGAAATGGCTAATTAGATCCAACTTTTTATAATTTCTTCCGAGCTTAATGCTGACTTTTGACATTTTGAACAAAAATTACCATTGTTCATCAACACAAAATAAAAAGTGTCCATCAAAAAATGCATCTCCCACAATATCAGTATCCTAATAAACAAGTCCCTAAATTTTATTTCTTTTGTTTATGTATCCATTTTGATCTGAACAGACAAACAATTATCACAAGAAAATCACCTTGTTGTCAAGCATGCAGAAACTTCACGTCCCATTTGTCATTCAAATCATTCCCAAGATGAAATGAAAGGTAAAAGTCCAAGAAAAGAAAGCAGATAATACCAGAATTCAAGGCTGGGCTCAGATGATTTGTCCTCCTCTGAGAGCATGAAGTAAACAAAATCTTCATAACACATCTTCCCTTCAACATTGCTAGTAAACTTCCTTGGCACCTACGATGAAATTAAAGCACGAACACAATATTTACTCCTCATTTAGAAGAAATGTCTCTAAAAAAGTCAAAGTTCATTCGTATCAAGCTTCAGGGAAGGAAGCAAAATGACACCAACCAACCTGTGAAAAAATTCTATCAACAATCCTGTAGGTAAGGGCATGATTACCATATCTGACAAGATTCTCCTTGTCGATCAAGAAATCATGGTCTGTATCCAGCTCCCAAAACTTGCAGTATATTACATAGAAATGTTCATAAGAGAAGTACCTAAAACAAAGGGCAGCACATGGTTGTAAACTCACCTATAATAATTATTAGAATCAATTCATGTAAATCCCATATGCTAGTCTTTCCATATTATCATTTATCAACCAAGAAAAAGAGTCAAACACCTTAATAATAAGGACATAATTTTCAAATAGAAATACAACAATAGAATGTCATTTGGTGACTTGGCGAGTTGAGTTTTAGATCAAAATGGTTATAAACTATTTTTATGCCTATAAACTGAGATTTACATGCTTGAACGCATACACTAGTAAGGATGTTGAGGGCTTGCTGTTTAATTAAATTGAGATAAGAAAATCACATTCCATTTTCTAGCTATTCCTATTAAAATTTTTTTTAAAAAAAATCATTTAAAGAGTTTGCTGGCACCCTGACCTTATAACTTTGTTAATGTCGTCTTCTTCATCTGCATGGTGCATTGCATCAATAAGATTTCCACGTTTCAGCTCCCGGAGTGTAAGACAGCCATTTCCTGATCTATTGATGTAGTAAAATATTCTGTATATGACAGTTTCAGCTGGGCCATTACAACAAGTGTTCTTATTGGTCAATATCAGTTGCAGAAATGGAAAACTTCAACAATTTGAAGGGAAAAAAAGCGTTACAATGATGAGAGAGTATATAAAAGTCATCCAAAAGGAAGCCTGTAAGATAAAATGGCCAGTTAGGTGCAGCCATTTCTGACTCAATAAAACCTTATTTGGTATTGACTCATTTATGTCTCAGTTGATCCCAAATGTTGTCATACAAATCAAGGAAAAATAACTATATATCCATAAATCGATCAATTCCAGCCAAATCTCACAAACTAAAACCCTCATCAATATATAATAAGAATCAAGTATCATAATTGATTAGGACTGCAGTTTGTAATTATTTATATTTGTATGGTATTATTTGATTTTGTCCCCTAAGTCCAAAATCATTACTGTTTGCACATCTCAATGGTCCAGCATTCTTTTAAAACTGAAAACTATTAAAAAAACCTATGTTAACATGCAACAAAAAGCTCCTTCCATAGGTAAAACAAGAAACTTTTCCCTTTCCCCTTTCGATAACCGCAACGATTATAATCAATAACACCTGCTGCGTCTTTTTTGACTAAAACCTTTGATATAGTCAACAAGATTAGGATATGGACAACAGATACCACAGACATGGTGAACTCTGAAATGATCACCCCCCCCCCCTGTAAATTGTTTTAGTAAATAATTGCATGAAGCAAGAGGAAGGAATCACTGAAATCAAGGGCAAAGCTTCCTTTTCAAAAATTAAGCAACACCTCGACAATAAATGTTGGTGATGCTTAGCTGAAATCAAGGGCAAAGCTTCCTTTTCAAAAATTAAGCAACACCTCGACAATAAATGTTGGTGATGCTTAGCTGAAAAGCTAAAATAACACACTGATTAATGAAGTGCTTACCATATCTTTCTTGAAATTCAGGAGTATTCTGTAAGAATTCCAACCCTGAATGAGTTGCCAAAAGTTCTCGAAGAATAGGTTTGAAATCAGACTGATATGGTCAAAGTAAAAATGATAAATTAGTCCAAGAAAAATTATTGTTTGAATACAGGAGCTACCAGGAAGCCAAATTCAATATGTTCAACAAATGCATAGAAAACAATAGGATCGCATAATGAACCTGAGTAAGGTATTTGCAGTCTGGCTGTTTTAGAATATTGAATATTTGAGTTGCTACGTCCAATGTTAGCATGTTGCTATCCACCCAGTATTTGACAAACGCATCCCTACAAACAAACAACATGAGTAAGGACCCGATAAAACATATATTCAGAAGAGTCAATGCACCCAGCACCAATCAATATGAAATAATGGGGTGGGTTAATACTTGAGAAACAAGTTATTAATCCCTCCCAAAATACAGCAACCGATAAACATGGCATCTATGAAGATTAAGCGGAAGCTAAACTTCCATTGGTGATGTAAATTGGGCACAAAATGCATTTATACACAGGAAAGAAAAAATAGCATGTTCGAGAATTGCAAAATAATTAACAAGCTGAAAAGTTTTGTAAGGAGAAAGGCTGGAGGCAAGATCCTAAAAGTTTAAACTTCTTCTGGTCAAAAATAAAATATTTAGGAACAGAGCAGAAGCACATACCTGGTCACTATCCCAGTGCAGTCAACATCAATCTTTCTGAAAAGCGCATAGGAGAAGAAGGATGGTAACTTGCAAACTATCTTTGTAACAGGTTTAAATTCTGCACTACAAAAGCATAAAGATTAATTGCTTTGAAGTTAATGTGTATCTTCTCTTTCCCTCTGTCTTGGCACAACAAGGGATGGAAAGAAAAACAAAGAGCCTTCAACAATAAAATGAAGGTATTCTTTCCCCCGTAAGATAAAAAGAAAAGATTGTGCTTAGAGTGAAAGGATGAGTTATGAATTGGTTATGGTTCTAACCATCAATGAGTAGCCCATCCAGATCATTTCTGAAAAGATGATTAATTCTAGAAAGACAATTTTCTTTGAGTTCACTTGCTGCTGGACGACCATTTTGAAAATAAAACTGCAAGCAAATGAATGCATAAGTACTCCAGCCTTGAGCACACAAGAAGATAAGAATTTCCAATTAACAAGTCAACCTCAATTATGACAGTATCTTACAAAAAAACCTGACAGAAGTAAACGAGACCTGAGGTATAACTTCCCGTACAGGTTCCCTGACTAATTTTAACGGGGAAACTAGAGAAAAAGGACTAGTTTTCTGCTTAGACGTGCATGGAGAACCAGATGAACTTCTTGGTGAAACTGGAGGTGCAATACCAGCAGGAAACATAGAAGACAATGAATTGACCCCACCAGCACTCACATTAGTAGAGCTACCAGGAATGTTGATGGGATTGCCAGCTTTTGCATCATCAATCAAAGTTTTCACCTGCACTCGCATTAAAAGAGTTAGTCAAGAACAGGCAGAACAATTCCATATATGGGCCTCAAAGCAAGTAATATTAAAAGAAAAATCCAATCAACCAGATATGAATCATCATAAAACAAGTCCCACGATAGCAAACATAGATTCGATAACATTACATGTGCAATAAACTAAAAAGGAAATCGGTAACCACCCAATTCCACCACGTAAGGTGTCCCATCTTCAAGCCTGGATATCTATAATAGAGATAGGACACACTGGGCTTCTACCTAATGGTAGAGAAAGAGGAGACAAGGTGGGCTTCTCTCTACCTATAGGTAGACAAAAGATGGATGCTATTATCGAAAAAAAAAGAAAAAAAAATCAGAACAGTAGTAAATTACGCCATAATAACATTAAAAAGGATAAAAACCATGGCATCGTCAAGGATAAAAACCATGGCATCGTCATCAAAGAACCTCAAACCGATTTCACACTACGACTTGCAAATTTATATAATTGAATAATTAAATGGCAGTAATTATAGAAAAAGAAAAAAAGAAAAGTAGCAGTACCAGTCGAGAGGTGTCAGAAAGCGAAATCCACTGAGAGAACAGGTCCTCGGCAAGTTGAGGATTTCCTTTGAGCACAAAAGACGAAACTTCTGGTAGCTGTAGCAGTCCAGTGTCCAAACAACAAACTTCTTCTCCTACTACTCTATCAATATCCATCGCTTCTTCCACAACCAAACCCTAATTCCTCAAAAACAAGCTTCAGAATTCGAAGATCGATAGTGAAATTCGATTGGAGATGGATGGTTGAAATTGTTCAAGAGGCGGGAAGAGCGATGTGATTGCAGTTTGTTACGAAGAGACGAGAGAGAGGGCGGGAGGGAGTGCAGTTGAAGGTGAGAGTGTGGGGGAAGGGGAGAGGAGGTGAGCGAGAGCGAGAAGGGGGCGAGTTTCGAAGTAACAGAAACCGCCCAGGAGAGATGCCGCACAGGAACAGAAGTCCGAGAGTTTCTCCCTTTCTTCTACCCAGCAAACATACTTGTGAGACCCGACCCCCGAAAGGGGCTGAGTCATTGAGTTATTGGATAATCTACGAGTCACTGAATCAATCAGCAAGGCCAATCGTTTTTAATAGAACAGTATTATTTCCCTCTTTTAAAAAATAATTGATTTTTATCACCGAGTCAATTAAATTATTAAAAATTTAGCCCAGTCAGTAAGATTTTACCGGATTAATTCTTATTTGAATCAACTAAAAAATTTAATCCGGTTCATGTCTCAGATTTTCCTGATCGAACCGTCAATCAGGCTGAGTTCAACAGACATGAACAGGAGATTTTGTTCAATTCAAGAGCTCGTTCAGCGACATTGGCTGTCTAGCTGGCCGACATCCTGATTTGTATGAATTTTTATACGTATTTTTAAAGGATCATTTTTTGAGAGCAAACATGATATTTATCATGATGGGCGAGAGAGTAATATGCTAAATTACATGTAATAATTTCTCAGTTCATTTAAAATACTTAACGGTAAATTTCATTAAAAAAAAAAACATAGCACTCAACGTATTTTTTAACCATAAAATTTATTCGTTGGATCTTGTTCCCTTGGTTCCTAGAATTCAATGCCATGGATCTTGACCAAAAAAAAAAAAGGTTTAAAAATCATGATCCGGAACGAATGCAGTTAAAACATGGAACATTTTTTATTTATTATTAAAACAAACTTAGAGATTAGGGTTTTAATGTGAATTTCTTGGCCAGGAGATAGTAAGTTTATCATATTAATTCAATTTATTTAACTTTTTTTAAAATTATTTTTAAAAAAAATATTATTTAATACCAGTTTGAATCAATGCTTTTATATAAAAAAATCTTTTAATATAATATTTATTTTTTATTAGATTATTTTAATTTTGCTACTCGGATCACAAGTGTAGTGTATTGACATTGTTGATTTTTTTCCTTTTCTTGTTTTTTTTTAATTTTATTATTTAATCCTTGGTTGATTAAAAATTAAAATTCATAATTTATGTTTTATATGTATACTAAGTTATTCTTGTTTCATAACCTAATAATGATGCTTAACGAGCTACACCAGGTTTATTCAGGTTTTTTATGTTGTTTTTTCAAAAAAAATAAATTAATATTTAATTAATTAAGAGTTAAACTTTATAGTTTATTTTAATTTGTTTTTTAAGAAGATATATTGGTTTTATGATTAGAGTCACAGGTTTCTACATTTTAACCATGATTGAATTAAGTTATTTTATTTATTTTATTTACAATAGATTATCTTGATTTCATGACGAAGGTCACAGGTCCTTCACCATTTGATTTAGTTTTTTATTAGATTGTCCTTGTCTCATGATCCCAGTCATGAGTTCTACAGATTATCTCAATCTGCTCGACTTTTTATTTTTATTTTTTAATAATTTTTTCATTTAATATTGTGTTTGATTGAGAATTAAGCTTTATAATTTATTTTTATTTGTTTTTTATTAGATTATCTTAACCTCATGACCCGAGAATAAATGTTTAATGCGTTGATCCAAGTTGATTTAATTTTTTTTGTGTTATTTTTTAATTAAATATTTTTAAAAAATCATCATTTAACATAAAGTTTGACATGGTCGATTATAAATTAAACTTTATAATTTATTTTAATTTATTCTTTATGGGATTATCTTGTTCCATAATCAAAGTTGAAAATTGACATGTTAGCCAAAGTTAGGTGATGTTTTTTTTTTTTAATTTTCTTTTCATAAGATTCTTTTAATCACATAACTTGAGTTATAAATTTAGTGCATTGACGTGGATTATTGTTTATATTTTTTTTAACTGATTTTTTTAATATCATCATTCAATATATTATATTGATCGGGAATTAAATTTTAAAATTTATTTTAATTTGCTTTTCATGAGTTTATCTCAATCCTATGACCCGAGTAGTGGGTTTTATAGATTAACTCTGGTTATTTTTTAAGATTTTTCTTAAATTATTATTTAATATTAAATTAACTAAAAATTAGATTTTATAAGTTGTTTTCCATAAAATTATTATAGTTTTATGACATGTTATTTTTATAGATCATTCTAATTTTTTTTTAGACTCGCAAAACCAATAAAAATATACCAAGTCAACCCTTACACATTCCTTTTCACTAAAAAAATACTAGAAGTATTTTAATATTTTTTTACTTTCACTGAAAATTTAAATTGACCCAACCTCCATCACATCACAAATCAATGATCCACTTAGTATTGTGTTTGATTTTCAACTTATTTGATATTATAGTAGTGAAAATTTTTTAAAATATTTTTTAATTAAAAATATATTAAAATAATATTTTTTTAAATTATTTTTAATATCAGCACACCAAAATAATAAAAAAACACAAAAAATATTTTATTTAAATCAAAGAAAAAAAATAAAAAATCTTATTTTTTAAAAAATATTTTTAAAATAAAAAACAACCATGGTCTATAAAAGCAGCATGGTCTGCAACATGAAAATAATAATAAATAGAATGACAATTCAAAAAGTTTATCAAACAAACCAATATCATGCGAAAACCTAGTAAAATTCAACTGGGTGTGTTTTTTTTAACATGACTAAGCAGATTCTCTGCCGTTGCTCCCATGACCAGTTGATCTCTTTCATTTTCTTAGCGATGTACGCTGCACGTGAGAAGCACAAGATACCATCTATTCAATGTGTATTTAGAATGGTAGTATAGAGTGTTTAAATTAAAATTGTATTAAAATAATTTTTTTCAAAAAAATTTATTTTATGTTTTATATTAACACAACAAAACATAAAAAAAATCTAAAAAATATTATTTTAATATTTTTAGATAAAAAATAATTTAAAAAATACTTTAAAAAAATAAGCTGCAATACGAAGGATGCATAATATACTCCTTTTATCTTGAAATCTCTGATATTTAACATGATTTAAGTACTTTTTCCTTGTAAGAATTTCAAAATAGAAAATACACACGAGCCTAAGAGTCATCAATGGAGTTGTTTAATTATCCTTCAAATGACGATCTTATTGACTGACTTTGAAAATTTATTTCACTTGTACATGAGTTAATGATGCACATAAAATATATAAATGGAAACCATGCGGAGTAGCAATATTTGTTGTTGCTTTTTTAACCTAGTATAATTATTTAGTTTATTAATTTTTAAAGTTAATAATTATATAAATCTTCAATAATCTATTTAAATTAACAATTTTTGTAAAACAAACTAAAAATTTAATCAATCAAACTACAACCGACATAATTAGCAATCTTAATTGATAAAATATATAGATGGAATATGTTTGATCGAAGTTAAGCTTAGTAAATTGAAGATTTTTTTTTTAAATTAAAAACAAAAAAAGTTGTTTAGATAAATATATTGACATGAATTGATGACGTAACTCATGAACTGATACAATATTTTAGTGAATTGTATCTCTTTTTAAGCCGGACAACTATAAGTTCAATATATTGTTTTTAAACTGGACTGTACTTGATGGATCAACCTAAAGACCTTGCCTTGGACCAGGCTGAGCTTCATTTAAAAATGGACATGTGATTGGCATTGGCAAATCCAAGTGGTTGAAAAGTCAACATGTCCTAGTAATCTAGTGAAAACTCAAACAAACCCCAATCATATATTTATAAACAATATTATTCTAATTATTTATTTAAAATAATATTATTTTAAATAAAAATAGCAACAAATCAACTTATAAATTAAATTAATCCGCTCAAGCAAGTCTCACCACCCTGTCCGATACACGCAATACAAAGAAAGGAACCTACAAGGAAGGAGGTGTTGCCGTTTACCCTCCAATTCCAAAGAAGAGTCAAAATAAAAAAAATCTCGAAAAGATAATTACACACCGACATATTTACAGTCCAGCCCCTCATCACTAACGTATATTTTAGTAGTTAAATAGAAGAAGGAAAAGAAAAAAAAAGCGCAAAATTTCACGCGCTCTCTCCCCGACCCAAACAGTACCTCTCCTCCCCGTATCTGTTTCGCGGCTGATCTCATCAACAGACAACGTTGATTAGAAATCAAAATCCTCTGTTTTTTTTAGTCAATACTAATAAAAATGAACCTCTTCAACAAGAAACCAAATCCTAAAGGTTCGACCATGCCCCCTCCACTCTCTGTTCCATCAATTCCATGATTGCTTGCTTGATCATCTCTGTCTGTTATATCCGCGCAGTCGCTCGAATTTGTTGCTCTTCTTTGATTGATAAAGCCATCCAATTTATCTCACCAGCGTCTTAGTTTTTTTGAGTTGACCTGTTTTTTTTTCTTTCCTTTCTAAGATGTGGAATTTATTTTTTGGTTGCGCAGAGGCTCTTCGAGACAGTAAGAGAGAAATGAAAAATTCTACTAGAGGTATTTGCACTGCTATTTTCTACTTCTAGCCAAGTTTACTTTCAGCTTTCGAATTCAAAACCAGATTAAATGCAAAGGGTGACCAGACTCTTAAGAAATCCTATTACATAGCACTGAATTTACTTTTATTTTCCTCTTCTTTTTGGTTTTGGTTTTGAGTTTTTTCGAGTAGAAAAGAAGGGACATGTGATTTGGTTCGTTATGGTGGTTTGTCTGGAAATGGAACTTAGCGAGATAACTAAAGAAGCTCAAATGGGTCGTGTTTCCATTTGCTGAACTGTTAGCCAGGGTGTTTAGATTCAAGAACCTGGTACCACCTTCTATTATTTGGATTATGAAGTGAAATGGGCCGGCCTGTTAGTTGTTGAAAGCCAAGGGATGACATTGGATTTTTGTTTCGGGTAACCCAGAAAGTTACTTCAGGGTAGGTCTCCTCTGGGAAGTTGAATGATTGTCAATAATGATGGTCGAGGGTGGAGGAAATGGTGGGAACTTATATATGATGTAAGCTTCATTGCAACTTACTGTGCCATCATGCAAAGACGAGATCTTCTCAAATAAAAAATAAAGCAAATAGAATGATGCAGTTTCCTCATATGGATGCTATGTTAGAGACAGACTAGAGCTTCTGTGGTACAAGTGCATCAAATTTATGGACCCATCAAGTTCTTGCCTTTACTTGTCTTAACCTATTGAATGATCACATAAGTCTGAAAAACATGGATGACAATTTTGTAAAGCTCTTGATTTTGGGATCCTTTTTGGGCTGCCAAGAGCACAGGGTCTTAAATGGCATTTTGGGTGTGGCCGGCACTGTCATTTTACTTTCTCCATGTCATTGAATCCCAAGATGTAATGATGGAGGGAGAATTAACTATCTTCTGGTTATCATCCTGTTAGATTACAAGGCGGGAAACTTTTTTGAATCTCATGTTATTGTTTTTTCTGGCTTTCACGGTGATTCAGGTTTAGAGAAGGAAATCGGAGCACTGCAGCTAGAAGTAAGTAAATGTTGTAGAATGATGATTTCTTTTTACAGTTTTGCTGTTAGATTAGATCTAATATATTTATCATCTCTTCAGGAAAAGAAGCTTGTTGCGGAGATAAAACGAACAGCTAAGACTGGAAATGAGGTATCTTGCTTTAATATAGATTAACCTTGCTGCAAGAAGACTTAAGTTGCTGTGTTCTGTAACTTTTCCATAACAATATTCATTCATATTTCTTGAATAATGAATACTGAACGTCATGTTCTTCTACTTAGGAGCTAGATGTCCATTATGAGTTCAAGTAGTATTTAATGCAGTGCTCTGCATTCAGCAGGGATCATTTTACCAAAATTTTCAAAAGATATGAAGCTTGTTGACAAGTTTGATCGCCTTCAAACAGCTTCCTAGTTAATCCTTTTCAATTCTTCTCTGATTGTTTTTTTTTTTAATCTGGAAAATGCATTTTGTAGGCAGCTACTAAAATTCTAGCCCGGCAGCTAATCAGGCTCAGACAGCAAATAGCTAATTTACAAGGTAGTCGAGCTCAAATGAGAGGCATAGCAACTCATACACAGGTAAAGCTGTGAAACCATGTCCTTTTTTCCTTACCGAGGCGAAATGGGTGGATTGCTCTTTTTAGTGCATGTGCAATGTGTTCTTAACAATGTTTATCTGCTTCACCAGGCAATACATGCCCAGTCTTCAGTTGCTGTTGGTTTAAAAGGTGCCAATAAGGCAATGGAAGCTGTGAATAAGGTTAGTCATAGACTCATAACATATATAAGGGCTTTGTATTGATCAAATGTTAGATTATATCAACATATTTTAAGATGCAAGGCTGAACACTGATAATGAGCTTTAATTTGAAAGCAGCTGTGATAAGAACAGTATACAATTTCTTTTTAACTCAATTTTTATTTCATTGCTACACAAATTAGAACTTAGAAATTTGCATTTTTTACTTTGTTTTGGGGCAATCCTGATGACTATTATGATTTAACTGCAGCAAATGGCGCCTGCAAAGCAAATGAAGCTTATAAGAGAGTTTCAGAAGCAGTCAGCACAGATGGATATGACTGTAAGATCACTCTTTTAGTTCAAAATAATATACTATGATAGGAAGTTCATGTTTGCCATTCTTCTCTCTCCTCAGTGGTGCTCATTTTTACTTTCCCTCGCAGACTGAAATGATGTCAGATGCCATAGATGATGTCGTAGATAGTGATGAAGCTGAGGAGGAGACTGAAGAGCTGACAAATCAGGTAGTTCATTTGCTCACATTCTTTTATAATAGAGACTCGAAGACTACTTAATGTGAAACTTTGTGTAAAGTGAAAACCATGGGGGTTTTATGATATATTGATCGATCTAGTAATCATGGATGTAATATGTAGATCTCCAAATAAGTTAGGAGTCTGGAAGTTCTTTATGACTGGATTATTGTAAGCCATCAAGTATCAAATTTCTTTTTTCTGGTTATATAACTGGATAGCTGAGAAGCAGAAGATCCTATAGAGTGAACACCCCCCTACCTATAGCAAATCATTCTTTATGAATCCACTTAGAATCTGCTGGCCTTAAAAACAAGTAGGAACTCGATGACATTTTTCCTTTTTGATTCTTCTTTTAGGTGCTGGATGAAATTGGCGTTGATGTTGCCTCACAGGTTGGTGTTAGTAGTAATTCATTGTACAACTGTCGTTTTCAGTTTATTTTCCTCTTCAAAATGCTAACCTGAAGTGAATTTGGCAGTTGTCAGCAGCACCAAAAGGTAAAATTGCCGGGAAGAACAGAGAGGATGCCAGCAGGTATGTTTCTGTTTCTGAATTTTGCTATCAAACAAGAAAAATATTTATATAAAACCAATTCACCCGTGGCTTTTAAGCCAAGCTGGCACCTCATACTCTTACTGAATCGGACCTTTTTAATCAATTCATAAGGCATGATTTGGACCTTTGATCTTGGGGAATGACGGGCTTTAGCTTTGCAGTTTTTGCTAATGGGATTAAACATTCCCCAAAAAAACAAATAAAAAGGAAACCAAAAATTCCGTTTTTTTTCCTCTAATGTTTGCTTATATTCTGTTTTACCCCCTGCAGTTCTGGCATTGACGAGCTAGATAAACGATTGGCAGCTCTGAGAAACCATTAAGATGACCCTCGTTCATCCTACTGGATGCTCCGAGCTTCGCTTGTGTTTGATTCTTCTTGGGGCTGCGTACATATACTCTCTTCAAAATCCATGTTTTCCCATAATATTACTCTTTTGTTCACTTGTTCTAACAATTTTACAGAAGTATTTAATTGGATTAATCTCGGGTACGAGTTCGTAATGTGTTGATAATAACACTCCACGTTGTTATAATAGCACCGTACAATTGAGGGGCCAGGGTTGCGTTACGGCCCCAACCATAAATTCAATCTAACTATTTAAACTCTAGTTAGGAAAAAACTATAATTTACAACTTGTTTTAAAGCTGATATCTTTTCCCCGCAACTACAACTGTATTCATAAAAATTCAGAAGGCAAACTAATGAAACGAGAGTTGCAGAATATCACAGCACTGCAATAGACGGCAACTGGCTTTTCAGGATGCAACTGAAATAGTGTAAATTGACCTTATGATCTAAACAATTTCTTGCACAAACTTTTGAACATGATATTATAAGGCAGAACGCGTGGAATCCAGCTCATTTGATGACAGAAAGTGTGGAATGAGTGGGAATGGGACAGTTAAAAGGCAAGTTTAGAAGTTATAGTTCATTTAGTTTTTACATTTATTTTCCAGAATTTACCAACTTCAGAACCACTAAAAACTTACATTAACTTACGTGATTATTAATTTTAAAATATTGAAAAATTAGTTAAGATGCACAAAACTAATCCAGACAATCCGGACATCCATAGTTAAAAGAAATGACAAAAAAAGTAGAGAACGAGTAAAGAAACGGAGTATTAGTACAACTCAAGTACCATATTATGTAAGAGAATTCTGATACATTTGTTTCTTCTCGGATGCGTCTAAAACATGTTGCAACCGTCAGAAACATTTCATGGGGCATGGATGAACGAAGAAAGGTAAAAAAGACAGGAAATGTTCTATCAACATTTGACGGTGGTCTCTCATTGCGGTAATCATCTGATAATTTCCCATACACGAGGGATTATAAATTCATGTATCTATTAGATATGTGGGCATATTATTTTCTTAATCAACCCTGCGTCACTTCCTGATTGAGAGGAACTCAAAGCTCCGGAAAGTGTCCTCATGAGTGCCTCTAGCAGCTGCAGGACGTGTCTGGGATGATTTGAGATCATAACCTGGTTGAATTCTTTGAGCTGAAGTCAGACGGCCACCACTTGAGAGTAATCTGCCAGAGCGACCTTCAGTAGGTTCTCCAGATGAACTTGGTCTGCCATTTGAGTGAACAGCTTTTCTTGAGTTGCTGCCATAACGAGAAGAATTACGCCCTTTTTCTGGCTCGGGTGGCTGAAATGAAAAGGTCTTGACAAGGATGTTAAATACAAGCAAAAGAACTCAGTGCACAGCTAAATGAAAATAAAAGGATTTGTGGAGAAAATTCTAGTAGAAAAAACAGGCTCTCTTTTCTGCTGCTTCTATTTTTGTTCAGCAGTGGAAAGTAACGACCTCAACTGCAATTACTTATATTTAGAACTTTTTGAATTAAACCCCATGCTGCTACATGGGTATGAGAGACATTTTGAAGCACGAAGTAATCCACAACAAGAGAAACAAAACAGGTCGTCTTTTATGGACAGCATCAACTGCTATATTTGACTTCGTAATCAGTACAAAGGGTCTCCAGCCTGGATCCATACAACCCAGAAGAGAAGGTAGGTGCCAGTTCCCTTATTGTCCAAAACGTTTCAAAATCAACTTTTATAATAATGCCCAGAACTTCTCAAAACTGACTTCTACAGTGGCAACACAATAATATATATTAAACCAGACAACATATCAACCTTGATGTAGAGATTTTGCTTGCAGAAAAACACAAGCTAACAAAACTTGGAATCAGAATTTCAAATGCAAAATGGCATGACAACTTAGATTCTAATAGAAAAATGTGATTAGTGACATATAGGTAGGGACTTACATTATCCAAGCCCTTGTTTCTGGAATTATCATGTTGACTAGAGCTAGAGACTCTTTTAGTGGAAAATGCTTCAACTGCCCCTGAGAATCTTTCCCGAATCTCTTTTCCAACTGGAGCAATGCAAAACAAGAAGTAACCACCATAGAAATTGTGGAATAAAAATACTAACAAGAAACTTGTATATGATACCATAACCAGCAAAGAAATTATTCCGGGCAAGGCAAAGTATAAAGTTACTAGTCTAAAGAGTTAAAGGTTTTGATATAAAGCGCAAGCTTTTCTAAATTAAATTAAGAGGCATGTTCTAACCCATATCCTAGCTAGTGATTAGCATTCACATATCCCAAAAGCATATGACAGTCAAAATAAACATAACTTGGGGTTTCAATTAACTTGGCACCCAAACGAATTCAGTTTTGTTTAGAGCACTAAAACCAATCCAGTTTCATTTAGAGAAGGCATACCCGAGCCCCTTTCCGCTGGTCTTTCAGCGGATGGTCCAGCATGACCTGGTTTCCCACTAGAATGCTGAAAAAAGAGGCAAAAAATATCAAGGCATAATAATCTCCCCCCCAACAAGAAACTCACGCCCACAAGTTTAAGCACTCACCCGTCCTCTAGAGCTGGCACCAATCTGAGGGTACTTCAAAACAGTCCAGTCAAAGACATAGTCAAACTGATAACCTGCAGCAGCAACAACATGAAAAATTCAAAGTTTTAGTCAAATACCTGCAAAATAACTTAGAGAGAGCCACCGCTAGTAGCTTACCTTCTCGAATAAATAAATCACGAAACAGCCTCTTCAAATATGAATAGTCTGGTTTGTCTTCAAACCGCAGTGATCGGCAGTAGTGGAAGTATGATACAAATTCAGAGGGGTATGACTTACAAAGCACCTGTTAGTATGATACAGATTTATATTACCAAGTAGAAGCATGAAAAAAATGTATGATAGGCTGACAGTAAATTAGAGACTAGAATTACCCTGCACTTTCAACATTGGGCCATGATCTAGTGCGGAGACAATGTTCAATGAGAAGTAGTGCATGGGTTGTGATTACACACTAACTTTTACAAGGCATTTGACACATTTGCATTTGGAGCAAACACTTTGGACTGTTTTTCAAAAGAAGAACATTGGGCTGTGCTATTTTTTATGCTCAATAACAAGCATTCAGCATAGTCTGGATCCAATACAGACAGTATACTAAAGTTTGTCCCTGGTTTTGCCAGGCTAATTTCCATGCAGTAACTGTGTCCATCAGAATATCACACTTTTGATCTGGCAGATAACATGAGGTCTCTCACTAAATAAAATTTCATCAATGACGTTGTCTATTATTAGGACTTTAGAGCAAATTACCTCAATAGGAGTTGAAACTTTCTTCTCGCTGATCTTATCATATTTTTGCTTCTTTGTGCCAGCCTTTAATCCTTGCCAGGGAAGACTGAAGCAAAGAAATTGCACAAAATGAATGGGCAAAAATATTGCACAAATTATTCAACATCAAGTAGGAAACAATACCCCCCCCCCGGCACAAATAATAAAGGAAGAAGTTTTGATTCAAGTGCTTGGCTGCTATATACTCAACCTGCCCCTTAAGAAATACATAAGCACATAACCAAGAGATTCCAAATCATCCCGTCTGCTTTGTTCTGCAAATAGAGTAAGAATAATTCCATCAGATAATGCATTAAGTATATCAAAGTATCTTATAGTAAATTCCTGTTGACAATTCGAAATGCATCAAGAGAAGAAAACTGACTAACCAACTCCAAGGTGAGTATTGACACTTGCATACCGTGCGGTGCCTGTAAGGTTCTTGTTCTCCCTATAACCCAAAAAACCTTGTTAAGTTTCTCAATGAAATCATTTTCTACACTGCTTGCTGTAAACAATAAAAACTAGGAAAAATAAATAGAGAGAAGCGAGCACTAATAAGAGATGTAGCCACAAGTAGAAAAACAATCACATGCGAGCATGCGCACACGTACACAAGAGATAGGCATGTTCTCCATAAGTCCTTTGTTTTTTCAGTAAATTATCACATCTATCCTTTTCTATACAAGGAGAGATTTCATACGAGCTGGAATGAAAATTGTTAAAAGTCAAAAAAGATCTAGTGGAAATCAAATCTATGATGTCTTTTAGTGATAATAAACTTCGGATAAAATTGAGTGGAATATAATAATTATCTTTTTTCTAAACGTGGAGAGATTGCTTAGGACCTGGAACAAAAAATTTGTTAAAAGTCAGAAAAGATCTAGTTGAGATAGAATCTATGAATTCTATTAGTGATAAGGAACTTGAGATAGAATTGTAAGAAGTTTTATATAATATGGCTTATCTCTTGGTATAAAAATTTGATTATTGATGATGATTAAAAACCATAGTTAATGGAAAAGGAAGAATATTGGACATGTACCAACTAGCATAACTAAATCCAAAAGCCACCATGACCAAAAATAACTTAAATTGAAAAAAAAACAGTAATAAAAATTGAGCTGTTTACATCCAAAATAGAAAACACCCTCGTTATTTGATAGGTGGCTGTATGTTTGGAACTCTATGGAGATGGATCAAAATTCATGCATGCCATGAAACCACGCTTCAAAATTAACCTTAATTTCCGATATGGTTTACTGCTATCTGCATGACATTATCTTTGCATAAATCTAAATAAAGCTCAAAGTTTAAGGCACAGAAAAGGAGGGAAACTTGCCGTGTTCATCATTCTATTCCTAATATGAGCACAGGCAGCAGTGCTCATCATGCCTGGTAGAGTTTGCCACATTCTTGAAAACAGAAAATCTTATGGCTAAACCTAGTCTCCAACCTCTTCTATTTGCCACTATGCCTAGGTAATGAGAAGTTAACTATCTTGTCTAAATGGTTAACGCATGAGTGGCCGAAAAATACAATGTAGGTGCACTGTGAGGCAAACACAAAAATTTACCTGTATGGAATGTGCTTGTGAGTCTGAAGATCTCTATACTTCTTTGCAAGACCAAAGTCGATGGCATATACCTGTATTATATGGTCCCAAAAAATGCATATATAAAACAGAAACAAGCTGGAACCTATAATAACAATTTGAAAATATCATCTCCTTCACTTTAAATATGTAATAAACAATAAATACAAAATTTAATAAAGATTACACTGACAAGAAAGCATATGTTCTAATTTATTAAGGTAGCTAACAGGAACCACACAGGAATACATACCTGATTTGCTTTGCGGCCAAGGCCCATCAAAAAGTTGTCAGGCTTTATATCACGGTGCAGGAAACCTCTTGAATGCATGTATTCAACTCTGTTAATCTGAAGTGACAGGGAATGAGGAGGGATTAATTCACAGAGTAAGATATATTCTTTAACAAGAACAAACCACATGCACTTACTAATTGATCTGCAAGCATCAGTACTGTTTTCAATGTGAATTTCCTGTTGCAGTAGTTGAATAAGTCTTCCAAACTTGGCCCAAGAAGGTCAATGACCATGACATTGTACTCGGCCTCAACTCCAAACCACTTGAGATGGGGAATTCCAGCTTCATTAAAGGAAAATTAAATTGAATTATTATAAAAACTTGATGTTCATAATACTTCCCCTCCATGTAATCCGAATTAAACTTCTAAAGAATATTCAGGGCACAACCCTAGCATGATGATCATAATACTTCCCCTAAGTGTAATCTGGAGTAAACTTCTAAGGAATTTTTGGGGCACAACCTTAACATGAAGTGGCATTGAAAAATCTAGAAGGCGCATCTTAAAAAGGATAACATAATCTGCTAATAAAAAAGAATCATCCACCAGTCAGAGATATTTCAAATTTGTATTTGCGTGAGTGTAGCAAGACAGACATACTCCCTCCTTGAAGAAGCATATACAACTTTGACTCATAATGAAGCTGTGGATGCTTGGTCTTTACAGATTCCTGAAATTTAGAGCAAATAAGGGTCAGGAATCACAAGGAATACTGGAGAGAAGAAGACAAGCATGCTCAAAGAAATTCTCATTCAAAATGCTCTCTTTCAGGGAAAAAAAAGGAATACGAAGGACTTATTTTCACATCAATCATGCAGTTAACGATGTACTTTGTATCATCCTAGATACAGATCTGTGTTCCTACTTTCCTTCACCAAGATAAGGAAGAAGCTTAAATTCTATTTATCCTTACAAAGTGCATGTGGCACTCTATCATTATCAATAACAGTTCTAAATCCTTTAGAAGTAAACTGCCCCCGTCTAAATCTACATCAGTAGATTGTTTGCCTGTTTCAGTACCATTTCTTAGAAATTCGACGCTACAAAAGCAAATGGAATAAAAATTTACATCTCAAATACCCGCTACGCAGTGAAAGAGAAGTATCATATACTGGAACAACGATAAATTTTACATCTCAAATACCCACTACGAGTGAAAGAGAAGTATCTCAAAAAACACTTTTTTTGGCCAAAAAATTGACAAATAAATACATAAGCAGCTAAAATAACCACTCCTCTCCTCCAAAATCGAAACCAAATAAAAAATGAACAATCCTTTTAGAACATACCAGTTTAACAGCAACTTCCTCTCCAGTTTGCACATTTACACCTAACAACAAAAACCCAAATCAAATCAACAGAAAAAACACAAACTTTTAGACAAATAAAACGTAAAAGAAAAACAGCCAAAAACTTTATACCCAGAAATAGCTCTCCAAAAGATCCACTGCCAATCTTCCTGCCAAGCTTAAACTTGCCACCAACCATATGGTCAATCTTTGTTTTTTCCATTTTTTCTTCTTCAAGCCCTCGGAAGCTCTGAAATTTCTAAATTTACCTAGATAGATTTGTGCTCTCCCTTTCTTCTATGCACAAAATCCAAACACAGCAGATTTACCAGCTTGACACTACAACTCTAGATTGAAAACAAAATCGAGAAGAAGAATAAAAAAATCGTAAAATAAGTCAAATACGGAACAAAAAAAAATCACATCCTTTGATTGTTTTGACAGAAAAAGAAACAGCTAGTCGCGAAGTTCGGGGCGAAAATAGAAAAACCTAATTTGTTTCAATTTGTTTTAGGGAGATCAAACAAAGCTACATTGATCTGATATGTAAAAATCAAACGTAAAGGGAAACTAACTTTTTTACTGTAAATCAAAATTGGAAGATGCAGATCGAGAAAAAAATGGTTTGCAATTAACAAAAAAATGGAAGTTCGGTGAAAATACGGCGATGTGTTTGGGTTTATGTCTGAGAGAAAACTAAAAAGGGGAAGGAGAGGAGAAGAGAGGATAGAACTCCCATATCAGGTAGGAGTATTTTATTTTATTTTAAGTATTTTTGTTTTTTAAAAAAAAATTTACTAGTTTAATATAAACATAAATATTCTATTTTTAAATTGATGGAAGGGAAGCGAGACCTTCTCTTGTTCGTCTGCCGTCTAACCTAACTCGTCTGGTTCCGGTTCAGTCCGGGCTGTCAGGCTCGGCTGAAAACGTGCTTGCCTTTCTCTTCTTTCTACCCCTTCCTTTTCACCTTTTCTGTTACTTTTTTGTTTGGTGTGTGTGTGTATATATCTTAAAATTATATCTATTAAACCTGATTCGAGCTAAACTTTACTCCTAGAAGTTAATAACCTTTTCTTTTAATTATTTTTTAAAAAATATTAACTTTTTAAACAATATTTAATTAATAGTTCTTAGTGTATTTTTTTTATAATTTTGATATTATAAGAAATTTTTTAATATATTTTTAAATATAAATTAATTTTAAAAAACATATTATTACTAAACAAATATTAAATTATCAGATAGACAAGTTAACGTGACTCACTCAAGTTTTATTTTTTAAATTAATTTATAAAATAATATTATTTTAATAAAATAATATATTTTTTTATAAATTAAATTTAAATTATATCAAAGATTAATATTTTTATAGATTAAACCGCAAATTAACAAGTATGATGATTAACACGTATTACAGTATAATAATAGTTAAAATAAATTATAAAATATATTTTTCATAACAGTGTTAAATTTATTATTAAAATAAGTGACAAGAAATAATTGAAAAGTATCTTTTTATTTCTTCATGTTATACGATACTAGTAACAAACTATCAATGAACTCTTGATATCATTTAAAGATTTAATTCAATCTGAAATATAAATTAATACAAAACAATTTTTATTTAAAATTTAAAAAATACCTGACATTACAGATGTCATGACAGTGTATATCAATGGCTGGTGTCAACAAGAATCGTGTTGACATGAATCATCAAGCTCACGAGATATACCAATCCAAATTAAAATGGCGGGTAAGGTTGACCATCAACATGATAACACTGTGTTGCTCCTGTTATTGCCTCTTCATCTCTTTCAATTACGTGTTTGGAAATATAATTATAATTATTTTTTATATTAAAATAAATTAAAATAATATTTTTTTTATTTTTTAAAATTATTTTTAAATTAAACGAATCAAAAAGATTTAAAATATATATAAAAAATTAATTTATTTAAAAATACAGATATAACTATGTTTCCAAACGCTTACTAAATCTCAAGACTGGATATTTTACATTGAAATTTATTAGGGAATAATATATTCCACCTTTTTTTCTTTAATTATTGAAACAATTAAATTCGCAATTATCATTAGATTTTCTCAACCACCTTGGTCATAGCTATGGTGCAAGTTTACTCCTCACATCATTGCCATTCTATTTCAGGTAGTTAATTGGTTATGCGATGTGTCTCCAACTGAAAGAAACCTCGGACATCCTTTTTTAACTTCACCTAGCCAGTTTTAGCAAAAAAAATTTATTGCATGGACGAATTAGGGCAAATCCCGCAGCACCAGTTATAAAAATAAAAAAATAAAAAAATAAATGAGTTGACGAGCGACAGAGTCACTAAACCAACCTGGAATTTTTACCAAATCAACTGAACTTTTTATTTTATTTTAATTTATACCGTTCCAGGTTCTTGATCTATCGAGTTCCATACCTAACACGTTAGTTAGAGCTTTAAAACAATACAGTAATGGCCAGAAAATTTACATAATTAATGATTTCATTGACATTTTCTTCTTCCTATTTGAAGAGTTTATGCCCCCTTTTTATTTATTTATTCTGTATTTCTCATTCATATTGAATGTTTAACGTCGACGGGTGCCGATTAAAGGGCATTTTCATATACTTTTCCTGTAGTTCATGCCCATTTCCACTCAAGTTCCCGAGGGAAGTCAAATCTATGAACCTTGACCAAGCAAGCCATGCCGGATTGAATCCACCCACAACCTTGAGTGAAGAAGACGATAATACAAAGCAGTGACGACCAAGAAAAATGGTTAACATTACCTGGTGGGTTCAATTTATTCAGAAAGAAAGGATAAACAATCCAAATCCAGTTCATGCCTGGCTTTAAAAAACAAATAAAAAGATCCAGGACAAGCAAGAACTCGTGATGGGCTCACCAGGGCAATGAATTTGATGATGAAATTATCATGCAACATGTTTCACCATTTCCCAGCAGTTGCCGGTGCCATGTTTTTTTTTTTTTTGCCCCACTTGACTTTGCCTTCGAGAGCTCAATGTTTCCACGGGCTCCTCGTCATGTTATGCATTCTCGTACAATTTCCTTCACAGTAGATAGCTTATTCTGACCAGCTTGGCGAGCGGTAACCCAGTCAGCCAGTGCACGATAAAAGACAAAATATAAACGATATTTTTTAAAAATATTTTCTTAGATTTTTTTTTATTTCCTACATTAGGATTGATTCATTTTTCAAACACGGTTGAAAACGTGGCTGAATTACATTGAATTTCCACGAAGCTGTCCTTGCAAATCAGTTTAGCTATGGTGTAGATGTTGCAAGGCCCCGTCCTTTTTTTTTTTTTTCAGAATATTATCTGTTTTGGTTTAATCTAACTTGATTTTCACATTTCATGATTATATTTTTAACAATTCACAGGTCTTAAAATATGTTTTATAAAATTAAATATCATCTGTTTTATATATATCTGACTTTTAACACATTTTTTATATAAAATATTACAGTTTTTTTATTTTAAAAACAAATTATTCTCGACTCTAATATTATATATAAGATTCAACGTACTTTTTATTGTAAAATATTTTTTTACTCAGTTTAATCTAATTTTTACTCTTTATAATTTTATTTTTAACAATTTATAGGTTTAAAACACATTTTAAGGTTAGATACCACCTAACTTATATATATTTTGACCCTGGATATTTTTTTTAGCATGAAATATTACATATATAATTTTTTTTGTTGGGTATATGTAAGTTTATTTTTAAATTTTATAAATAAAAAAGAATAATTTCTGTAAAATGTTTCTCTCCTCTCTCACTGCAACATGAGAGTCTGCCCCACGTGTCCATCATAATTCCAGCACTCATGTACTGTAACCATCTTTCTCTGGTTTATTGATGACAACTGGGCCTCTCTGGATACGACGAGGTACACTTGCTCCTTGTAAGTGAAAAGGCACAGCACACATCACCCGGGGAATCCTATGTTCAATTGTTGCATGGCTTCCTATCTCGATATAGAAGAAATATTTGTATAAAGAATAAAAAGATGTTTAATTACATGGCTGGAGATAAATATATAAAAATAAATATATTTTTATGACAATTATGAAGTAAATTGATGTCCTCTTGAAGCATAAAAGATGTGAAGATATATATATATATATATAATTCTAAGACAATAATAAAACTCGAAAAACACACACTCTACCTCTAAACCTTTCAGTCAAAGTATTTCCAGCTCGAATCAAAGTTTCACTGGTCAAATGCGTGGCTTGGTTGATAAATGGTCACATCCCTTTATTCCTATTCATGCCTGAGTTCTAAAAAATACCATAAAAAATATATTTTCATAGTGCATTTTAATTTATATATAAATACAGTATATTTAAGTTTTGATTGAAAATAATTTAATCTTTATGTACAAGGTTTTGGGAAAATTTCACGGTATTTAGCTCCATTTTATTTTTATTCCACGACAACTAAGTTCCTCCATTTCTCCTTCAAACTTTTACCCTAAAACTTGCATTAAACCCTGGTTTTTATATTATTTTATCAGCTACCACCCTATTTATGATAGGCTTAGTGATCGTCGTTACACCAACTTTGCAGCTCCTCCTCAGATCATTAACAATCAAACAAAACCTATCATTTCCTGCCTATCTACAATCCCAACATAGAAACTTTATATAATAATAAATTGTAAAAGAATTTCTACTTTAACATCATCTTCAACCAAGGGCATTTTAAAACTACAATTGTTTTTTAAATTATGTTTTATGTTAAAATATCTTAAAATAATACTTTTTTTAAAAAATATACTTTTAAAATCAATACACTAAAACTATCTCTTATAACCTCCATGATAGCTTGATTCAGTAGGTCCTAGCTCTTGAAACAATTCACCTCTTTGGATTTGAACAGACCCCCCTCCCCCCTTCCTAACAAGCATCTCATCAACCATTGATAGGAACAAGATAATTGTCGGTCAATCTTCATCATTCACCATAGCTTGTTTGTTTTTGTGTTGTAGATGAAATTTCCTATTATTTTCACGATCCCTGGTATTATTTACTAAGAAGAGAATATCATTACTCAAGCCCACCTCATTAATCCTCGGGTCAACTTATTTCTTCTTATTAACCCCTTGTGGCCCATGTAACGCAGCCCTTTTATTACCTAACTTACTAGCCGTGCCTCTTTTAGGCCTGCTTTTATTTCTGATGTCCACCTCTTCCTTTGTTTCTTTTTACCACAATCGCCTCACTTGAATATTTTTTATTTTTTTTATTATTAATAAACATATCTTCTTCATTGCTCCCCATGTACACCTTCCTTAGCACATTAAACCCACACTTTAATTTTAACAATTTCCTTTCTCGTCAAAGTTGTTTTGGAAATAGTCCTATTATTCACGAGATTTTTATTAGGGTCGTTATTGCTTGCCATGATCGGTTCTTTCCTAACATTACTTTGTCGTCTTCGTGCAGCCACCATCCATTATCCAAATTGTTCTTCCACCGCAAGTCTAGTAGCTCGACCACTCTCCTGCTCTATAGCCTGCACCATATCATCATCATCTTTGCTCTCATTCTTAATGATTATCACCTCCCTACTCTCCTCGTGATTTTGATGTGCATGGGAGTATTGTTTTTTTCTCTCTTTTTTGACCATATTGGCCTCGTCGCAAATTCTAGCATAGTTGATCCATGTGCTAAAAGATGTGGTACGACCCCCTTTTAATGTCTTCCTTATATGATCACCAATTCTTCATGATACAAAATTATTATAGTATTCCATGGTTAAATCTGGCAATTTGAGCTACACTGCAACCTTTTCAGTAATCGTCTCATATGGATCAAAGTTTAGATGTCATGTTCGAACTATCAAATATATGATAGGTCCTCCAAAATGAACATATCCCCTACCTTCAGACTATGAGAATTTTTCCATAAAAAAATCATTTCCCAAATCGACTAGGCTGAAATGTCTTTGGATCCTCCTCCTCATCATTCTAAGCGTTTTCATGAGATACGTGTATCCCACTTCACGTACGTCCCATGATCTTGATGATCAAAGTCTGTTTCCAAGGTTCCCTTGGACGTCTCTTTTCCTCTGCGCACAACATGATTACTCCTCATCCTCCTATATGTATTCATCCATAAGCCCCTCCCCTCTATTTAGATTATCCATATAAGATGACCCCATTAGATAATCTTAATTTATAGCTAAGCCCACTCCTTCTAGATCTCCCCATCAGCTCCTTTGTTTGACGTTTCTTCCGTTTGTTGCTTTTCTCATATCCACTTTGATCTTCTTATCGGAACGTGCCAACAAATCCGCCTCTCCAGAATTTGGCTCTGTTGCTGTCTAGCTAGAGAGCATTTCACTAAGTTACTTTGTGATCTGGTTAAATTTTATTTTGCTATATGTAGCTGTTTAGTGGGCATTGATGGTAATTTCAAGCTTGTAGCAGTGGCAATGTCATAACTTTTACTGTTGGATTAATTGGAGAGAGCTAGAATTTAATGTGAGTTCCACGAGAAATTTATAATACTCGCCGCAGATTAATTACTAGAAAACACTAAAAATGAAAATTGAAAACAGTACTGGAATTAATTAGATGCTATCTAGAAGCACGTGAAGTCCAAGCAGATGCAGTGAACAAGCTAGTATCCTTCCAACCCAGCCTCAAAGTTCCATCTCCTTGGACAAGGTTATAGCCATAAGCAGGAGGGAACATGTTCAATATAAGTTGTGCTTGAGCCATCGAGTTTCCACTCGTTGCCAACTGCATAAAAGAGTTCTTAGCTAGCTCACTTCTCCAATGCCTGAACTTGTCCTCACCGCTTCGTGCAGGCCCTCCGATTGCCAATATATTGTTGATTTCTCTGTAGAGAAGGCAATGCTCTATCCGGTGCCTGCCTGGATCATCGCAAGGCAAATATGCACCAAGGGAATCAAACAGTGTTGAGTAGTAATGCAGAGAGCCTACGAAACGGTCCAAGAAAGATCCACCATGCGAGATGTCTTGCTCAACTAATGTGATTACTCTTGGGGTCAATGCTTCAAGAAGTCTCAATGTCTTCCAATCAGGTCCTGTGGCATCATAGAGGGAATGCTGTAGCCAATGCACGGCTAGTGTTTCACCCCTCCTGAGTGGCACCATTGACACGTCAATTTCTCCAAATTTCTTTGCAATTGGGTGGAACTCAAATGGCAGTCCAAGTCGCCTAGCGAAATTGGAAAGTTGTTTCCCTGTCTCCACCAAGACTTCCATTGATGAGCCCATGCCGGTCATTCGAACTTGGGGTGGACCCTCAATTCTGGTGGCCAGGATATGAAATAAGGCCGGCCATTGCAAGCCTTGCATGATATCAAGGTCGATTATGTGAACGCAATCGCGGCGTTGAAAAGCTTCAAGGATTGCTTGGTTGGAGGTGAAGTGAGCAAATTTGATAAAAGGAGAGACATTGTTAAAGACTTGGAAGGCGCTATGAACGCTCTTGTGGTTGATTAATGGAGAACAAATACCTAACCACGAGTTTATAACCCTACTACCCATGGCCTTCGAAAAATAAGCCACAACCCTTTCAGCACTAGAAGGGCCGTAAGGAGAAGCCATCTGAGTCAGCTCAAGCAACATTCTGTGAGCTTCACCAAGATTATCAACTGATATAGCAACAGCACACTCCAACAGTAGGGTTATTAAGTTCAAACCGTTTTCATCTATCCTACTCATGCTTGATCTAGCACTCCCTTCTTTTTCAGAAATGTTTGCCTGGTGTCCTCCAAGCTCATGGCTCCATTGGAGCTCTTCCCCATTTCCATCAAAATAACTTCTCCTCATAGATTTCTTCGGCCTAAAGTGATCACCCAAGAGTGACGGGACAATACTGTTGTCCCCATAGACCATTCTTGCGCCTGTTTGCAAGCTGACATGAGTTTCCGTATCCGGCAAGTCATCAATGAGCTGCTTTGTTACATGTTCTACCCACTCAGAGAGCTCATTCCTTTCCAAGTTCACGCAGCGATTTTCAATCACTGGCTTTGGGAAGGGGTTAGAAATTGGAGCTGGAAATCCTACAGAGGCGCAGTGATCCCATATTGGTTCATGGGGCTGTATCAAGTCAAGAACCCCATGAGCCATTTCATATGCTCCTTTCATCACTTTAGCTCCTATCTAAGTGTAAGCTTAAGCTATATGCTGCTATATATTTAAGTGTAAGCTTAAGCTATATGAACTACAGAGAAGGGGATCAGAGAGACAGTACTGGAGGTAGTGGGAGGGTGAAAAGGGGAGTTGAAGTCCATTTTTAAAGAGAAAGTGAAGGCAAAGGTGACCACAGAAATGGTCTCTGATATAACATCTTTTTCCTTTTCTTTTCCTTTTTTTGCAGCACTAGTTTAATACAACAGGAAGGCCGGCATAGGCGGCCATATAGATAAAGCTAAGTAGTTAGATGCCAAAAACACGTCGGTTTGGTAGTGATTTCCTCATTTAATTTATCAGATTACGTATGTATTCTACAATTATCTTAAATTTAAGATCAGAATTTGTGGACATATATAGCAAATTATTTAGTGAAGTAGCATTAGTACGAATAATTAAGAGGAGGGATTGAATAATACTATCTTGTGAGTGCAATTAAAAAGATTATGAATTAATTACTATCAATTTAAAACAAAACCACATCATTTTAAGATTTTAAAGAGTTAAAACCCAAGTAAAATCATGAATTAATCCATCATATGAACTCCTCTTCAATTTAATTTGAAACCTAACCTTAGAGTTTGCCAATCTTCAAATTAACTAATCATCAAGCTAGGAGCTAGGTTAGTTTCCACTGGATCTTAATATATATGGTTGATATTTTCCAGCTCTAGTTAATCTTGATTATATGTAGAACTCGTAATTGGCTGCGTGTATATATGTATATTTTTGTGTGTGTGTATAAACTAATGAATGATCAATACCACTTTTATACAGATTTGCAATAGAAAATACATGCATGTTGCAAATTGTTGTGCACACGACTTCAGATTTGAAACCCTTTATGTTGAAATTGGTTTCGAGACCCTTGATCAGTGAGGGTGAGTTTCTGAGCGAGTATTTTTTTTATGGATTTAATTTGTAATATTAAAAATAAAAAGAAATTATTTTTATAAATTTTCAAATAAAATAATATATTCTTAAAAATAATACTTTCGGGTTTGCACAAGCAGCAGGTATTAGCTCCATGGTGAAAGTTTTGCAGGAAATTATAAGATTTTTTTTTGCTGATAATGGAGAGACAGCCTTGTTTCCCTGACATTGATATGCATATATGGTGGTCCAAATCAAGCTACGACACCACGAAACCACTTTGTTAAGCCACAATGACTGTCAATATATATATATGATCTTGATTGATGATGCTATATATATATATATATATGATCTTGATTGATGATGCCTATTAGAAACAAAGGAAGGAGTCATCAAGCACCGCGGATCCAGTATTTTTAGTTAATTTCTACTGCTGCCCTAATTAAGTTTGAAAAAATAGGGAGAGAAGATATATGGCATTTAATTAATTAATTGTGTGTACACACACACGTGTGTGTGTTCTCGCATGTTAGGACTAATTACATACATACGTGTGTGTGTGTGTCTTTCACTTTCAATCCGGACAATTATATCTGAACCTACAGATGTGTACATACATGGTTCCTGAATTCATACGTACTGCTTCTCACTAACTAACGTCATGGCTTCGCTGGCCAATTTTTTACGGAATTTGATATATACATATACAAGGCTTGCACTGCTTTAATTAGAGTTTGTTTAGAAGTACTGTGATGTTGTATTTCAAAGTAATTTTTATTTAAAAATATATTAAAATAATATTTTTTTAATTTTTTTATATTAGCACATCAAAATTATTAAAATCATCAAAAAATTAATTTAAAATAAAAAATCAACAATTTTTAAAATCACAATTATATTGCAATGCAAAATAGGGTTTTACTTAGTTAAAAATAGAAAATAGATATATATGATTAGCTTTCAAGTAAATTAATGAGATAGTTAATGATGTATGCCCATCCCCAGACATTATAGGCTCCCCAAGAATTATTGTCTTAGTGAAACCATATAGTAGATTTTGTTCTTTTAAAAGGAATATCTTGGGAAGAGATGTGCATTTTTTGCTTATAAGTTATTAAAATTCTTATCTCTTAGCTGAGGTGAGATAATAACATTATTACAGCTTTCAGGTGGGAGGCTTGGATGACACATGGCTAACATTTCTACGTATGATATCAATGATGATGCGTATCTATATTTATATATGGTAAGTTCTTTAAAAAACTATTGCTCAGCCAGAAAGAACAAAGTCTTATAATCAAATATAGAACTTAAAAAATCATCAATAACATATTAATATTCAATTAGATTTAATATATAATTAGGTTAAATGATGATGGATTCGATGACTTGCTCAATAACATATTCAATTAGATTTAATATATAATTAGGTAAAATGATGTTGGATTCGATAAATTGCTAAATTTATATGAAGTGATCTTAGTACGTAGATGAGTCTATAATTTCTAAATTTATATATATATAAGTTTATGGATATGAATATTCACCTTGGCTGTGATTAAAAAAGTTTACTTGCTATATTAACTTACTAATTTCAGATTTTGAGTCATCATTTAAAAAAATAATTCCGAATGCACCAGAGTTTGCTATTAAAACCAATTTTTTTTAATAAAAAAGTGTTAATTATACACGAAACTGAATTAATGCATCGAACCAAAAAAAAAAAATTCTTAATCACTTAAATACATTTAATTCTGAATATTAAGGACTAAGACCTACTAAAATATCATACAATCTTCAGTTGATTATTATTGCCGGAAACGAACACCAACCTGTAGTTCAAATGGAATAATGTCAAAGGGGCCTGTCAAACCTTCAAAACTTGCTCTAATTAAAGGGCTGGTCAATCGGTCTTGGCCTGCTATATGAGTTTTACGGTGAATTCATCTTTGCTTGAAACCCGAACACAAATTCCACTACTCTATAGCCACACTTTCACTCCGGGGAGTGGCGGCTTAACCTTGGAAGATCACCGGCATGGCATGGCATCGGTTATGGTTATTTTTTAAAATATTTTTTATTTAAAAATTTATAAAAACAATATTTTTTATATTTTTAAAATATTTTTTAATATTTATGTATTAAAATGATCTAAAAATATTAATTTAAAATAAAAAATTAATTTTCTTTAAAATATTTTTTTAACGCAAAAGCGTATCAAATTATCCCAAATTTTGTCCACTTGCTTTGTCAATTAAACTAATGTATATTGATAGAAACATGAAACAATAAATGTTTTTCCATGTTAAAAAAAACATATTTAACGTTTTGTGGTCTCGGAATAATGATATTAATTTCTTAATTTTCCTAATTCTAACCTGACCCTTCGCAAAAGCAAGTCCTTGTATGCTAATATATGTAGTTGGCCTCTTGAATCTCCATCGACCCCCACAGACATGCATCTCGGCGTCTTGTTGACACCAAGCTGGTAGAATTGAATCCAGTTTTGTTTATTTTCCCGCGGCTTGAACGGTCCTGATTTTTCTAAAAGAAAATACTGAGAAATTATCTGCCAGAATGGCCGATCAAAACGCTGAAAGTGTCTGCAAAAAAGATCGGTCAAAACGTCAATGTTGGTCAAGAATTAATTAATTATGCAAATTACAGGGCCAAGAGTGGATTAAAGTGGAGTAATTAGTATAGTTAAAGCGATAGATGATGCGACATTCGATTCCAAATGGGCATAATATCGTGACAGATGGCACTCATGTGGTGTCTATAGACCCACCACGGCGACGGAGGCAAGTCATGAGTAGGGGATTAACTATAAATTGACCTGATGACGCATAAATCGATATCCAAACTTATTTAAAAAAAGGGGCCTGACAATCGTATTGTCACCTAGCGGACGCATTTGGAATTTACCTTTACGTCGTTCATCCCTATTTAAAATAAATTCTCAAAAAGTAAATTGTTTTTAGATATTAAAAAATAAAATATCATAAAAAATAAATTAAAAATTAACCTATTAATATTTTTTCATTAAATTTATTTTAATGAGAAAAAAATCTTGCAAATTAAAAAATTAAAGATAAATAAAGTTGAAAAAAAATTAAATTCATAAATTATGTTAAATACAATAAATAATAATCAAAATTAAATCTAAAAAATAAAAAAATAAAAACAATAATAAATAAAATTTCATAACTTATTTCAAATAAAACAAGTAATAATAATAACAATAAAGACCAAATTTAATAGATAAAAAAATGATAAGAGAAAAGCAAGTAATAATAATAAAAATAAAAATTAATATAAAAATCAAATTAAAATAAATTTTAAAGGATGAAATTAAAAAAAAGATTCAAAAAAAATATATATCAATTAAAAGTTTGAGAGCTAAATTTAATATAATCAACAAATAATATAATATTTTTAAATTTTTTATAAGATTTAAAAAGTATTTTCTTCTCAAAATAAAAGAAAAATATTTTTTTTTAAATCAAGTAATTTTTTTTACTATAAAATATTTTTTGTTGATTAAATTTTTTAATAACAAATAAATATAAAAAAAATTTCAACCTAGCAAACAAAAACTGCATTAATGTGAAAATTCTATCACTCCGTTTCTTACACCCTCATGTTTTTTCTTATTAAGGATTTTTTTGTGTTTCAAAAATATTTTTTAAAATAATTATTTTTTATTTTTTAAATTATTTTTATATACTAATATAAAAAATAAATTGTCAAAAATAAAAAAATAACATTTTAATATATTTCCAAGCAAAAAAATCCATAACATCTCGAACATCTTTTTGGAAAGTTGGCACCGTCATTATCATGTCCTCCTTTGGAGACTAATTTTGTTGCTCTCCATCCAGTTTCCAACAAACTCAGATTGATTGTCCTTGATTCACCGAGTGAAGAACACACGAAGGACCTGTTATATTGGACAAACAGCAGTAAGATTAAGGCCCTTAAAGTAGAACAGAAAGTTATTCAATAATTCATTATTGTTGTTCTTCCATGCATTCAGATTTTATGGCTCCTCAAATCTATATATATACTCGAGCCTTTCCAGCAAACAGCAGTTTCAAGGCAGTAGCCACTTGGGCTCTAACTACACTGGCAGCAACACTACTCGTTCAAAGGAGAGGTCACGGGTTTAACTCCTCCAAGAAGGCTCGGCCAACTCTTTAAAAAAGGGTTTCGAGGAAGCTCAGAGGCGAAAATATAGCTTGAATCATTAAGAAGAGGAGCTGGAGCACATTCGATGAAGGAATAAAGCAAATTGCTGCATCAACTGAGCACCCATCACCCATCACTCATTATGCAGTGCAGCATCTCAGCAAATAGACTACACAGATGTTTTTTTTTTTTTTTCCTATTATCAACCTGAAGAACACATGTAAACATATACATGGTATGTGTTAGCGTGGATTGGTACGTCCTGCTATATACTGAGTGAATTCGTATTTACTATTTTTTTAACAAATAATTAAAAAAAAATGCACCGCTAATTGCCTAAGGAGAGCTAAAGCTGAAAGTTGCCTCAAAACCCAGCACTTCAACTTCAAATAACTGTCAACATCAACTGCGAATGCAGAAGGTACCATCAATGAAATCTAATAATGGTTTCATTCTGGTTTCGAGATACTTCTAGTCGTGGAGGCAAGAGGTTCAGAAAGCTCCCTCGAGAAGTCTCATCACCAGGGGCTGTAACTGATGATTCTATTGCCTCCGACTCGCCTTCTGAAAGAGTAGAGCCAAAAAGGTTGAACAAACAGCATTACAATACACAAAATTATATGACAGTCAGGCACATGAGAAGGGAAAATAAAGGGTGATTATGATGCATGTTTCCAAGAAATAGATTGGGAACAGGTATCAGCCTACCAAAAAGCGACTTGATAGATGGTCTCTTCAGCTTGGTGTCTTTCTTCTTCAAGTCAGCTATAGATGAGAACAAATTGAAATCAGTAGCCACTAGAAACAATAGAAGAACTGGAAAAGCAATCATGCAAGATAGCTAAACTAAGTTCCAGGCATCTTTTGTAGGAAAATTCCAGTCACTCGGTGCCCTTGCTGTCTCTTAGATGATATAATTTGAAATATATGAGGCGCATCTTCAAGGCCAACCTATTTACCTTGCCCTTACATCTGGCGCTGCAAAAATTATGCACTGTGTGTTTGCGATTTGCTAAGCACTTTAAGATTAACTCAAGTATAAAGAGACGTGCAGAATCCTTGCAAAGTTTGGCTAACTTTTATTAAGAATAGAATAATCTAAAAAAATATTTAAGAGATACTTTCTGAAATTCAAATCCCTTTATGAAGTTTGTGTTGCCAAATCACAAATTCTCGTAGTTGTCCTTGGATGCTTACTGATCCAGTGAGATCCCACACTTGAAATGAATCAGTTCACCAAGAAAGTCGGTTCTGCATGCTTAAGAAATCGTGTTGCTGGTAGAAGTGCATCGACATTAATGACTTGGCAAAGCTTCAAAAGATCCAGTTCAAGGCCAAGCAACAGTTGCATAATTTTTAATGTGCAGAACATGAAATGGATATAGGTACAAAATGAATGTGTACGTACCATTAACTTATCTAAGTTTAAAATCCCGTTTAAATAAAATTCCATTCTAACTTAATATTTCTCACCACATTTATGTACAGAACATATATGGCACCATTCCCTGAAAAGTTTAGTGCCTTTTACCTCTTGCTAAGATAATGTTTGATATTGTGATGATGGTTGCTTTTTAATATGTTTTTTTATTGAAAATATACTAAAATAATATTTTATTATTATTTTTTAAAATTTATTTTTGACATTAGCATATCAAAATGATCCAAAAATATATAAAAAAATTAATTTGAAGAAAAAAATCAATTTTTTTTTTAAATAAACAAACAAGATCTAAATGAAGTGTTAGTTTTCATGCACATGATTCAATAGATACCCAAATCAAAACCATAACCAAGTGTTGCAATGCAGTTGAAAATGTTAGAGAATTACCCATCCCCGGAACTTGATAGTCATTCACAATTTCAAAGTTCTTGTATGTATAGCCCACAAAATTGACGTCCTTAGATGAGAGCATCTGCAATATAGATGTCAAAAGGTGAGGGAAATATCGGTCATTTATGGTTGGGTAATTCATGATGGTTTAAATTAAATATCACTGGTTGAGAAATGAGAAGCACATGTGGTTCCAAATAGAGGTCATTTCTATTGCACCAGTTGCTGCTTTAAATTAAAAGATTAGATCATGATGGTTTTAGTTGTCCTTCCCGATTTGCATTGCTGCCATAAACATGAACATCTCACTGCTTCTCTATGTATTTTTATACGACGGGTCCGATGTTGTCTAGTTCATTCGGTTCCCACTTTAAGTACCTACTATTGTGTGTGTGTAATATGCATGCCAGTCTCAGGGAGAAAGAAAAAAAGAAGGAAACAATATGAAGGGAAAAAAACAAAAAAACCACCATCTCTTATTTTTCTTTTGATTCCTCTTGGTGTGATGAACATATATATATATGGAAATATTCTAGGCTTATGAGTTGCGAGTGGTTTTTTATGAAATATAATTTCTCTAAAGTTTTGTAGTTGTATAGTAATTAATTACGAGATAGGGATATAAATAAGATCTTTGAATTATCAGCCATCATCGTGCATGCTTGGTTTAGCATTAATTACTTGACATTGTCCAAAAGGATTGAGAGTTAAGAATTTAATGTCGTTTACACTCATTAAAAGTTATGCGTCCAAAATTCACAAATCCTATCCATTGATTCCATTCTTATATTTTAGACTCCAAGCTTTTAACTTCTAGAAAAGCAACTTCAGTAACAGCTCCTAACTATGAAAAATAGTTCCCTTGCCCTACTGTTAGCCTGGCACTCAAAGGACAAAGCTTGTGCATGCTGTCCTTTACCAAAAACAGAAAGTCACAAAAGACTCAACGAAAGACTAGGGAGCATTGCATTTTGATCCCCATCAAATCTTGCCTTCAATTTCTTGACAATCAGAAAGGCCTTCTTAAACAAATAAAAAGCCCAATGCAAAGATGGTAAAAATTAAAAAGCAACTAACAATGACAGATCTCCAAAACCATACCAGCAACTTAACTTGTCCTTGCCCCACATTCAGATTCCAATGGGGAAAAGGAGAGAAAAAAACAGAGGAACCCTAGACACAATCACATGGACTACATGTGGCTAGAATTCTTCACCATAAGAACCGCTAAGTTACCAAGAACAAAACCCATATGACACTTGGAGCAGAGAAAAATACAATGCCTTTGATTTTCTCTGCGTGTAAAAATGAAATTTTCTAGTTTGCTGAAGAGGAAAACTTTTTCATATTCAAGAATCAAACACTTCACAGCTTGAAGCAACAAAAATAAATATACTGAGAGATAATGGCACTAATAATCCCATATGTAAATACTATCGAAGACTTAATCTGACCTTTCTCCATGGACCAGTTTTTGATGTAGTTTGAGGTTGGTTCTCAGACTGCAGAGCCAAAAGCACACAGAAAATATAAGTATACTGAGCAACAAGCACAGATAGTTCACAAACCCTGATAAGAAATTAAGAGACGTCAATACCTCTTCAAATTTTTCAAAATTTTGGGTATCCAAATCATCCTTGACCTCAGGAATAAATGCAGCTTCCATCTGATAAAGCTTATCCCATTGCACGCCATTAAACCATGGATGAGCCTGTAAAAGGAAGAGGCAGGAATGTACTTCTTTTTATTTGCAACTAGCTTACTTAACATATTCAAAAATGCAGAAAAGGACACATCATACAACACCTTTATTTCATCTGCGCCATTTGTTCCCAATCTGTGGTCGACATTACATAAAAGTTTGCTAGTAAGATCTTTTGCCGCTGGAGATAATTTTGCTTCTTCTGGAAATTTCAAATGTGTTCTCCAGTTTACTATCTGCGTAAAAGGGAAACTTCACAGCATTAACCTATTAGCGAATTGATATTTACTTACTATTCTTAAAACCCATAATATTAAGTATATATCAGTAGCGCCCCATTAGGATATTGATCCAATCAGGAAAGCACCCACAACCTATGTAGCGTAAAAAAACCTGCATTCATATTAACCAGATTTAAAAACAGCAAAATCGTTGGCTACTTTAAATATGCTAATTAAACTATTCAAAAGGTAAAGAATGATTAATGGTAGAAGATATCTATGCCCCAAACATAGATCAACTGTAACATGCAACCTAAAAGATTTACCCGAGTAAAACTATGGATCTTTATGATACAAATGAGATCCCAATGATATACAAGTTGGGTCAGAAACAATAAAGTACAGCTATGGTTCAGTTTAAAATTAACCAAAACTAACAGCAGAAATTCCTAATCTATTGCTGTGTGAAATTTATCTTCGAAGAAATAGTACAGGCAAGAGACATAGTAGGCATGATCTAGAAAGACATGCAAGAAAGAATTGTACAATCAAAGACAAGTAGATGCAAGGTTGAAAACAAAAAACACCAATCACCAATATGTCTCACTTTACCTTCCTACATGTTGACAATGGTTCATCTGAATAAAAAGGTGGATAACCCACAAGCATTTCATACATGATAGCACCAAGTGACCACCTGCAAATAATAACTGTAAGTCTCGTAGCCTAAACTACCTTGGAGAAAACTAGTGTATCTCCAGATATGCAGCAAGCGTTGGTAACAGTTGAAGGCTTAAGTTATTTCCCACCATGGAGTCATCAAAACGCTTTAGAAGTAATTTATTTCCATGCCCATCAGAATGTATAGAACTACTAACCAATCACATTCCATCCCATAACCTTTCTTCAATAGCACTTCTGGAGCGATATAGTCAGGTGTACCGACAGTAGAAAAGGCCTGCAGGACCCAACAACAAAATTTAGAAAAGGAAAAACAAATCCATATCCTTTGATCTTCAAAAAACATGCTTAAAGCTCACACACCACTTTAAAAAAGCCAAAATAAAGAAGCAAATTCTCTTCTAGAATTTTATTCCATAATCCACTCAGGATTCATATCTTAATTGAGCACAACTAACATTCTTTCATTTTTTAGAACATGTTCTTCAAATCACCAAGGAAGAGACAAGGCAAATCAGAGAGACTAAAGGATCCATTTAAGATTTTAAATTGATATGCCAAGTTGGAATAATCAGACACACATGCATAGATGGAGATTTCAGACATGCGATGGCAGAAAACTTACAAGCATCCTCCTATTCTTTTGCCAATGTTCCAATTGCTCTTGCTGTGTGCGCCTTGGAGCTGCTGGGCGTTCTTCATTCTGTGTAGTCCCATTACTATTGTTGTTTACTACTGAAAAGTCTCCTTCTTGGATGGTACTGCAGTCCAATGGTTTACACAGTCCAAAATCAGATAGCCTCAAGTGCCCATATCTATCAAGTAGCAGGTTGTCGGGCTTAATATCCCTATAACATGTGATGCAAAAACAAAAATAAAGTTAATCCACATTTAACTGGCCAATACATTCTCATTGGCCTAAAACACCCCAAGATAAAATTATTATTATTTGACATTTAATTACAAACCTATGGATGTAATTATGCTTATGGATAGATTCAATAGCCAAAACTGTTTCTCCAACATAAAATCTTGCTTCATCTTCTGTCAAGGTATCTTTTCTCATAAGTAAAGTCATCATATCTCCACCGGGTAAATATTCCATGATAAGGTAGAGAAACCCATCATCTTGAAAAGAACAGTACAGTTTGACAATACAATTGCTGTCAACCTCAGTGAGCAGATTCCTTTCAGCTTTAACATGCTCAACCTAGAAAAGATTGTGATGCCAACTCGTAATAAACAAGGGTAATAAACCTTAGTCATATATCTCATCAAGCAGGCCAGATAAATGTTTACCTGGCCCCTGCGCAACATCTCTGATTTCTTAAGCTTTTTCATAGCATACACTTGGCCTGTTGTTTTTTCTCTACAGATTCTGACCTGCCCAGGAAGCAAACTTTATATCAACCATAAGCTTATAGCAGAAAAGCAACTGGCACTTATAGTAGTTCCTATAAAAACATGAGCAAATAGACGTAATAGTTAAGATAATCACTCATTCTCAAAGCTTGGACACAAAAGAGAAAAGGAATTACACAGAATATATGACTTTCCATGTTCTTCTTGACTAACAAATCACATTTACAAAACACAAGCATAACACGCAATTACAGCTATGAAAGAAAAAAAGTAGCTATGGAAAGCCAAGAATTTCCACATCTTCGTCTAATTCATGTAAATGCCTAGTGTACATAACGGGACAATGTGATTATTCACAGAGCAGATTATATAAAATACAAAAATAACACAAAAAATGTTCATTTTCACAGAAAATCATACCGGCTACAGCTTTTGAAGCTCCACAAAGAGGTGCCTCAGATATCATCACTATCCTAACATGCCAATGGCAAACACATAAAAATTCTAAATCTAACACTAAAAAATTCAGTACAAATAGTGCGAACACCCATTAGCAAACCCCTTGAGAAATTACGTATAAAAAAAGAATGGCAATATGCATACCTCCCCAAACGCACCCTTGCCAATCATTGTCAACAATTCAAAATCATCAACACCCATTTTATGCCTCTGAAGGCGCATGTATTCAGTTTCCTTCTTCTCCAGGAATTTAAGTAAGTTGCTCTGATCTTCCTCAGACACATCAGCATCCGCCAACTTCTTTTCCAATGTCGTCCGTCTATTAAAACAAAAACACATTCAGACATTAATCAACTCCATCATCGCATCAAATGTAAATCTTCAGTCAATCCATTGCATCATACCGTTCCTTCCTCTCTTGTAGATTCTTCATCTGCTCTTTGTAATGATTCTCAATATACCGCTTAGCCGCAGCAACTTTCTGCTTGGTGACATTGGAATGAGCTTCCTCATCCATTTCCAATATCGTCTCTTCATTATCCTCATCACCTCCCTCCTTCCTCCTCGAAGGAGACCTAAACTTTTCTCTCGGTTGAAATTTTTGAAACCAACTCCGTGCTGAATCCATTTCACTTCTCTCTGCTACCAGTCATCCCGCAATTAAATTAAAAAAACATCTGCATCACAAATTTAAAGTACAATCATTTCAGAGAGTTAACAATTGGATTTAAAGAGAAGATAAAACGAAAAAAAAAAAAACAAGGCCGAGATCTATAGACCTTAAAGAAGAGGAGTCGATCAATGGAAGAGAAAACGAAAACGATTTCTAGCAATTGTTCTGCAGAATTCTAGAAAGTACGGGGGAGAAAAAGAAGAGGGAAGAAACAGAGAAATCGGATTACAGCCAAATTTGAGAGATATGAGTGATCCACCAAGGAGAAGAGCGGCATTTACGGTGTAGTAAAACTCTATTTATCGATCAATACATTTATTTGATCCTCTTGCTTTGCTTTGTATAGATAAATATTTTTCATAAATCTTGAGTGCAATATTTTCTCTAGCTACTGTGAGCAGTTTCATTGCATTTGCAGCAGGCCAGGCCTCACCAGACCTTCCATTTTATATACCTTTCCATATAATATGTTAATTTTTTTTTATTTATGTGGGGTGTCCGGGTCAGCTTGCGTGCACCACGACTAATATCCACGGCCCACTGAATACTCTGTAAACCCAGTAGGCATGTAAGGCACCGCGAGGATGACAAACATGCATGCTAGGACTCGAACCCATATGATGTTTATTTGTTTTTTTACATGGCTTGGTCAGAGCGTGTTGATGAGTGAATATTTTTTAATTAAATTTATGTTTTTTTTATATTTATTTTTTTATTTTTAATTATAGTAAATTCAAATTACCAAAAAAATTCTTAGAAATAAAATTTTAAAAACACTTTAAAAAAATAACCTATGATAAAAAGAATATAAAAAATAAAAACAAACGAATAAAACATAAAATAATAGAGACATTTTAGAATAAGCTTTTCTATATCATTAATTACTTTAATTAGATCAAATATAGGCTTTAATCAATGATGATGTCCAGCTATTATACTCACAATTGCCTTATTAATGCCTAGCTTTCCTCCCTTTAACTTCATGAAATGCTCATTATTATACTCATAATTGCGTAGGCTTCCTATCACGCACTCTCCACATGAGATGACGCGAAGTGACTAATACATTAAGCGGAAATAACAGGCAGCGGGTACATCGCTGTATTTAAAGGATATTTGAGGATATGATTATTTTTAAAAATATTTTTTATTTAAGAATATAATAAAATAATATATTTTTATTTCTTAAAATTTATTTTTCATATTAATATATTAAATAATTTTTAAAAAATAAATTCAAAATGTAATCAGTACTTGGTCGGATTTTGTTGCCGTGCAACCGAATCACTAAAACCCAGATTACTCAAGAATATTTGAGTATCCTAGAATTTTTGAGTCAACCCGTTGGATTGACTGATATTAACAACTAAGTTAGGAAAGGATGAATACCGCACGAAATAGAGAATATTCCAAACCTTAAGCTTAGTTTTGGAAAGTGTTGCTGTAGATGGGGGTGGTTGGGTGGGGGGTTGGAGAAACATGGACATCAAAAGTGACCGCGACCAATAATATGCCAGGAAAAAGGATAGCTCTCTCCTTTCCCGCCCCAACTTTTTTTCTGCGAGCATGCTTGCCAGAGCTTCAATCTTGATTCTTCGGCCCGCCCTTGCTGCTCTCGCTCTCATTTTGCCTTCTACTCCACAGCCTAGAAACAGGGATCCCACTTCAAGCTTGAAGTTTCACCTAAAGCACAACTACAACTACTACCACCACACTCAAGACAGCTAAACAATTGCAATGGCTGTCTGCATCATTTTGAATCGACACCTACTCTCATTAAGATCTAATTTCCAGATATTCCATTGTTAATTTTAGGCAGTTCAAGATACAAATGAATTCATCTGGATCAAAGAAGTTCGTGAAACTGAGGGTGTCGAAGGGTCCCAAGCTGAGGCCGAGGAACACAGAGAGGTATAATTACCACCAAGATTTGTGTCCACAATCCCATCGTTACTGTCTCTACTAATTCCTTCAATTGAATAAAGCGATTACGTTACAACCATGTATTGGAACAAAATCAGGAACAGCAATTTCATAACTACATTGAATTGCAGTGGATAAATCTCAGCCGTTTAATTGAGAAGATGGCAATAGATTACAAACAACATTTTAGCCCGCATATTATGAGGCCTTTACGGTGCAGAGGGGGGGCAAACCAACAGCATGCCCTTCCTTTATCATCGTTAATACAGGGAGCTACAAGAAAGGGAAAATTTATATTTCATGTAATCAATCAAGCAGTTTACAAGCATGTACCAAAAATAACCAGCTTAAATAGCTTTCACCACTTTCCTTGCGAGCTCACGGGCATCTCTAGCCTTTTCATTTATTTTCTTCTATATCCAGCTTTGAATTTGAAAAAAACGACGGAAACAATTGATCTGGGAAGGATCAACGGTAGTATGCCATGTGTCTAGATGACATGAAAGGAGAACTACCAAGGGGAGAGGTCTTTTGATTTTGGGCAGGAGGGTTGGTGGGTTTCTTTTTCTCACTCTTGGTTTCATGACGGAGCCAAGACTCAACAACAGAAAGCAGATTGGCTGAGCTTTTCAACTCATGAACCTCCGTTAGCTTCTCAGCCCTCCTCAGCTCACCATCTTGAATGTAAGCTAGATGAGTTGCCCAAGTCTCTAACCCATCAAAAATATGAGTAGCATATACAATTGTAGCTCCTCTCTGCACAAAAAAAGAAAAAAAGAAAAAAAAGGAGTCCCGTTATAATATGATGAACTTCCCTCGGGGACCCTAACCATATTGATGCGCATATCAAGAGAATCATAAAAGTTGACCCTTACACTTTCTAAGCACTCCATATCTTCAAAAACAGACAACAGATGTGATTCCATGCAAAATGATTTTCACTCAAGAAATCAGAAAAAATAGCCACAGTGATGCAGAAGGATCCAAAATCTAATAATCAAAATTCACATGGTGGTGATGATTCCCTTTCAGATAATACAAGCAGGGACCCCTTGTTCTGTGCCCTGCTACATTATGCAAATCCACTGTTTCTAATTTTTTAGATCATCATTCGATCAGATCTGTTAGTGTGCATGTGAATTCAATTAAAAAAGGGAGTCATACCTGATCACACTCTTCCTTGAAGAACTCAAGCAAATCCATCCTGGCAACAACATCTAGATCGACTGTAACTTCATCAAGTAAAAGAACCTGCAGTTAAAATTTTTGGATCCTACTCAATAAGGAAGTTTAGATATATATGGTCTTTCAGCAACATCATCCTAAACAACCGAAATGCAAAATGATAGCCATATTGCCACCTCCCAATCCCTAAATCCCCACCCCTCCCAGGGATTGAACCAAGATCTTCAAACAAAAATCCCAAGTTCCAACTGATGGGGTGTGCCCGTGAAGCAAATTGATAGCCCATTAAAGAAGGAAAATGGGCACTTTGCCAGGTTTGTGTTATTTTTAGTAGATTGGATGCCCACGATGAATTGATCTCTCAAGTAGGTGGCCCAAGACTTGCATTTTGAACCCTTTGGCTTAGATTACTAGCCAGACCAGTAAGAAAATACAAATAGTATTTCATAGATGCAAGCATCTCTTTAACAAAGAACAATTTTGCACAATATAAAAGAAAAGCTACAGAATAAAATGTTCCAATGAGAAATGCGTGTTCTCCTAGATGACTTTGCTTTGCTAAATTTATAAAAACTGACTCTGATACATTCCAACACGCCCCATTCTTATAGGTGGTCACTGACCAAGGCTTCATAGCTTCATCATACCTTGAATGGATGGAGAAGACCCATGCAAATCTGGACTCTTCGCCGCTGCCCATCAGATACCTTGTGCATTCGCCATTGCAAATCAATGTCAAGCAGGTCAATCAACTTTTCTCTTCTAACAGGATCAGTCCCTTCAACTGCCAGTAATACAAAGAACAGAGTGCAATCTCAATTCTATTAAATCTTAACAAGAAATCATTGACAACGAAAGAGCACACAACACCTTCACACAAAATAAAAGAAAAAGAAACAACTCTTAAGAGGTCGTTAGTTACCTCCAAATATCATATGTTCCGCAGAGAAGTCTCCCTGTAGTGGAATCTCTCCCTGAAAAACCACAAGGCAATATTCATCCAGAGTGAATTTCTTTACAGTTCGTAAAAATGCACTCATCGGGAACAAAAAAAGAGCAAACCCTAACATCATCTGAAAATTTGATCCAAAATTTTTTACTGTAATTATGGTACTCAAGCTGTAACTACCAATACTCACAAGAAAGAAACAGAGACATGAGAGAAAAATTATTATCACATTTTTGTGAGATTGGATGGGATTTTTCTACCCTTCCTGTGTCTATTTTTCTTTTAATGCTGTAATTATTGGAAATTATAACTTGATGAGTCAACCCAATGTATAGTAATTTATTCGATAATTAAGCTAATTAATCACTTCTAATCACTTGAATTTAAGCACAAACCCTAGACATGAAAAATGTAACCACGCAATGCTATGACCAAAAACGCAAATATAATAACAAATAAAATTACCATACAAATATAGCTTTAACAAGAAACAAAACTCACAGCAGATCCAACAGTTTTACTCCAAGAACCTCCTAAATAAGCCAAGTCACCACTACAAACCAATTGCGTATCATGAAAAGCCGAACCATTTATCACCCGCACCACATCTTTCCCTCCTACCATATGCTTCCCTGCCATTATTTTCAGCAAAGTGGTCTTCCCTGTACTACAAAAAGGTAATGAGCTTAGAATATATTATCACTAGTAATGCTTCAAAATCAACGAAAAAATTGATTTACCAGATCCGTTAGCGCCAACGAGAAGGCAACGAGATCCGGGAGAGATGTTGAGATTGAAATCGTAGAAGAGTGGATGTTGTCCTGGGTATGCGAATTGCATTCCGCATATACTGATACTGTTTGCCTTCTCATTTTCTCCTCCCTTTTCTATTGATTGAGAAGCTTTCTCCGCCATTTTTACTTTTTTTGGCTCTGCAAATGGAGGTGGTTGTACGGAGATATTGTGTTGTCGTCGGTGATTCTATTATACAAGCCTTTCTCTTGCTGGTTTGGTTTGTTTCGCGGCCGCGAGCTAGTCAGCGGGTTTGATGGCCGTCACGTTGGATTCACCAGTTTTTACACGTGGTCATTTTTTGGTGAGTCACGTCTCTTGTTAAAAGAACCCGTGTATTGGTTTACCACCACAAAAACAAACAGCCTAAATAAAACAATTTTTCTTGTTAACGACGTCGGTTTTAGATTATTTTATTTTTCATTTTTTCCACTGGAAAATCCGTTTATTCTTGTTAAAGAAGGCATTTTTAGCATAATTATCAAACCTGTTTTGAAAATTGATCTAATTAATGAGTTGATTCTTGAGTTAAAAAATTGATTTGGGTAAATTTAAAATAAATATTTTATATTTTATATAAAAAATTAAAAAATAATTTATATAAATATAAACTAGATATTTTATCAACAATAAAATTTAAAATATTATTTTAAAATAATTTTTATTTTATATTAAAAAAATATATGAACATAGAATATATATAATAAAAGATTTCAAGTTTCACATTTAAAAAATATTTTTTTATAAACATAAAATATATATGCGCTCTAAATCTTATATTAAAAAAATTAAAAATTATTTTTGTATTTATATGAATAATTTTAAAAAATAATAACCAACTAAAAAATATATATATAAATAATTTATAGTTAAGAGAAAAAAACATATTTGAGAAAAAAATCTGTACAAAGTTTTGTTGAGTTTTTTAGGTCAGGTTGATTTGAATAATCAACTATATTTTACTAAATTTTTATTTAATTTAATCTTTTATTTTACACCTATCAATCTAACTATTTCATTAATTAGATCTCACGTTTTCTCATCTAACCAATTTGGATTTAATAATTATAATTTTTAGTTGGGTAATTGGTATATATAAAAAAAATATCAAGCTATTATCAAATAATTATTTGTTATTTATTATCAAGTCAGACTAGGTAGATATTTTTTATTAAATAAGAACCCTTTATTTTTTTTTAAAAAAAAAACGGTATCAGTATTAATCCGATTAATCTGTACTGGGCGCTAAAATTTGAAATAATTAATTAAATTTTAATAAAAAATGATATTTTGATTCAATTTATAACTAAACCAACAAGTATGATTTCAAGAGTTTGTTTTATAAAGCATCAAGTGGCATTGAAAGAAAGGGAATCACCAGCCACCTCTTGTAGAAATATCTACTCTTCAGACAAGACTCCCTGTCGAACTAGAGAATGAGTCACGGAGTTTGTCTCTCTTCAGGGAATTATTTTCTTTTCCCTTTTTCTTCAGACAAGACTCCCTGTCGAAGAGGATGAATTCTCTCTTCAGATTTGGGGCCTCTTTCACTCCGTTACATTGGAGATCATAATCCTGGCTGCGCTTGGCATGAAAGTGCAGCTGAGAGCCATCGTGCAGACCTGCAGGGGATCTTAATACGAGCCCAGCCAGTCCAGTGGTCCTGGATTTCAGGTCTTGTTCTGCGAAAGGGCAATTAAGCTTCTCTAGCTGTGAATGGGAACATTGGAAATCCAGTATTGTCCCCCAAGCGCAAACAACGAATCTTATGCGGTGCCATGTAGCTGCGTGGGAGGTAAAAAGCGTCTATAAATTGACTTCTAAGGGAGTAGGAGGTGGTTGAAGATTGAAGCGTTGAGTTTGGTAAGTTTGCTCCCTTCGAAAGTGGTTGAAGATTGAGGTGTTCAGTTTTTATGATGTTTGGTGAATGATGTTCGAGTTTGAGAAGTCTGTAATGGTGAAATAAAAAGGTAATTAAAGACTAATTGAGATAAAAATTAAACACTTTTTTTCTTTCTTTCTATTCCCATCCCAACATGTTTGGTAATAATTCAGAAAATATATAAGTAAGTGAAGTCAACTACAGAAAGAAAGAAAGAAAATTTAAAGACAAATTTGTTGATAAAAGAAAAAAATAATTAAAATATTATATTACGGTGAACTTAATACTTTGCATGTGTGTGAAATGAATTCATGGCTCCTCCTTTCTATCTTGGCTCATAAGAAAATGCCAAACCCTATTGTATTTAAAACTCAAACTCTGCTAGATTCTTGAAATACAACACCCCCAAAGGTTCAGTGGTTGACGATCAAAGTTGCTGGTTCCTAGTTTTTATTAATCATTCTAAATCCACTCAAATCAATTAGATAAATCTAAAATATATTTTTTAAAATATTTTTTCAATAAGAGCAATCTAAATTTTTTTTAAATGTTTCATGTAAAAAAATCAATATAAATATAAATTATACATATTATAAAAAATAAAGTTTAAAATAATATTTTAAAAAGTTTTTTATCCTACATTAAAAAGATGTCATATTAAACTATTTTTTTTAATCTCACATTGAAAAAATATAATTTTTTTAAGAATATATAGTATATATATTAAAAGATTTCAAATCTCACATTAAAAAAATATAACTTTTTTAATGAGAACATATAGTATATATCCGAAAAGATTTCAAATTTCTAATTAAAAAAATATTATGTTATAATTTTAAGTTAAAGTATTTAAACCTAGAGCTTTTTTATCTTACATTAAAAGAAATGTAACTTTTTTATCGGAAAAATAAAATATATATATTAACGAGTTTCAAATTTCATATTAAAAAAACATAATTTTTTTTTTATAAAAACATAGAATATATATACAAAAAAGTTTCAAATATTATATTAAAAAGATAACATGCTATTTTTTTAAATTAAAATATTTAAACTCAATTTTTTTTATTCTACACTGAATATATATATATTTTTATTAGAAACATAAAATATATTTATAAATATATTTTAAATCATATTAAAAAATATAACTTTTTTTATATGAAGATGAAATATATATATATAAAATAATTTCAAATCCCACATTAAAAAATACTATATTATCCTTTTCAATTAAAATACTTCAATTGAAAGCTTTTTTTAATTTCTTAATAAAAAATATTTTTTTTTGAAAATATAAAATATATATACTAGATTCAGATCTCACATTTAAATAAAAAAGAACTAGATTGCCTTATAGGTTTTCCGGATCACCGGGGCTATTATTCCAAAGCAGTTTAGCCACCAAGTCAACCAGATTTCAAGCCACCCCTCAAGCCAGGCCAGGTTTACAAACAATGCCTAAAACAGGCCCTATACCAGCAATTCCCTGTTCATATCACCATTTACTTTTTAAAGTTTTCAACGAATCAACTTGTTAAACCTAGCTGCCGAAAGCTCCTTTGCGAAACAGTTGCGGATTATGAGCTTTTTTTCTGTCGTTCTCGTGGGTCAGGGGCAGGAGCATGACAGAAGAACCATATTTGGTAAAGGGTACGCATCAGGAAACAAGAACAATAAAGACACCTTTCTTGTTCTCTATCGTGTAGAAAATAGAAACCCAGTTCACTTAAAGAATAAAAAAAGCATTTGATACATTTCATATAACATTATTTTTCACACATGGTCGTATTTGATAGCTCATGGTTGCTTACATTTCTCGATTTCCTCAACTTTTTTCATCTTGTCCAAAGAACGAGTAAAACAAATGCCTCAAATCATGCTCAATAAATCAGCAACACAATTAGAATGCAGCCCATCCCGATGCAGCTGTCTTGGTTGATCCTGTTGTTGTTGAAGGAAGATTTCTCTGCAGATGCAGGACAGCAAGGGAAGTAAATAACACACAGTCACATATGCATCTACTAACTTAGGCAATATACATTTAGTTGAAGTGCAGAAAAATATATTGCAGAAAAATCCCCTCGTTCTCCTTAAGAATACACCAGGATCTCCGAAAGGTAATTGTAATCAGTTTATCCCCACTATGACATTACTATCCTAGCATACAGTCAAGTCCACTCTATTCACACATCACATTACCAACAATCAACGAGGGAATATAACAAGTCCATGGCCTTACCAAAACACAAATCTTCAGGGCATAATGTGCGGTGTTTTCACATTTCTAAAGAACACATCGATTGAACTAAGCTAGCATAACATTTCAAACACACAATACCATCATCAAGGACACAAACAGGATATACAGAAACCAGACATACCTCAAGTGGAGACAGGTCCGACAAAGAATCAGTAGATCGCGGTGTACACTCCCTGGTTTGTGCTTTTAGACCAATGCCAACGTTATTCACTGCCGTCTTTCGAGCAGCAGCCGGATCATTGGGAGGCGGTGGAAGTGGGGACCTTGGTTTCCCTGCCCCAGTTGGAGGAGGGGCAATGACTAAAGTTTTAGGCTTTCCAGTTGCCGAACCAGACAGCCCTGCAGCTGATAGCATTCCAGCTCCACTCGTTGGCTTAGGCTTCACATTAATTCTTATAGTTTCCCCTTCCTATAATTCAAAATTATGGATCTTTAATCTCATAAAAATTCAATGATCACATCTAACTAACTTAACTAAACACCATCAATCAACCAAAATAAAGCGATCAACTTTTAAGCTAACTACCTTTAATCTGTGATTAACAGCAGGATGAATATCAATGTGAGCGTCACTCTCACTCGTCTCGCCACTCTCTTTCTCATTTTCTCGTCTGACATACTTCTCGTGATCCGATAACGCTACATTAAAATCGAACGCTTCATTTCTCTCAGTGAACCCTAGACCAACAAACGCGTGCTTGCCTCCCCCGTCCTCTATTTTAAGTACGAAATACCGGGACGAGTCGAGGACTGTTTCGACGGAGTTCTCGCGCTGTCCAGGGTTAAAGAAACAAGCAGCAAATAGCTCACCAGAGTTCGGATCTTCTAATCGGATCTCGCACCGTTCTTTGCAGGACACAACTCGAAGCCTTCCAGACCAGATCTTGTCGGATTGTAACCATTCTCCGCATTTGTAGCCGCCGGAAGTGGAGCGAGGAGGGATTTTGTAGACCGAGACTTCGCGAACCACCAAAAGAGTGTGCTCGAACGACTCGTCGTCTTCCTCGAATGACATTTTAGGTGGCGTCCTTCAGGCAATGATGTAGGTTTTTAGAGAGTCTGTAACTGTAAGCCCAATGCGGAGAGATTTTAAGCTTTGAAAGGTAAAAGATAAGGTCTCAGAGAGAGAGAGAGAGAGAGAGAGACAGAGAGACGTGGATTCGAAGAGTGATTGATTGGTCAACTGTAATGAGAGAGAAAGAATGATGACCTAATTGCTGATTTGCCCTTTGTCTCCTTGTCAATGGCTTTACGCGTTTTCTAAAAGTCTTGCCGGCCTGATTGGATGAGCCCAATGGTTCCATCCAATGTGGGCCTGGTCCGTAACTTCATTTAAAAAAGGGATCGTAAACCCTAGTAGCTCTCGTTCAACAATTATCTCTCTTGAAGCGAAGCGAGCGCTGTTTCCAGTTTCTAGTCCCTTGATAAGAAGAGCCGAGAGAGGTACGGCCATCACTAGGGTTTCTTTATTTTTTACTCTTCTGTGGTCTTTTTCATGCTTTTTTAGCTTTTAATTATGCTATGTGGATTTTTGCAAAGATGGGCTCCTTGTGATTTTGACTTTGCTGTTTGTAGGAAGGTTAACAAGGAGCTGGAACGATGTATCTTCAGTTTTACATAAACGATAATGGTGACAAAGTCTACACTACCAAGGTATGTTATTTTGAGACTGACTTCTTATATCTTATTGATTACTTGGTGTTCTAGGTTTTGTGTTTCAGCTGTCGTTCTAGGTTTTGCATATCCTTGTTTCAGATGCTATATTTTGCTGGGGAATGATTTTCTTAGAGGTTTAAATGGTGAGATAAACAGGATCAGGCTTCTCTAAGTATATGTCCTAGGAAATTTTATGTATTGTCAAGATTTACTTTTGTTGTATTTTAAAGTAATGGAAATTGTCTTTATGGTTTGAAGATTTTGCTAGGCATGCTTCTTGAGATGAGATTTTGAGAAAACTATTGTTTTTTCAATACTTCTGAATAGCTTTATTTTCTGCTTCTGTTGTTTATTATATTTTTGTTGAGTTGCCTCTTCTTTTTTGCAGAAAGAATCACCATTGGGCTTGCCCACTCAATCTGCTCACCCAGGTATATTTTCATTATCATGCTGCAATATTTTTTTTTTAAATTTTGATTATGAAATTCGCAACAGGAAATTTGTTAGGTTGCCGTAATCATTGGCTTTCATCCAGACAATAAATTCTCATGATCAGCGATCCTTCTCCTCCATTGTCTTTCTTCTTCTGTTCTATTACATTTCAGTAATACCAGAAGTAACATTTAATATCACTGGACTAAGCTATCGGGGTTAATTGTTTTATGCAATCCAAAATCATATTTTCAGATGTGCTGTTTTGAAAACCTTTTCCCACATTCAATTGTGCTGTTGTTTTCGTGATTTGAATAATTTTTACAATGTTACAAGTGGTTGGACTCTTGATAAAATTTCTTTAAAGGTTTATGCTTGCATGTATCAAATGATTTTGGATTTGACCTTTGCTTTTGGTTGATTTGTGATTAGATAAATTGGTTTAAACATGCATTTGGTGATCCAGCCATTTGACTTCATTCAAATTCTTCATTGCCTCACAAATCTGAACTGTTATGGCATGTTTGCATGAGCTAAATATGATTTCTCTTGGGATTTTCCATACAGAGAACACACGCATATTGAGTGTTGCCACATCACTCCTGAGTGTCCATCTCTGATCAATGTCTAGTGCTTCAGATGCAAATTTCTTATTGATTTTTTCCCATTTTCAAATTGCAGCCCGCTTCTCCCCCGATGACAAATATTCAAGGCAAAGAGTTCTCTTAAAGAAGCGGTTTGGATTGTTGCCAACCCAACAGTCACCTCTGAAGTACTGAGATCATTATGGCTGTCTAGTTTTTCATCTTCAAGTGTCTGAATGGGGAGCTATCCGTCGTGCATGTTGAAGAGTGTTGTGTCTTTTCGTCTTTGGTTGCTGAATGTAGTGCATCAGCCACCCCCGTTGTAGCCCAGATAGTTGTAGACTACTTCCTGGATATGAAAAACAAAAAATCCTACAAATGGATCTTTTATGAAAACTATGAAGTATTCATCGGTGTAAAGCTTGTTGGCAAAGTGAACGCCATTGTGTCATCTAAGTTTTCATAGTTAATGTCAAAGAACTAAGATTTTAAGATATAATTTCTATTATTCTTTAAAAATCTAGATTTATTTCAAGGTATTCTTTTTTTAAACTAGCCGGGTTTTGAGTTTGTTTTCTCCGTAAGCTTGTGTCATTTGCGGTCTTTTGAGTGAAAGATGATAAACCTAGCCGGGTTTTTTTTAGGGATTAATCTAAATCTATCATTTTTTTTAAAGCTGTTTTTTCGAGAGAAAAAAAACTATTTTTTACTGGAACAGGTTTGACTGGGTCATCATTAGGGATTTGTCGGGTCACCTGAAAGAATGAGATGGGTTTTATACTAATGTCTCAAAACTGAGCATTTCCTCGGAAATTAATTTAAGATTATTTTACGCTTAATCAAGACTATCTGATCCAGTTCAAGACTATTTACACTTTCCACGAGTTCAGACGCTCCCAAGCCTTTATTTCCTTGGGCTCAATAGAAAATCTCGATCTCTGTTTCCCTGGGCTTAAGAATGGGCTCTATTCCAGAAAGGCTTCCCAAAAAGGCCCAAAGATGATCCACCAAAGGTCAGACTAAGTCATCTTGCCACCAGATGGCAACACTTGATACGCCACGTCTACTCACACCTGTGTACATAACGGGTATGGATGGAATACTCATGGGCATTTTCGGGATCAAAAAATAAAAATAGAAAACCTCCGCTTCCTCTTAACAACAGTCCAGACTACAGTGTGAGAGTGAGTCCAGACTCGAGAAGGGAGAGGAGAGGGCAACGACTTTTATAGTCATTGGATCCGCATACTCGCACTGCGAACGATTTGCACATACTTGAATGTTGATGACTCTGTGACATGATTTATTTCTGTTAATTGCTTGCTGCGGTTATTTAATTTTATTGCACCAATGGCCGGATGTCTGGAAGGATTTCTGGTGCTGATCGTTGCGGCATTGATCTGCTCATCTTCCTTTGCTTCTTCTATCTTTCAACCGATCTCTGATTCTCATCGATCCGCTGCTTTAGAGCTCTTCACGCCGCGCGACGGATCCTTTTTCAGGTTTTCAAAAACCCTAATTAAACCCTTCTAATTGGCATCTAATCTCTCAATTTATTATTTTCTAAGTGAATTAGATGAATTTGATTTAATCCTTATGCGATGCCAAATTTTACTAACCACTGAATTTAAAATTGCCTTTGTAAATTTACCGTATGAGATCTGGCTATTCTGTAGAACTGAAATTGGCTGTTACCTTTGTTTGGATACTATGAAAATGATAAATTTTGTGTCTTGTGGTAATTTTTTTGTTGGTGTTTACCCATTCCTGTGCTTGTTTCATTTTTTTTAGCTAATTTGTAGTGGTTTCTGCATAAACTAGAAAGAATGATCTGACTAGATGTTGTGTGTGCCACCAGCTTAGAAGAAACATACGAGGCACTTAGAACGTTTGAGGTGCTTGGCATTGATAAAAAGTCTGATATCAACACAGCTGCTTGCCAATCTGTGTTGGAAATTCTGGGGTCACCATCTTCTGCTTTGAAGGATTTATTTTATGCTTTAAAAGTCAACAGAATATTAAAATGTGACATAGAAAAGGATGTCTTTGAGGTATTGTTCTGTTCTATGTTGTTTTTGGTCGGAAGGGTATATACTCTATGTTACAAAAAATTGCAGACAATGTGTGATAATGGGTCTCTCTCTTAAAGGGTGTTGCTTCAAGACTACAAGCTACTGTCAGTGGCGCAGGTGCTTTGCTTGATTTCTACTATTCAGTGGGAGGTTTAGTACTTGTCAAGGTAATCCATACAACAAAAACTTTTAGGTGTTATGGATTTCAAGTTTGATTCTCCTTATTTCAGCATTTGCTAATTTGGGAAATCTTCTAATCATTCTATAATGCAAGGGAGAGGTAATTTGTCATGGGTTTTAGGTTGAAATTTTTGTAAGCAAAGGAATGTATCTGAAATCATGAAGATAAGATTTCACCAGTATTAATGTTTTGCTAGGGATCTATTGATTCAACTACTTATTGGAGAACACAACTTTCAAGCTGTGGCCACATAGCATAAGCCTTGCCAATTTTGTACTAAAGCTTGTGGCTGAATTTTATTTTTTTAATGCAGGATCAAACTTCTAAAGATGATCTGTATCTTGCTGATGCTGAAGGAGTTTTTGGTTCCATCAAGGTTGGTATTTGCATTGCTTGGAATTGTATTAGAGTGAGGATATAGGCTTGGCACTGGACTGTTCTGTGAGGGGTAAAAAAGATTTCAATAGTGACCACCCTCACCTGGAACTCTCTCTCTTTGATGAGGGCCCTTGTGGAACTAGTTGCTGGTGTATTGAGAGTTGGTCAGTGTAGTAGGCCCGCTACTGGTCTGCTTAGAAGTTTATTCCACAATGTTTAGGTTGATGCTTGGCTTTATATTTACTTTCTTCGGACACAATTCTCTGCGCATGTTTTAGTTAACTTACAAATTATTGGCAGGCTCTAAGCCAGAGTGATGGAAGATGGCGCTATAATTCTAATAATCCCGACTCCAGTACTTTTGCTGCTGGTATGTTCTATAAGTATTCTGTATACCATGATGAATTCTTTAGCAACTTATATATTCAATGCTTCTCTTTTAAGAGAGTATGCAATTATTGCTTTAACATTTATTGGTAACCACACAAACGCTACTTTGTTTTGATCATTATTTTAGTATAATTTTGTAGACTCAACAAAAAGCATTTGCTTAGAAATAGTAATGGAAATGTAATTTGGAACATCCCAAAAAAAGGGAAGAAAAGATCTGGATGGAGACTCTGGCATATTTAACATTCAATGCATAAATTATGGTGTATTGCTGAAATTAGAACTTGATGCCATGCTAATTCTTCTGCTTAAAGTGGCTTCTCCTAATTTGCTTGATCATGTTTCTTTTCAGGTCTAGCACTTGAAGCACTTTCTGGTGTTGTCTCTTTATCATCTTCTGAGATCGATCAATCTCTGGTAATTTGGAAGATTTGCTTACTTTGCCTCAATAGAACTTTTAGTTTTTTCATGAGCCCAACATTTCTCTTATGTTTTTAATAAAGACACTACCTGTTAATTTTCTTATCAGCATCAAACTTGTTGGCATCCAATGACATATGTTACTTTGTAATTAGTGATTGTAGGTGAAATAGGTTATATTATTATTGTTTTAAGGAATTTATGGTACTTTGTAATTTGTGATTGTAGTTGAAATAGGTTTTATGGTTGTTGTTTTCCTTGTTATTGTCTTTAAAGCATAAGCTTATTAGTGATTTCTGGTGCGCATTTTTCCACAGCAAAATTTTTGCTCTAAATTTTCATTTCAAAGTGGTTCATAGTCTGTGTTCAGTAGTTATTCCTACTGTTTTGCTTATGTAATGGATTTATGTCTGCTATAGATTCCATATTCTCAGAACAAATGCAGAGCTTAACGTATCCAAATTTTTAGAATGGCATGTCCTTTTAGAAATGTAGCTACAATCATCGCCTAACTTACTTTTATGCTATGTAATCTACTGTTTCCTTGTGGGTCAATCTATTTGTATAAACTTCTATTAGTAATTTGCTAGGTATTGTGAGGGCTTTTGTTTCTATTGTATGAATTGTATTGTATCTTCTAATATACTTGCTGCTGCTGTCTTCTGTGTTCATTGCAATATCTTATTTCTTACATTTGCTTACCATTTGCAGATTGGTACAACTAAAAATGATATATTGAAGCTGTTTGACAGCATTGAGAAATATGGTATGTCAATATTTTTTTCTCTTCTTTTCTTGTAAATCATAATAATTTTTGGCAGTTATGCTGCCAAAGCATTTCTTATTATGGTGCAACTGTGCTTATATTCTCTAAACTTTCATGGGTATTTCTACTCTCCTCTTCATATTACTTTTCTTGCTTATGCCAGAACCCTAATTCTGCTGATTTTAAGCTAAGTTTCCAAGACACAGTTTGGCAATCGATTTTGTCTTAGATTTGACTTGGCAAATTAAGCCCTCATTCTGACATCAAGGATCTTGACCCCAGTTTTAAAGTCAGGCCATGCTTCGTTCACCTAATCATCAGTTTTAACCTTTTTCCCAAAAAAACCCTAGTTGTCAGCTGCTATTTATGTGTTATTCCATAATGTACTTAGTAAGCTAAAAAAATTTATTGTAGATGATGGAGCTTTTTACTTTGATGAGAAACTGGTTGATGCACATGAACATCAAGGTCCTCTTTCAACCACATCCTCTGTTGTTAGAGGGTTGACAGCGTTTGCGGCTGTGACTTCAGGAAGCTTGAATGTGAGTTAGGTTTGTTGTTATTGCTGGTTTTTATTCTGGTATTTTTCTAGTGCAGAAAGTGTTTAATGCTAATTTCTTTGCTTTCTTTCTCCCTATTTGATTCTCAGCTTCCAAGTGGCAAGGTATTGGGTCTGGCAAGATTTTTACTTGGCATTGGAATTCCAGGTGATGCCAAAGACTTGTTCAACCAAATAGATTCCTTGGCTTCCCTAGAGAGCAACTCGTAAGTGTGCTCTTAACTTAGTTCTTTAACTTGGTTCTCTGTGATTGTGAGCATTTTATATGTATGTTATGTAGAACTTGTTATGATAATTGCTTGCCTGATATAAGGAAATCTGTAATATGTGATTGGTCCATTAAAAGAAAACAAATTTCAGCGACTGCAGTTTCAGTGCTTCAAGAAAATGTGCTGTTTCTGTGAAAAGAAATTCAAATATGTTTTATGAGCTGCGTGCTGTCTTTTGCAAATCTAAGAGCAGAAGTTTGTCTTTAAAGCAAAAATTAACACTTCTTTATATACTTGAACATTATATTTTATTTTTTAGCTATATGCTTGAATGTTAATTTTCCTCAGTTTTATCTATTTTGATTTGTCCTTTTCTTGGTTGAGAAAAGCCACAATTAGGATAACATGATGTGGCGAGCTGTTCTAATATGGAGTACTGGATTTACTGAAAAGTTTGCAAATAACTTCATTATTCAAGTATGATTTTTTTTCCATGGTGCAGGGTTTCCATTCCACTGATTCTATCGCTTCCAGCTACAGTTCTTTCAATGACTAAGAAGGACACCCTTAAGGTGTGTTGCTGTGTGCATGCTAATCATTTTTGTGTGTGTGTGTGTGTGTGCGCGCAAGCTCATGGGCTTTTCCTGGTTATCATGCTTGGCCATTATTATTTTATTCTTCCTGTTTCTTAAATGTATTCTGGATATTTTGGAATGTGCAAAAAGTAAAATTGATATCTTTCTTATTCTATGCATTTTTTCAGATTTGCAAAACCTTCTGTTTTTATAAAGTTTTTGCATAAATTTGACCTCCTTCCTTTTACACACATTTATTGAAATTGATGTTCAATATAATTGTAACCAGGTTAAGGTGAATACTGTGCTTGGTTCAAATGCACCTCCTTTGACAGTGAAACTTGTAGGGGTTTTTAGCTCTGGTTCACAGGACACTTCATTAATTGAGGGTCAGGTACAGTTTATTTCCCAACTTTAACCATGTTGAACCCATTTCAGTTCCTTTGTCTAGCTTTCGTGTGGTGTTGTCTGCCCAGTCAAAGTGGTGATCTGCTGGATGGTCAGCACTAATTGTCGTTGGTGTAATATAGGAACTCAAGTTCAACCCTGAAAGCGCGGTCTATGCCTTGGATGCTTTGCCAAAGAGTATTGATGTTGGAAAATACACTTTTGTTTTAGAGGTATCCGTGTTTTCTTTGATGCATAAAGGCTTCTTTTCATCTGCCTTTACATCTGTATTTGACAAGCTCAAACTCTTGCAGATGGTGCTTCATGATCCAGACCACTTAAACTTGTATGCCACTGGAGTCCAAACTCGGATTCCAATATTTGTGACTGGAGTTGTCAGAGTTGACAGTGCAGAAATCTCAGTGCTTGATAGTGATCTTGGGAGCACAGAAACCAAGAAGTATTTTTTTTTACATTTGCCAGTTACAAAACCGAGTGCTTACTAACTGTCACTGATTGTGATGTTGGATGCTTGTCATTTTGACCTTTTGGGATTTGTTAAATTCTTATCTACAATCCTTTATTCAACTCTGCTTTTGACTGAATTTGAACTACATGGCTTTACTTAGAGTATAATTCTAGTTCTTGGATCTGTGCAGGATAGATTTAGCTGGGGAAAATACTGTATCATTATCTGCAAACCATCTTCAGAAGCTGCGCCTCTCTTTCCAATTGTCCACTCCTCATGGTCATGCTTTTAAGCCACATCAGGTTAGTATTAAGCTTGTCTTTCTCTAGAATTGTTGTCTCTGTGATTAGCTGTTCCGAGTTTCTTGGCTTGCAGGCAATTCTTAAGTTGACACATGAGACTAAGGTTGAGCATAGTTTTGTGGTGGGGAGCTCTGGAAAACAGTTTGAGATCAATCTAGTAAGTTCCCTCTGCAATGTTCTGCTCCCTTTTGCCCCTCACTATTACGTGATCATTGACATGTTTTTGCAACTTTCTAGCTTAGGAACAAAATCTATCAAATGCATATGAATGTTGGCTTTTGGGTTTCTCATTGATATAAAATTGACTCGGCTATTGCCAACAATCACCTTACTTGGTTCCTAGCAATTTGATTCCAATTGTAAATTAGTGCAATGCTAACCAATTTCCCTCGTACCTGAAATGAAGTTGATTTTCTTTTCACATGGTAATTATAGAAATGAAAGTAAGATTTATGAAGAAGATAATCTAGAATGCATGTCCAAAGGTTTAGTGGCATATTTTACCCCTACACTATTTGGGTTGTGGCAAAATAAGGCCTGAACCATCAATTTAGTCTATTGTATCCTCAAACTACTATTTAGTGGACAAATTAACGTCTACCATCAAATTTGACCGTTAAGACTAACTTTCAAAGTTTGACCATTAGACTAAATGTTATAAATAATATTGTTTTGGAGCAATTTGAATTTTTTTACAGTTCATCGTTTTACATTTTGTAATTATTTTTACCTATACAAAAATTGAATAGCTTCAAAATGGTGTCATTTATGGCATTTAGATTAACAATCAAATTTTACAGTCAAAAACATTTGCTCAATAAATAGTAGTTTGAGGATACAAAAGACCAAATTGGTAGTTGAGGCCTTGTTTTCCCACAATCCCAATGGTTAAGAGGTAAAATATGCCCAATTAGACCCATGTCCAGAGACTTTGAACACTTTTAAATCATACATTGTCTGAAGGTGCTTGGTGAAAATGGCTCCTTTTGCTATGGCAAATCAATACACCTTTAGCAGAAGTAATTTGAATGCAAGTGAGTTTTAAGCGTTTATTGCTTGATAGTATAACACCTTTGCACATGCCGAGATTCATTACCACTTCCCTTCCAAATACTGCTAATGTGCACCAGTATCGATTGCTTGGAAACAGACTCACACGCAATAACAAACCATTCAACCATCCATATTCTGTCTCTTTCGAAGTTTTGTTATTTTTCTTATATTTGGCAATATGTCTCGCAGGATTTCCTAGGACTGGTTGAGAAATTTTTCTATTTATCAGGGAAATATAATGTTCAGCTCACTGTGGGTGATGCTGTTATGGTAAGCTTGATTTTTCTTACGAGGTTTTTATATTTGTATGGGTTATTATATGACATGAGCATGATATAATTTGTTTTGTTTATCTTTTTCAGGAAAACTCTTTCTTGAAGGCTATTGGTCACCTTGACCTAGATCTACCAGAACCGCCTGAGAAGGCACCACAGCCACCGCCACAACCTCTTGATCAGAACTTGAGATATGGTCCTAAAGCAGAGATAACTCACATCTTCAGGGCTCCTGAAAAGCTTCCACCTAAGGAGCTTTCTCTTGCTTTCTTGGGTCTTACACTTTTTCCATTACTTGGGTTCTTGTTGGGGTGAGTATTATATTATCTGACAGAGATTCTGGACACTTGAGCATTAACATAGATTTACTCCCTTCTGAGTGTAATTGATTGAATCTTCCTAGTTACTTCTGTAATTCATTGGTTCTATCTAAATTGTCCCCAACTTATGATGCCCCATATAGTGCTTCCAGTATGACCTTGGCCTAGGAATTTGAATGCCTCTGTTGGAAAGATCTTTTGATTGCTGTGTGTTTATGCGGACACCTGTTGATTTGGATGTGTTTAATTGTAATTCTGATTGAAAATACTCAGTTGAACCTGTTGGTTTAAATGTTATTGCTAGAACATGCTAGATGACATCAGGTGAGCATCAGGAGTTTAGTCTACCCCTTTCTATTAGGACAGAGAAGGTATTGCACATTAATTTCATTGACGTTCTGGTCTGGAAAAGGAGTAGGGATTTCAAGTGTGCATTGTTATTTTTTTCTGCCCAGTTTTCTCTTACTTGTCATCTTCTCTTCCCAATAAATATGGACAAGGTACATAGGGGATGTGAATCAGTGGCATATTTTAACATGCCTTCTCCTCTTGACAGTTATTGCGTTTAGGGGTGAACCTGAAGAACTTCCCTTCCTCATCTGTTCCTGCCATGTTTGCCGTCCTCTTCCATCTCGGCATTGCAGCAGTTTTGTTGCTCTATACACTTTTCTGGCTGAAGGTCAGTTTTGCACTTAATGCTTTTTATGTGCTCCTATTTGACGATCAACTTGTGATTCCTGCAAGGTTTCTAGTGCTTTTATTCACTGATGTGTGTTTGATATGCAACTTTTGATAGTTTGCTGGGTATTAGTGATATTTTTCTTCTACTAGTGGTCTTAGAAGCATTTTGGAATTCACCCTTCGTTCTTTTTTCTTTTTTTTCCTGAGCAGTGGGATCTATTCACAACACTGAAAGCTCTTGGTTTCTTGGGAGCTTTTCTTATGTTTGTTGGGCACAGAATCCTTTCACACCTGGCCTCTATTTCATCCAAGTTGAAGTCAGCCTGAGGACGAGAGTTTGTTGCCAAAGTGACTGGAAACAGGAAATTTTCCTCGTAGTAAAACAGTTTGACATGTTGACTCAATTTTGTAGGGGATGTAAACTACAATTATGTTATACCTGTTAAGATTTTGGGCATGAAATGAAAACGGGTTCATCTATGTTATGGGGTTTTTTCCCTGACACCGTTTAGATTTCCCCTTGGCTTTTCTCTGTGTCCATGTGGGTGACGGGGTATACCCTAGTGTGTGAGCGGATGGATCAATCTTGCTGTAGGATGTGGGCTAGTTTAGTCTTAGGACACACCTGCCGTGTGAAGAAAAGAATAAAGTGAAACTGTTTCTACCTTACATAATATTAATGGGTGGATGATGCTGCTGGCTGGCTGGCTTGCTTGCATGCATCGAGGGCTCGAGTAGGGTTTTTTTTTTTTNTTTTTAATGTGTAGTCTTCTATCCGTTGGTTTCTTTCGGAAGTTAGATGGTGGTTAAATAAACTCACACGGTTAGCTGGGAATGTTACCAAGATAGAAGATTTGCGAGCGAGAGTTTCCTAGGGATGGGATGAAGAAATAAAGTCTCGTTGCTTGTCCTCTGGTAATTGGATAAAAGGATGTTGGTGTCCATGCTGGTGAGCATTAACATTTGCTATAATTCTGTTGGAATCATTCTGTAGTTTCCTGTGCTTTATGATTCGGAGATGTTAATTTTCCTGTGGCCATGGTTCCGTTGAAAAGCATGTATTGATGTCGAATTATCAATGACTCCAGCCATCTTGTAGAAGCATGCTAGGAATGCCCTTGTTGGACTCGGATGGATTCTGTACAGGCAATGGAGGTGTCGAGCCCCTGGCCCATACATTCTTACAAGGGATTTAACAAATAATGAACTTTGCATGGTTCGAAACCTGTGTACATAGTCATGGCTGAAGTAGTTCTTAAAGATAATGAGCTCAGCAGGCATCAACGACTTTTGATGCAATCAAGCAAAGCAACAGCCAGTTTCTTTTAAGGTGCCATTTCTTTATTTCTTACTGCAGTCCATGGTTGAAAAAAAACCAAAAGTAAAATAAAATTACAGCAGTTTTGACTTTCGAGTTGATGAAGAATAAAAATACAATACAAATGGCTTGTAACAAATGAACTAAATAAATGATCATCAAATGCTACAAAATCATATAAACTACCTGCTCTGCTTGGGCACCTTAAGCCCTGCAACGCAGTGGTTGTTTCAGGTGAAAGGCCAAGACTCTGGATGACAAGGTTAGCTGTTTTACTCTGTTTCCCTGAAACTCTCCCATGTTAGCCACAGCTTCTTTTGAATGATGAATACCATATCATCCTCATCTTGCTCAGACTCCTCCTCAGCCTCAGCTGTTGCCACTGCTTCCCAATGTAGTGCTGATAAATGTTTCCTTATGAACTCCACCACTGGTCGTTTATCTCGGATAATGATGAAGCCTGTCGGTCTCAGGATGCGGTCCATCTCAATTAACAGATCCACAGCACTGCAACCTTTCTTTTCAATGTCGGAGAAAACCGTCCAAGCATGGAGTAGATCATATGTCCGTGGATAGGTCGAAAAGGATTCGCACCTGTCAATAGAAAACCAAAATTAATTTCCCAAAAGATACCGAGAGAGAAAATAATCAGCACTTCTACTATGCTTCCAAATCCAACTTCTTGGAAGCAACATGGTTATCCGTGCAGTCTAGCATCAAAAGAGTTTTCCTGATAGAGGTTTCAAAGCCTTTAATGTTTATAAGACAAGTTCCTCTGTGGAGTGAGACTGTCCAAAACCCCTCAGGTTTTAGAGTAAATGGCGACTCGGGCTACACTATGCAGATACATGAATGAGGTTAGCATCACAGCTTCTCCTGCGCCATTTCAAACTTCTTTTTCTCTTTCAAATATAATAGCAGAGTAAGAAAATTACTCCCATCATACCAAATTGGTGAATCATTGAAGTTTCTTGGAATTGAATGCTAATATTTTACAACAAGAGAACTCAAAGGATCAATTTCCCTTTAGAAATCTATATATTTCATAGGCATACACTCCCTGCGCAGTGTTTGGTTTCTGAAGAGCAAATTTTTTTTAATCTTTACCAAAATCCACAAATTTGGTTTCTTTTTCACTTATTTTTACCATTCAAAAATTCAAATATAATCTCTTCAATAACATTTCCAACATACCAGCTGTGCACAGTGCCTATCAGGCCTCTGTCATATATTATTTTGAGAGTGTTGGGTCCGTCTTCAGGCACGACATTCATGACCCACACATCTTTGCTCTTCAGAGCAGCTGCAAATGACCCTAGGTTCGCCTTCATATCCATCACATTCCTCAGTGTATCAGGCCTAATCTTCGGGCTTAAAAGATTCCAATAATTCTCTACTCTCTGCTGCCAAACCTCCTGCAACATATCAAAACTGTTTTAAACCAGCTACTTGCATTTACACAGATGTAAACTTACTGCAACTTTTGGATAGATTACCATGTCCTTTTCAAACATTTCATTAGAATAGCCAAAGTCAGCGAGACGGGGAGGTAGAGCAGTCAACCGAGCAGGCCAAGGAGCTAATCCACTCCCTCTTGCTTTATGATTATCTGGTGGGATCATCAGAATATTTAGTTAGTGCATTTCTAACCGCCCAGTACAAGTTCCATGCAGGTAAAAAAGCAGTTAATAACATAGCAGATGAAAGTGTTAAAACATCAAAAGACAAGCAATCTTGAGGAGGTACCTAGGTGACAAGCATGCAACACGTGAACAACAAAGGATCAAATATGTAAACAAGAACATATGGCCACGTTTAATTTATTAATAACATGATCACATTCCTAATGATGTTTCTATTTCAAGTGACACACTAGCACTATTTTGAAGTTCCTCGATAAAAATTAAAGGTTTTTGGTTTTTTCCATTTATATGAGATTGGACCACTGTAGAAATGGCAATTACAGTACTCACGGTCAGAGTAAGGAGTGATGCAAGCTTCCATTGGCACACCCCATACTGCATCTGGGTCGTCATCAGATTTGCAGAGAGGAGGCTGGGTACCGGGTTCTCTTTCCATGTAACAGTCATTTGTCAGAGGCTTGACCCAGATAACTGTTTGGTTCCTTTTAGCAGCTATCTTCCAACACATTCGTTCAACAAGGGCGCTCATTTCTCTCCAGATTCTCAGATCCTCTTCATCTTGTGCATAGGCTTCAGGGGATGAGTATGCAAAGTAGCCTCCAGGTCTAAGCAACCTATCTAGCTCAAGAAGAAGGATTCCATTTCTTTGAAGCCAATCAATCCTACAACGAGAACAATGTGCAAGTTCAAAAGATCTGCTTGGGTAAGGAAGTCTCTTTGTCCCTAAAACACCAAGGTGTGCGGGGATTCCTCTTTCCAGGGCAAACTGGATCTGGTTTTGATGAACATCATTTGGTGCCAATGACATTGCAATGATATTAGAAGAAAGAAGATATCCACCAAAACTCGCAACTCCACAACCAACATCAAGGACTGTCCGGAGTCTTCCTCCATTGTTTAAAATGTTTTTTGGAAAGTTCAGCATCTGCCGACCAGACATATAAACAAAATAAAAAAACCGGGACTGTTTGGAGATAGCATGTGCAGTCAAACATAATATTGCATCGCCAGGATTTCAATGAAACGCAATTGATTGAAGCTTGAGAGTCACACACATTTACATGAGAAAAATTATTAACTTACATTTGCAATTGCAGCTATATACTTGTCAGCCCCGTAATGGAAGTGCGTGCCACCTCCAGGAAATTCAATCTTGTCACCTTTGACAACCATCCAATTCTGATCAGACTTTTCCCTTGCGAGGTGGGTGTGAGGTATATTTTCTTTCCACACCACATCTCTGCTTTTGGGCCACTTGATCGGGACCTGCAACCATCAAGGATAGGAAACACATAAAACTTTAAGCTGGTTCATTCAATTGGCCAGAACAATACTTCCGACAAACTAGCCACTACAAAATACTTCTGGAAAACTTTACCTTGTAACCTGGTGGAGGAGGAATCAAGCAATTGAAGTGCCTTTCTGAAGCTGGGCAATGTCTTTCATAGTGCTCCATCAAAGACAAATCCAGCTTCAATCTTGTCTGGTATATAAGGTTTCTATCTAGACAAGGAATCAGCTCCGATTGCTCATCATCACAAACCTACAAACATTGAAAATAATTACAACAGAAGTATAGCTTATCAGGGCAACTGATTCCAAAATAGAGAAACGTGAACCCAAGTGCAAGTGAACATAAAATTTGCTCATCTTAAAATTGCTTACAGGAATGCTTTTAAGCATAACGCCATCCTGTAGATCTTCACCGAATTTGTTTGAAGCTTCATCACCGTCGTCCTCCCCTCCCAAATAAGAAGAACCTAACTTCCTTAGAGATTTACTGCCATATTCAAGAGCAGATGTTCCACCTTCTCGAGAATACATGTAAAGACAACCGCAAACAATAGCCAATACCACTATCCAAGTTACCAGCCGCTTCTTCTGTTCCCCTTCACCTCTTCCCCTTGCCATCTTTTGCAACCAGTAATAAAAATACAAAATCTCTCTCTTCCACTGTAACTTCAATATGCAGAAGACAAATCAGAACTTCATTTCTCTCTCCAATTGATTAGTGATTAGTGATGAATGACCACCCATTGCAAATTCGCTATTGAATTCCCTTCATCATGGCATCAAATTTCTTGTCAACACTAGCCTTGATTCCAAAAACAAGTCAAGTTAGGACTAAAGCATCCATAACACAAGGCACAATGGTCTAACAAATCACAGAACAAACCCTAAATTGCAAACATCCAACTCATACAACACAATGTCAAAACATTAACAAAAAGTGAGATCACACCTTTACGAGGCCAATCATTCATACAGAAGAAGATCACTACTCAGAGATTAAAAAGAAGATAGCAAATGTAACAAAACAAACAAAAGAACTACATTCCATCTACGAGAATGTGGCATGCTATTGCACTTACATGAGATTAGCAAGAACCGTAGATCTATGAAAAACTTTGAAATGAAATAACCAAATCAAATCTACCCAGCTGAATGAAGCAGCAGCATGATCTTGTCAGATAAAAAAGGGCAATAACGAAAAAAGGGAAAAAAAGAAGAGTACAGTATATCACACGAAAAGCACCGACAAGTTGCTGGTTGCCAGTTATAATGTGATACAGTTAAGCAGTGGAAGAGATTGATTAAGAAGACCCAGATCACAAAAATTTCAACACTTCGACGAATACTTTGTGTCTTTAGCAACGACATCATCGAACCCATGTCAAAAACATATGTCGGCAATGTTTCAAACCATACAGAAAGTAACAAACTTTAAGACGGTTGCATAATTGTATTAGTACAGTATAAACTCACACGTAGAAACATGAAAATGACAATGATGCTCTCTTCCTCCCTCTCTTTCTCTCTATTTGTAAGGAGAAAATTCACAGGCTTGAATCTTGAACTGCAAGAAAAGAAATTGATGGATTGTGTCAGGTACCTGGATGGGCTAAATGTGGAGTAGAGAAAGGGGGGTGCTAAGCCACTACATAAATTAAACAATGGCATTTTTTATTGAGAAAAAACATCTTTTCAACCCCTCAAATAAATAATATGGATAATTTCATTCAGGTTAATTAAAAAATTAAAAATCAAATTAGTATTTTTTAAAGCAATTCATTGATTTTATATCGTGCTTTTACAAGCATCACAAATCAATCCTAATTTATTTATTTTATTTAAATTAATAAATCGATAAAATCTTAACTTAACTCACTGAAGGATCCGAATTTTATAACTATAAAAAATTCCTGGGATGCAATCAAGTTTGAAGTTTTCTCGGTGTATTTTACAGTTGTTAGTTATAGAATTTACAAGGGATGGGGGTTAGGTTTTGGTCAAGAGTCAAACCAGGAGGAATCTAGTTGTCTGCTCCTATCTACGTCTGGTCAACTTTCTATTTTCTAGCTAGCTAAATTATGTTGTTTTTATTTCTTCAAAAGAAGATTGTGAATTGATTTGAATAATTAATATAAAATCATTTTTAGAATATTCCTTAAGCTTATAGATTAGGTCCAATTGAGTTCAAACTCTTAATTAATGATCACCTGATGGTGAGGAGTTAAAACCAAATAATTTTTTTCTTCTTTGATTAATTTGAAACAATTTATCTGATAATTACTTAGTCATTTTAAGATAGTTATGTATAATTAAATTAAATTAAATTAAATTCATCACTTAGCAATTTAATATTTTAAATTAAAATATTTTTTTCAATAAATTTCATCAGTTAGTTATTTTGTCCTAACTCCTAGCTCAGGATAATGAACATTATTATGCTTCAAGGATCAATTTCATATTCATACTCTAAAAAGAAAGGGAATATAGTGTATTTGGAATATAGCAATTTAATATTTTGAATAAAAAAAATGAGTAGAAAAGATAAAAATATAATTGATTAAAAGATTAGACATGTTAAATAAATTTATCTTTAAAACAATTTTAAAATGAATTCTTAATATTTTAAAATAAAAGATATAAAAAATATGTCCACAACATCTCAATCTTTTATATCTCATAAAAAAAAAGAATGAGTGATGCCAAAGTTTGATGAGGTGATAATATTTTTCTTAGTTATTTTTTTCTATTATGTATTAGTATTCTTTTCTAGTTTTTTTTTTCTTATTTGAAGATGATAGTTTTTCAATTTTTTTATCTAGTATTATTAGGGTTTTATAGTTTTTTTATATAAAAAATTATAATAACATTTTGACAAGTAAAGACATTGATGAGTAAAATTGAGTATTTTAGAATTCTCCCCATAATTATAGTATTTCTAGTCTTTGAAGTCTAGACTTATAACAAACCACATTATTATTCATTCATAGCTGTGTCAATAAATATTAAAATCCAATAATTTCTAAAGAATTTTGTTATATTATCAAATCATAATGATCGAAAACTCTAAAAGATGTCCATCAAAACACAACAATTTCAAGCGATTAATGATTGTATGTTGTTAAATAATAATCATTGGTAGAAAAGAATTGCAAAACAAGAGGTGTTTATATAAAAGAGGATGAGAAGAATCCCCATCATGAAAAAGATGTTCTAAAAATATGTTGTTATTTTTGTTTGTATTAAATGTTGCTATTGAAAATCTTAATGGTGAAATTTTTGATAAGATAGCTTATAGAAGGTGTAGTGTTGGAAATTTATGATATTATAACCTCTATAAAGATGTTTTATCATGGCTTTATAAGAAGCTATAAGAAGCTGATCTACGTACAGATATTAGGACTCAACAATAAAAGAATCCACACAAAAGATGTTCATATTGAATGATGATTTATAACCGGAGAGTCTAATGCGTCATTTTTTTTATAAAATAAATATTTTCACTGGCTATTTTTTTACCTTTTATTTTTTTCCAATCTGTATTATCATGCTCTTCTAGTTTTTTTTTTCTTGAAAAGAATAGTTTTTTTTTATTTAATATTGCTTGAGTTTTTATTTTCTTTTTATATAAAGAATTATAATAATCTTTTTACGAAGTAAAAAAAAAGATAAATAAAATAAAATATTTAAAAAATCTCGCTATAGTTACAGTATTCTCCTGATATTCGAAGGTTCTGACTCCTTCCCTCCAGAGTCGATGAAAAAAATTGAGGAGATAATAAAAGCTCGGTCAAAAAATTGAAAGTGCATGACCAACAAGAAGACTCCTGTAAAATGAAAGCTTCAATTTCCGTACTTCCTATAACAGCATTGATTTAATTTAATCAATAGTCAGCGATTAAATTAACAATTTGAATTTATAATGAATAATAGAACATAAATAACCTGGATAAAACATTCTGCTTTCATATAAGATCAAGGAGAAGAAATAAACTAAAACATCAAATGCTACAAAATCATATAAACCACCGGGCACGACATGGGCTGCCTTTAGCCCCTGCAGTGTTCAGGTGGAAAGGGCAAGAGTCTGGAAATCATGGTTGGCTGTTTTATTCAGTGACACTGAAGCTGGTGCTTGCTAGCCACATCTTCTTTTGGATGATGAACACCACCTCATCCTCACCTTGCTCGGTGTCCTGCTCAGCATCACCTGTAGCCACTGCTTCCCAATGCAGTGCTGCCAAATGTTTCTTTACGAATTCCACCACTGATGGCTTATCGCGGATAATAATGAAGCCTGTGGGTCTCAAAATGCGGTCCATCTCGATTAACAGATCCTCGGCACCACAATCTTTCTTTTCGATGTCTGAGAAGACAGTCCAAGCATGAAGTAGATCATAAGTCCGTGGATAGGTTGAAAACGATTCGCACCTGTCAATAGGAAACAAAAATCATTTTAGACCACATGATAGTCTGATTAAGAAATATAATTGGCAGCTCCATGATGTTTTTGTTTCCCTCTCCTAGGAAGTACCATGGCAGGAATTTTCCTGATAAGAGAGTTAACAGAACCAACCTTCTCATGTGTTTGCAAGAGAAGAATATTATGTGGAGTCAGACTAGAAGGAAAACCTCATATGCTACAATGAAATGGTTTCTCAGAGACGGGTTTGTATTACAGTTTCTGCTGAATCATATCTTCCTATACTTATCTTTTTCTTTTTTCTGGAAAAAAGAAATCAAATTTACCCATCAAGCAAACTGACATGTGGTTATAACAATGGTATTGGCTACAAACTTTCTACAATCTGATGAAAACACGTCAGAAGGATTTCTGATAGAAACCTAAATAACCTTAAGAGTAGACACAAGCCCTAATGATGCTTATGTTTTCTGATAAAACGTATTAATAAAATAAATATCTAGAATTTTTACTAACACGACAGATAGGTTTGATTAATTATTTCTTTCAGAAATTTAACCCCCAACAAATTTGAATATTTTCCAAATGTCAAATATTAGAAAATTTTTGGAACTCACCAGTTGTGTGCAGAGCCTATCAGGCCTCTATCATATATTATTTTGAGAGTGTTGGGTCCATCTTCAGGCACCACATTCATAACCCAAACGTCTTTGCTCTTTAGGGCAGCTGCAAATGACCCTAGGTTAGCCTTCATGTCCATCAGATTCCTCAGGGTATCAGGCTGAATCTTTGGGCTCAAAAGATTCCAATAATTCTCAACCCTGTGCTGCCAAACTTCCTGCAACATATCAATCCTGTTACAAACCAGCCTCTTCCAAACATTTAGCAGATTGGAAAATTCTGATAGATTACCGTGTCCTTTTCAAACATTTCAGCAGAATAGCCAAAGTCAGCTAGACGGGGAGGTGGTGTGGTCAACCGAGCAGGCCAAGGGGCCAATCCACTCCCTTTTGCTTTATGTTGTTCTGATGGGATCATTAAAATACTCAGTGCGTTTCTTACTTCCAACACAAATTCTATGCAGCTAAAAAAGCACCTTATAAAAATCAAACAAAAGCATGGCAAGGAGGATCTAACTACACCAATGATTTTTTTTTTATTTCCTCAGTAGCAATATATGAACAGTAAAAGATCAAACATTTAAACAACCACAAATTGACATGTTAATTGTATGTGCTGCTAAAAGCTCACAAGCTCAAAAGGGGTAGCTAAAGCATTGTTTACTGCATGAGCATTTTATTGATGTAAAGTAAAATATGCAATTTCCTGTTCTACCTTCCAAAATTAATTTGCTTCTATTGAAAGGTCATGCTTGAAAAAAAATCATAATGAGACTGCTAACACTGATCTTGAAAGTCAAAAAGAAATTTAAAGGGCTGATGTGGTACTCACGATCAGTGTAAGGAGTGATGCAAGCTTTCATTGGCATATCCCAAACTGCATCTGGATCATCATCAGATTTGCAGAGAGGAGGCTGAGTACCAGGTTCTCTTTCCATGTAACAGTCATTTGTCAGAGGCTTGACCCAGATAACTGTTTGATTCCTTTTCACAGCTATCTTCCAACACATCCGTTCGACAAGGGCGCTCATTTCTTTCCAGATTCTCAGATCCTCTTCATCTTGTGCATAGGCCTCAGGGGATGAGTATGCAAAGTAGCCTCCAGGTCGAAGCAACCTATCTAGCTCAAGAAGAAGGATTCCATTTCTTTGAAGCCAATCAATCCTACAACGAGAACAATGTGCAAGTTCAAAAGATCTGCTTGGGTAAGGAAGTCTCTTTGTCCCTAAAACACCAAGGTATGCAGGGATTCCTCTTTCCAAGGCAAACTGGATCTGGTTTTGATGAACATCATTTGGTGCTAATGACATTGCAATCATATCAGAAGAAAGCATATATCCCCCAAAACTTGCAACTCCACAACCAACATCAAGGACAGTCCGGAGCCTTCCTTCATTGTTTAAAATGTCATTTGAAAAGTTTAGCATCTGCCAGCGAGAAACATAAATAGTATTAAAAACTAGGATAGTTTGGAAAACCAAGTATAAAGTAAAACGCAAAACTTATCACAGCACCAGGATTCCAAAGATGAGATTAAATGGAGAATCAGAGAATCACGTATTTACATGAGAAGTACTACTTACATTTGCAATTGCAGCTATGTACTTATCAGCTCCATAATGGAAGTGTGTTCCTCCTCCAGGAAATTCAATCTTGTCACCTTTGACAACCATCCAGTTCTGATCAGACTTTTCACTTGCGAGGTGGGTGTGAGGTATATTTGCTTTCCACACCACATCTCTGCTTTTGGGCCACTTGATCGGGACCTGCAACCATCAAGGATAGGAAACACATACAACTTTAAGCTGGTTCATTCAGTTAACATGGCCAAAACATTACTTCTCTGCAAACTAGCTACTATAAAATACTTTTGAAACACCTTACCTTGTAACCTGGTGGAGGAGGAATCAAGCAATTGAAGCGCCTTTCTGGAACTGGGCAGTGCCTTTCATAGTGCTCCATCAAAGACAAATCCAGCTTCAATCTTGTCTGGTATATAAGATTTCGGTCTAGACAAGGAATCAGCTCTGAGTGTCGATCATCACAAACCTACAGCATTGAAAATAATCATAAAAGAAATATAGCTTGTGTCAGTGCAATTGATACCAACATGAAGATCTAGACCTGAGAGCAAGTAAATAAAAAGGTTAATTCAACTTAAAATTGCTCACAGGAATGCTTTTAAGCATAACATCATCCTGTAGATCTTCGCCAGGTTTGTTGGAAGCACCGTCACCATCATCTTCTCCACCCAGATAAGAAGAACCTAACTTCCTTAGAGATTTGCTGCCATATTCCAAAGCAGATGCTCCACTGTCTCGAGAATATATGTAAAGACAACCACAGATGATAGCTATTACCACTATCCAAGTTACCAACCGCTTCTTCAGATCCCCGCCACCTCTTCCCCTCGACATCTTTCGCAACCAGGATCAGAAAATGAAAATTTCCCTTCAACTTTCACTTCAAGTTAAAATCAGAACCTCATTTCCCTCTCCGAGAAATCCACGATACGATAGGTAATGGATATCCAGAACAAAACTTCAACACCAAATCCAGCACTTAGGTTGTTTAATTCGCTTCAGTGATTGCCTGCAGCTCCTTATCACCGCCAACCTTGATTCCAAAAATAATTCACGTCAGGACTTAATCATCCATAAAAGAAAGCAAAGATTTATTATATATAGATCCCGATAAACAAATAAACTAATAAAAAGATCCTATAATCCAAAAATCGAAATATGGAATCTATGTAAACACATCAACTAAAACAAAGTCTCATAATTGGCGGCCATTAATTTAATCATAAAAAGGAAAGAAGATGGTATTAACTAGAGATAGATATGAAAAAAACTTAAAAATTAGAGCTAGGTAATCAAGAAAACCCATTTCAATCCAGGATCATTGATTACATCATGGCAATAGTAGTAATATTGATTATAAGAGAAAATGAAAAGGCACCGACAACGTCAACTTGCCAGCTATAATTGGGTACAGCTAAGAAATCCTGATCCCTAACAAAATCTCAAGACTAGAAAGTTACAGTCCTGGCAAACATCAGACCCGGAAAAAAACAATGCGGCCAATGTTGCAAATCAAGAAGAAAGTTGCAAACTTCATAGCTTTTTTGGTTTAGGATGGAGAAAAATAACAACCTACGAGCAAGCAGCCGCACCTCCAGAAATTAAGATGGGGAATTGAGGATGAGAATGGTGCTCTGAGGAGAAGAAAATAGCGCAGATTAGATCTTGAGATGCAAGCAAGGAAGTCAATAAATGATGATGATGATGCGAGTGGATCTGAAAACAGAGTTTGAGTATTGCTAATATTAATTTTAGTTCGTCTTGTTTTTTACAGAGTATGTCCCTATACTTTTTCAATTTGGTGCTTTCGGTCCCTTATTCTCTTACTCGTATTTGTCTAACAATTTAGAGCCTTCTATCAACCCCACCACATACACCAATTTGGATAGGCATCACTGTAACGGCCTGTTTAGGCATGCTTCCGCTTCTCTTTGGGTTACGCTTTTGCTTTTATTTTTAGATTTTTTTAAATATAATTTAAATAATATTTAATAAAATTTTAAAATTAATATTTTTTATTTTAAATTATTTTAATATGATGATGTTAAAAATATTTAAAAAAAAATAAAAATACATTTCAATATGTTTTCAAGCGAAAATACACTTTAAAACACCAAATATTACTTTAATATTTTTTACATGAGCCTCGCTTAAAAAAAAAGTAAAAGCATAAGCGTGCGGACAAGCACTTATAATATTTTTATCATAGATATTTGAAAATAAAAATTATTTAATAAAAAATAATAAATATCATGGCAAATATTTTTCCATCATACTAAAAATATCATGTGTTTGAAGTTATAAATTATACGCAAAAAAACAAATACAAGATAATAACCATCACTGCAAGTGTTTTTACCATCCTAGGAGATTTTTCTAGATTTTTTTAATTTTAAAATAATTATGTTAAATAATGAATTCTTATTGTTTAGTAAACTGCGCTCTTAGTTTCAAAACAGAAAAGAAAAGATAGAATTTTTGTGATTTGAAAAATAGAGACCAGGAGTGTGGTGGTTAGACGCGGGGAAAGAAATGAGAGGACCGACTTCATTTGACTGGCTAAGTGCAGGGATCATACACGTGCCCAGAAGTATAATATTTTAGCAGTAAGTTACGTGCTTGGAATGGAGAAATCCAGCGGTTATCGTGTTACCCCGAGGAGGGAGAGTTTGTGAGATGCGAGGCCCGTGACGAGTTTAGAAAATAGCAAGTGAATCTCTGAACTCCACTTCCATAGGAAACCAAGGTATTAAAGCGGTGTTTTTGAGTTTTTAAATGGTTTTTTTAAAATATTTTTTTATTTAGTAATTTATTAAAATAATATTTTATTATTATTATTTACAATTTATTTTTAATATCAGTATAAAAATAAAAAATAATAATTTAAAAAAAATAAAATTAAGTTTTTACCTCTCTTTATTTATACTATAATCTTAAATGAGCGTTTAAATATGTCTGGTTTTTGTGATTTATTTTGAGGTTAAATAATTTTAATTTTTTAATTTTAAAAAATAAAATAATATTATTTTAAAATATTATAAAAATAGATTGAATTTTTAAATATTTTAATTTAAAATGTTTAAAAGTTGAGTTCTAAAAGAATATTGGATGTATATCAACGTGCAGGCAAAACTTGTCAAGAAACAAGTCCCCGTGCATGGCTTGACACCATTTTGAGTATCCATGCATGGTTAATTATTTAATTATATTGTTATAGTATTGATTTTTTTAGTAGTTGTTGGGGTTGTTATCGTTATTATTATGTATTTAAATGGTAATAATAATAGATTTATATGTGTAAAAAATATTTTAACTAGAATTGTATGATTTTGTAGTATTGATTTTTTGCGCTGGTATTACTATTTAATTTTATATAGATTAAAACTTAATTTAGAAATTCTTTATCCTGAAAGTAGAATCAAAAGGTAATGAAAAGTTTTAAAATGTATCAGGTTGTTTTTCTTACTTTCAAATTTTAAAATAAATATCACTGTATTGTTTGATTTCACAATTTTATTAAGAAAAGGATTAAAGTAAAAAATTAATAAGAATTCAAAAAATATATTATTAAATAAACTTCAAAACAACTGAAAAAGACCGATATAAGCTTTCGGTTTATTCAAGTTAAAATATTATATGGCTTAACTGGTTAAATATATAATCTAGGGTTATAATCTCCAATGAATTTAATAATATTTTTATTTTAATTATTCAGTAAAAAGAAATAAATAATTAAAATCAATTTAATATAATAATAATTTCATAAAATTAGATTGCTAAAGAATTTAATTAAAAATATTTTTTTGAAAAAATTAATAAAAAAAGATAAAGAAGCAGTGAAGCTCCATAAGCTTCCACAAATCTTTTAAATATATCATTTGATTTAGATTTAGCTCCAAGCACATTCATTATATATGAAAATATAATTACTTTTCCTGTATTTGAGAAAGTGGTTAAAATTATATACTCTCAATTTTTTTTAAAAAAAATAGTTTTTTATATTATTTTGCTATGTTGATTTTAAAAATATTTTTTAAAATAAAAAATAATATATTTCTAAATAAAAAATTCTTTTAACCATCACTATTATAACAATCTCTAACATCTCTTTAACCCAGTGATATAAATATTACGTAAAATCATGCTTATTTCATGAACATGTTAAAAACCTAAAACTTGCCATGGACGCCATTGTTTTTTGGTCGGCGCAAATTCTTACTGTGTAATTGTTTAAGTATTTAGTCATTATTTAGTATTAATAGTGTTTTTTAATTTTTTTTAAATCAATACTTTTTTATCTTTTTAATATACTAATATTAAAATTAAAAATATTATTTTAATATATTTAAAAAATAACTTTCACCCCCCCGAACATGCTTTTTTAATCAACAATGACAAAACCGATTCATCTGATTAATATCCGTTGTCTTTTGACATGCACAGCGCTACCGTGAAGATGGACTGTCGTTTGGTTGATTTTAGTTTTTTTTTTTTTTTCCTTAAAGGCGCGAAGGAATAGAATCAGTAAAACGACGGCGCTGAATGACCAGGGGTTTCCAATTCTCCATTCATACAAAGCTCAATCGTTGATTTCAAAAATCTCAACCTTCCAAGCCCCAAACATAGCGTAGAAAACAAGGACAAAAAAGAAAGATTCCATTGCAGAATCATATGAAAAAGGAAGTAGAAAACGCCTTCGAGAAGAGGAAGAGGAAGAGATCGAAGCTGAAGAAACTCCCTCACTCGGTAAATAATCAACTCTTATTTTATAGCTTCATCAATTTCTCCTTTGAAATTATATTGGACGTCCCGAGTCTTGTTAATTTCTATTTATCAAGTGGACAGTCCCGCGTTCAACGACACAGTGGTGGGTGCGAGCTCAGTTTCGACACATCGACAGGGTCCATCGCCCTCATTCTCCTATTACTCGTCTCTTTTTTTTTTTAATATTAAGTAGGTTATTAGTTTTCGACCTTGTTGAGGTCAATTTACTCTTATTCGAGCTTTTGGCTTGTCGTGTAATCTATTTTTGTTACCGTGTTTGGATTTGGCTCTGTAATCAGTTAATAGCCATGCTCTCTGTAGTGTTTTTTATTTTTTACTTTGTTGACATGCAGAAATTGTGATTTCAGGTGTTGATTCGGCCTTTCATTTTACATTCACAACTATATAGCAGTGAACAGAACGCTATTTGATAGAGAATTAGAGGTTTAATTTAGTTTATAATACCTTACTCTAATGGTTACAGTATTGATAGCGTTGTCTTTTTTAAAGAAAATTGAGATAGGCAATTTTTTTATTTGTTTTCAATGAATTGTGTGTTTACAAGTTTGGCGGTCTCTTTTTTTGCCCCCGAACTAGATGCTTTTTACAATGTGATCATAGAGTGTAATTGGGATCGGATCTGATGGTAGTGGCTTGAGTCAAGGTAGCTGGCAGGCATGGTTTGGAGCCATCAATGTAGCCAAGAAGGTCATAGCCAATGAATAATGTTTGGAACTGCAGTTTCCAAGAGAGGTAATTGGTAGAGGTGAGTTTGAGAGGGGCCTGAGCTGCAACATTGATGCTGATGAGAGTTTGGCGTGATTCACTGGTGTTGAGAATGGTTGCAGCATTAGACTCTGTAGCCATGAGTGCTAATGAAAAGGGGGGAAACCAGAAAAAAAATAAAATGGATCGGTTTAGTGCTCTGATACCATGAGAGAATGATGAAATAAATTCTGTCTTTCATGTACATTTTGCAGCAGTTAGATACACATACAGGATAACAGACATTTGTTTTGAAATCCAAAAATATAGAGCAGTTCAAAACTGCTTCCTAACTTTAAGGGTTGTTGCAATCTGTACAACTTATTTGAATAATTCAAAACAGAGAAACTACGGGGCTGTTACAATCTTTTGCAATCCATTGAGTCATGACATTTACGGATGATGTGCTATGATATTTTATGCAGTCGTTGAGGAGAGAGAAGGTCTTGTGTCTTTTCAAACTTAATACTGGACAAGATGATCATGCTATAATGTTTTTGGATGATCATTCAACCGATGTTGGTTGCTTGTATTTTGGTCGTAGTTTTTCAACTTTTATTGTTGGAAATGGACGTGCATGAAATTTTTGTTTCAAGGTTTCACAGCTTTTGAATGATGATTATGTCCTCCAACCTTTTTAAGAGTCCGCTACTCTGTTGATTTATTTTCCTTGTTCTTCATTATATGTGCAGATACACTTTGTTGTGAAAAGAATGGAAGTTTTTGAGTGGTTTAAAACACATGTTATTGATAAAAAGCCGGATTCTAGCATTGACCATCGTGAGCTTGTAAGTGTTACTGATATCATTCTACTTGTGCATGTTATGTTTGCTGGTGAAAAAAAGAAAGAAAAGAAATCCAGAATGCAATTATGGAAAGAGATGTCTTCCTTCATATTTTAGCATGATGATGATGATAAATTTATTTTCATTGTGTCATGTATTTCAGTATTTGCATTATATTTGATAGTGAAGTTGGTAACTAACAACCAATGAATCATTGAATTCTATTCACTCAACATGGATCATAATTCCCACTGTCTTTGGGGTTGGTAGCTGTAGATATCTTATAGAGCATTGGTTATGCATGTGGGATGGGTATGTGTGTGTGCGAGCACACGGGTCTCACAACTTCAAAACCCTTCGAAGTGGTGCTTACTCTTATCACGCGGTGGAAGGGTGAAGGATGAGACATCTTCCCTTAATCAATGCTGGTCTTTTTCTAAGCAACCTCTGAAATTTCATAATCTGCTCTACTGTGCAATTGCTTGAATTAATGGATGACTATGCTAAGACACGCCCACTATGGTTAAGGATTGTGCCGACTATTCTATGAACATGTTATTCTACCTTTAGAAACCTCTCACCTCCTATTCGTGAACTGATCCTAGTCAAAGTATGTTTATCGTGGAGGAGTTTTTCGTGTAAATGAAAGAAGTGTGAACCAGTTCAGTTGGGGAGAATTTGGAGCTGCTGGTTGGCAGGTTGGTTCATGTGCAGAGAAAGCCTTTAAGATTCACCCAAAAAAATGCCAATTCCCATACTTGATAAAACATCATTAAAGATCCCTATGAATTTTTGTTATCATTAGATTTTGAGTGAGAATATTGCGTGGCCGTGTCTCTGAATGACATGTATTAAATTTACTAAATCAAAATGGTAGCTTCTAGTTTCCTTCCAATAGGATCTTCGTCTATTGAGTTTTGATGATTTCTTCTCGGGGATTCCAGTTTCAAATAAAATCAATGGGATTGTAGTAGCACTACCAATTGACATGTCCTCCAGTAAGGTATGTAAAGCATAGTTGGTGGGTAAAAACATAAAATTTTAGAGTTCAGAAGAAAATGTGTGGAAGTTAATTGGGAGTTGCACTGTTATGACATAGTTGGGTACTAAATTGGTTGACAAAGGCTTTTGGACATATCATTCACTCGACATATTAATTTTTACAATTTTATTGGATCTTGGCTTCTAGATTGTTCTAACCAAAATATTAATTTATTGGCCAATTGAGAATATACTAGCTAGAACTTCTTTTTTTTCTTCTGGGAGTTTTCCTGATAAAATTAGTTTCCTCCAGATATGCAGTCCTTGAGAAATTGTGATTTTGAATGCAATTCCAAAACTTTTAAACTTCTCATTTTTCCTTGGTGGTTTTAAAATTGGCATTTTTTTTAGTTACTTGTTACCTTCTGCTTGGATATTGTTACACAAATTTAAAGTTTGTTATTAATCTACTTTCGGAACTTTATCCAACACATCTCTAACTTCTTTTCTTTTAACTGCAATACATTAGTAATTTTACTACAAAAATTTCTCCCCTCTTAATCATTTCTCCCCTGCAGAGAAAATTATTTCTGTTTCTCCATGACCCATATTTTTTCATGGGTAATACATGAAATTAAAATTGAGCAGCCATCCACTTCTCTTAGTTCTTTGATCATTATCGATTGCTTTTCTAAGAAAATTTCATGTCTGATGCTTCCCTTTCAGAGTGACAGCTAAACAAGGATTGGGCGATCACATGCTCAATTTTAAATGAATGCCAGATGATGTGAGTTTCTTCTCTACTAGGTCTTACTCGTTCTCTGTCATTCTGCATCTATTTTGTTATTGGTGGCGTAACATTTCCATGATTAATTGAATCAAATTACTACAATATAATTTGAAGCAGTAGCATGGGTATCTTCAAGGTTTACCTATCATCTATTTAACAAAGTGCTGACAGCGTCGTCTTCATTACATTTTTCATGCTGAAAATCAGATGAACAGCCGTAAGCTACTGTTGCATTCTAATATATGAGAGAGAAAAGGAGTTTTTTGAATAATTATTATCTGAATCGCGCAACTTTATATACCAAATTTTATTAGTTCTGCATAATTTAGCACTCCTCTTTAAACTCAATGTTCTCAGACTGCTGTCATATCATTAACACGGTTTTGTTGCTGCTGCCATGTTGCATGCATGTATCCCTTTCTAGTTACATACTGGTTCGCAATGAGAGATGTGTGGATGGAGCCATAAGTTCATCTGTGGCGAGCTGGTTTCTTGACTTCGTACAGAATGTTAAAAATTTTCTTTCCTTTTGGACCATGTTGAAAAGCTCATCCCATAACCGGTTTAATTTAGTAGCAAGTAAAGGATATACTGTGTGGTCCTATAAGAAGCATAGGATTTGTGAATGGTTGACAAATCAATAGTTCATCATTTTTAATTATTCGACTAAATCCTCGAGCTTAAAACGTTTCCTCATAGAAAATAAGGTTCCCAAGTAAATGCCCATGTCGTCACTTGAATGGTTCGGAGATAAATTTGTTGTTGAAACAGGGTTGCGTTTAGACAGCTTAAAATTTAGGAGTCGGCCCATAGCCAAGAAGGGGGCTCACTGCTGGCAATCCTTTTGAAATGTGTGCCTATGCTGTTGATCTCTGTGCTGAAACATTTGCACCTGGTGGATGTCACCATCACAAAGGGACCATCGTTCTGTTCAGTGCTTATCCGTGCACTCATTTGAAGGCCTAGCTGGCCTTTTATGTATGTGAAGGACCGTAACCATATTCTTCTGAAATTTACCCATGCACTGGCCGTGCCCAAAAGTCTAGTTTGTCTTTTATTTGGAGCATACTGGTCTGAAAGTGCCTAGGATCAACTCATGTATCAATTATTTTTTATGAAAACTGTATTATTTTATTTTTTAATATTTTATTTTAATTTTTTGTTCAACTTGAAACTGACCCTGAGATAAGCTTTGAATAGCGGGGGTTTCTCGGATCAACTTGCTGAGTTGAATATGGTTTGAATAAGTGAAAGCAATCTTGAAGATTAATGGAGTTTGTTCCACGCTTATTGTCTCGTCCAAAAAAAGAAATGTCTATTTCTGTTCTTGTGTCGGTGGATTTGGAACTTGGTATTTTGGACTGCACAAATTTAACGTTCTGCGTCTCTTTGATCAGAATAAAAAATGTGGTCATATCTAAGTGAAGGAAATGCCAAAATAATGGTGATTTTGTGTGCTGTGAAATACGGAGTCGCCAAGGTAATCTGTTTTTCTAGTTATAAAAAACTTGGTATTGTCATATAGATGCCCGCACACATTAAAAAAAAAAAAAAGGAAGAAGAAGAAGGGAAAAGAAGGGCACATTTTGTTCATGAAACCAAATGGAAGCCGGGGCCACTGACCTAAAAGTTGTCGAAGATGAAGAAAAATACCACAGGTTCTGTATGGTACAAGAAGTATTTTTTTCAAGCATATGGGGGCAAGTGGGGGCAGTGGCTTTGCTTCTGTCCCCCACTAACTCGCATAAGAAGCTCAAAATTGCTGGGATAGAAGTTAGAAGGGTCTACAAGGATGAAATCTAGCTGTTTTTTAATCTAAATTTTGAGCTTAGTAGATGCTATTTTAGTTTCTCTGGTTCTATATTATATAGATACTTAGCATCTTCACATGCATTTATGAAAGCGAAGAAAAAACCAGAATGACAGGACATGCCAAAGAGAATAATTTACATAAAAATCATCTTATGGGACTTCTTAATCGTGTGGTGGAGGAAACTAAAGTAGAAAGTAAAGAAAAAGTGCAAGATTATCCATCAAATGGTAGAGGGAGTCTTTGAGTGGAATAACTAGAAAGCCTCGAGTAGCCATTCAACTAGAATGACAGGACATGCATGTGACCCTTTTTTGAATGATTGAGAATTTAATAAAACAAGAGACTTTACATCATAGATATTCTGCATAATCTTCTATTGTAGTTAATTATATATAGTTCTTCGAGGGTTTAAAAAATAATTTGGAATGCATCGCAATCAATCGTATTAATAAGGGATGAATTCATTACAACAACACAGTTATATCTGCAAGTTTCCTACGATGACAATACGTATCAATAGTAAATCCATGTCTGTATAATCATATGATTTGATATCAAGCTTCTTATTCAATTGCATAGTCTGTCATGGAAGAATATTGAATCGGATATGCTATACCAGACAACAGATTTAGCGGTGGATCGATATACAATAATTAGTTGATAGATAAAGCCATGTTAGTGACATGCTATTTTTTGTTGTATTCTTTTATATTTCTTGTTTGCAAAGCATGCATTGTGCTTCAAATATTATGTTAATGGCTTGGAAATGCAACTGATATCATGTTATTTTATTCCATAATCTTTCATGCATATTTGCAAGGCATTGATAAAAGCACTTAATTTATTAACTAGACTCCAAAAGAGAGCAGCCTTGTACATTTGGCATGCGCTTACCTCTCTTAGCAAATGATGTTAAGGCCCTAATTTTGGATCTACCATCTTGTCCTGTTAAGGTTTCTTTACCTTGTGGAAGATTAAAAACTAGACAAAAAATCTTCACATGTTTTGTTAAAGTGAAGCAGACTGACATCAGCTATTAACCATTCTACTTTGATGCAGGGACGTTATAGTTTGTACTTTTCTTTTGGAAACGGGCTCGTGAAAGCTCTCAAACAAGGCATCCTGACATGATCCCTTATGTGAGTGTTTATTGGAAACTATATAACCCCATTTTTATTTTTATTTTACCAGAGGAATGCTATATTTTCAGTTACTAGTACTAGATCATCCATGCATTACTTGCATGCACTATATGGAAATGGAACCCCTTTGTTTCACAAAAGTTTCCTATTTCACAGCACTCGTAGCAGTCTGTAATATTCATCTCTTACTAGCAAGGAGGGCATGGATTTATTAGGTTAAGTGCCTGCCGGTTAAATTTATTAGGGTTTGAACTTGACTAGGGTGGCCGGTCTCTGAGGTCGTGGCGCAGGCGCGTTTGCGTACATAGGAATATAAAAGCTACGATCCCACAAGATTAGATAAAATATTTAATAAATAATACAGAAAAAAGGATTAGTATAATGACTTTAATCACATTCTAACATGTAATCATATATTCTGGAGACATGGAGAGAGTTTCTTTACCCAGCCAGAGACGGCAGTACAAGGCGATATCTGATGCTACCTACCCCTTCACATATATCGTGTCACATAGAATTTCGTGTCAAATAATTTGGTTCGGACTAGAGCATGTGGATCCCAGTAGCTAAATCAATAATCCAATCAAAAGCCCTGCAAGTTCTATTATGAGCAAGATAATGCCACCTCTAGTTCCAAAATACTTTAGATTAATCATGGGGTATTGTAGGCCAACGCACATAGAATCTCAGATTGACAAGAAAGATTGATGCAGCCTCTGAAATAGTATATTGTTCTTTGTCATTTCTTGTCGACATCCAAACAATCCTAGACACGCGTCTCTTTTTCTCAAAACCTGTAAAAAATGGCAAGATTTAAGTGCCTTTCTAAATTAAGCATTTAGAATATCTTATGATTATTGGGGTGTGAGAGCTGAAGAACTCATTGAGATTTCTTTTATGCTTGAAGATCACGGTTTCTGGTGAGAGCAACCTTGATCAAGCTCTCTGCATTATTGGAATAGTCGAGGGGGATTTCGAGTAGATGGAGGAAAATGGGAGGGTAGGAAACAAACAAACAAATCAGGCTCATTGAACACCAAAAATGGTACGAGAGAGTAAATATCAGTTGACACTGATAATAACAGCATGAGAAAAGGGGTAGCTGTTTCTTGGAAGATAGCTTTCAAGAACTAGTCCAGAGAAGGTCAGGCACTACCCTTGAAAGCCATATAGGGGTTCACAGGGGGCTAATAAAATCTGACATCTTCAGGAAAATAATGGATGGAGCATTCAGCATCCACGTAAATGCCGAGTTGTGTGTTATCGTCTCTATATGATGATGTAACGGTTTATGATGGAGGTCTTGAAATAATTTTGCCAAGATATTTGTCATTCTGTACGGATTTTAGTTAATGTAGCGACACAGACCCGTTCACCACCAAGTTTTATATTCAAATATTTTCATTATTTTTAAAACATCAATTTAACTTAAAAGCTTAAAATTTAATAAATTATCATCCATTTTAAAATCTAATTTTTTTATTTTTTATTTTTTAATGAAACCTAAATCCAATAATCAAAATTCTATATGGTGTAAGAGCCTCAGATATAATTAATAATTCAGTAAAGATTGCATTAATTTAAAACCCAACTTATCATAAACGTTAAGTCTTTTGAATGGAATCTAAATATTTGAATTATCAAAAATCTATAAGTTGTTAAGATATGTACAATGAATGGTTTTATATTATCTTTTAAAACACTTTATCAAAAGATAGACTATAAATAGAGAGGTGTTTATCTAGAGAAGAATTAGATAGCGAATAGTCTAGCCAAATATAAAGTGTTTTTAGAGATATGTAACTTTTATTCTGTTTTAGTTTTCATGTCTTTGATTACATGCTATTTGTTTTGTTTGTAAGTTGCCTCACTTTACAGCTATTTGTATTTTTTATGTGAAGCAGTGTTTTTAATGGCTATAACGTGTGCTTAATAGATCATTCGTAATTCATAAAAAAGAAAAGAAAAGTGGAGAGGTGTTACTGAACATATCCCATATTAAATAAATAATTCTAAAAGTATAATATATAAATTTAAGAATAAACCAAATATTAATTCTTTTTGAAGAAACCCAAATTCAAGATCAATTTAATTAAAAAAATTTGATAGTAGTGCGATTTAAGGTCATAAACACTTATTCTGTCGAGTAAAGCTTAGTGATGCAATATTAATATAAAATTTGATTCTTTAAATAATTTTATAATATTTTTTTTACAAGTGTTTGATTTCAAAAACATCTCTTTTCATCTGGGATATATTTTTAAAAACTGATTTACTCCCTCGTAGATTCTCGTGTAAGATATCTATCATGTGATATACGGTCACGGGCATGGATGGATTAATTTTGTATTACCATAGATTTCTCTGTGCCTGTGAGCTCGCTCGCTCGCTCGCTGTGGCTGCATGTGGGCTCCCTTACCTTTGCGGCGCAAATCAAAAGGTTGGCATGGCGAAGGCATCTCTCTCTTAATCAGTACTGACTGATCTCAAACCTGCAAGACACGTTTTCTGATCTGGAATCAGAAAGCTAGCTAGCCTTCATAGCCACATACTTAGCCAGCTGCCGACACATGTCAGCATCTTCCTTACGTTACATGTATTATTATCGTATATGGCATTGTTTGGGATTTGGTTGTACCATAATTTTTTTAAAAATTTCTAAATATCATACTTATTAGACATATAATTTTTTTTACTTCAAAAAATTATTTGCCTCATAATCTCAAAGATAACCGACAAGAAATTATTTGTGTGTCATGTTTTCTGCCACTGTTAGCATATTTTGACGTGCGTGCTAATTTGTAAACTATATTGTTGACATTATTAAATTATGTTAAAGAATTGTTGATCATGGCTGGAGTATTTTGTTAGTTACAAGTGGAATCTCATAATGGTTGCCAGTATACGGTATATCCGTATATGTATGTGTGTTTGTTAAGAACTTGTAATGTTATATTGTACGGCCACGCATATAATCATACTTATAATTAAAACCTTGATCTGATTAGTTAATCAAGAATTGTATTTTATCTTGAACAAGTTTTATTTTATTAAAAAGACTCTATTTCAAGGTTTTTTCTAATTATTATTTTTTAAATCACAACTTGAATTAACATGACTACAGGAGAATTAGTCCATAATCTCGGACTAGATGTGTGATTGTATTATAATATTATTTGGCAAAAGATATCTCATCGGAATTCTCTCTTCTTTTTTTTAATTCTATCCAGCTTGGTAATCTTGGTTGGTAAATTTATTTGAAGTAATAAATGGAAAAATTGTTAGATAAGCTCGGTCTATCAATTTTCATCATGACTTGATATGCAAATAATATTAAACGAATGTATCCCTTTCAAATATACATATATATATATATATGAAGTCGAATCCGTTAACCCGTTATATCACACTATTATTCTAGTGTATAGGTAAAAGTTATTATATCATATTATATACTTAATAATTTTTCGTCATATTGAGTGTGATAGAGACATGGTTAAATGAAAGAGAAATATTGCTATTTGTCTCAAACTATATGGAATTTGTTAGAGGTCTTTTGTGGAATTCATCGTGAGGTTCACGTACTCCATCAAGATTTATGCCGTAGGCTTTCTTGTTATACCATTACTCATGGCATGATTTAATCTTACAACTATGCATTCCCAACAAAGGATAGGCCTCTGTTTTTTTTCCAAGGTAGTTGATTTTTTAATTTATTTTCCTGAGCTATAAAAAGAATAAAAAAACATTTATAGAATTACATTTAGATTATTTTTTTTATTTTTAATTAGAATGTTAATTAATCTGCATTAATTATAGATACCCTTGTACTTTCTTATGCTTACTTTATACAGTACTGAAAGGTAAATTGAGTTGAACCACACTGCGTACGTACAAACAAATAACTTCGTGTATGAAATTAAACAAATCCAAAAAAATGACAAATAATTAACAATTTTGATTATTATAATTGCAGGTACAATCATTCTTGAATAACCCTTATAAGATTATTTTATTCTTTTTTTTTTGGATAATATACTTTATTCTTTCTTTGAAATTGATTTTGCTAAGACCTGAATTCTTCGTAAATACAAGTCAGGATTTGTCAAGATTTTATACGTGTACTGCATTCTGAGATTTAAAGATTTGGAGTATGTATTGAAAACACCTTTGATTGGTCCTCATAATGTTGTAGATGAAGATCTACGTACAGGGCACTAACATGTAATTCGGAATTTAAATTTGACTTTTTATTCATAAAAAAAAAAATCTACATTTAATTAGGTAGAGTCTTATTGCTTGAGAGAACTTCAAGCTAGACAGAGGTACCTTGCGAGTTAATTTCAGAGCTTTTATGCCTGAAGACCTTTGGTTACTTTTTATTTGAAAATATCTTGAATTAATGACATATAATCTTTCATTAATAATACATGATTAATTTTTTTGTTATTTCTCTTTATATATTGGCCAATGAGCTTGATTGAAACCATGTTAATATCACACCATCTATTGTATTTTATTTTCATAGAATAAAATAAGTAAACAGTATTTTATTATGGCATGTGGCTATTTTAATTGGCCAAAGCTTTTTCGTTTTTACTAACATAATTTTTTTTTAATTTCCTTTATTTTATCTCTTTTATAAACATGCTATTGTTTCAATCCCATACCAAGTTTGGATTGTCAAGAAAAAACTTAAATATGATGTTAAAATATAATTTATATTTTTTCTTGATATATTTTTTAAATGAAAACTCTTTCAACTTAAAACTTGTATTTATTCACACTATCTTGTGTTCTTAAAAAAATAGAATGATGATATTTGAACCACGACAGCTTGATAAACAAGGCTATGATATAATTGTTTTAAGATAAAGTTTTAAATATGACTAAGTTCGGAAGAATGGTTGAAGCATGGAGCAACATGAATTGCATGACTTTTCCATCTTTTCACACACATGATATCTCCCTCCCTCTCTCCATGGTTTAACACTGCTCTCTTGGAGATTATTGCACCTTTTATTTTTATTTATTTCTTAAAATAAAAAATAAAACAGTTTCTTTCAAGCTATACTCGTTCCCCCGATAAAAACCATACTCTCTGGCAATTATTGTTGCCGGAACACGAGTTGAAATCTCGTATGCTTGTTAGAAATCGAGAGGGTGGGTAGGTTCTACAAAGAGAAGAACACGAGGAGGGAGATAAACATGAAATAGAACTTGTATTTTAGGTTCCAGTACGTACAAGTTCAAACATAGGCTTTACGTATGCTTATGGCATACTATTTATAGTAAGCTGCAACCCATAGAGAATCCTATAGCTTGCTGATGAATTTTCAATTAAGCGGTGAAGATTGAACTTAATGATCTGTATAATCTTCTTGGCTGGTAATTCTTGCATTTACTTTATGATCATAATCACTTACTTAGAGAGGCCAGCATGATCAAGGGATGCTTATGCTTGTAGTTAACGATTTCCCACGTTCTCAAGCTATTAACCGAATCTTTTTCTGTGGTCACATTAGCAAGAAACAATCTTTTTTTCAAAAAAAAAAAAACTGAAAAGGACATAAAGCTTTAAATTTAGACACTGTCTGACCACTCTCCTTTATCCACTGAGTGCGCCATTTTATTCCAAAACCAGCTTCGAATGCAATGAAATTTTCTTTTATGGTGCAATTGGATATGTCTACAGTTGATCTAGATTAGTTATATCCTACATTAGCTTTGTTGACAAAAGGGTGTCTAGCTACCTATTCTGAAGGATCTTGTGAATAAAAAGCAAGCTTCAAAAGCATATGCATCCTATACTTTTTAGATCTTCATGACAACACTCGACAATTACACCAGAACTTGAACGCCAGGTGTTCTTCTACTGTAATCGGGGAAATGATGGCGTTTGGAATCTCAACAAGAGTCCAATTCATTTATGATTTTTCTTTTTATTTCAGATAACAGGATTTTCAATCCCTTCCGCTACCGATATTAAACAATTAATATCCAGCATGGTCAATCGCTAGCAGTACTCACTATATATGCAAATTAACTGCTGGATATTCATGAAAGTTGCATAATTTTGTATAGGTTGATGCTTCTTTTTCCTGAGATTGATACTATTAAAAAATAATATAATTTTTGGGATCAAAATAATTCTCTACATAATATCGAAATCTCAGTTCAAAAAATATATTACAAATCTAGCTTTAGTTAATTAATAACATAAATTTTAAATAACAATTTTATTAATTTTGCATGCATATATACAGTATATCTCCAAGTCCAAGACAACAAGATCTCTAACATGAGGGGTAAAATTCTAAGTTTGTTTTCGAGAAATTATTAATTTAAATATTATAAATTTTAGAATTATTAAAAATTTACATAATTATTAATTTTAAAATTTTAAAAAATTAGTTAATATACGGGCAAATCATTTCAAGCATCCATAATTACCAAAAAAAAAAGTACAAGAAGATCATGTGTATATGTATTTTGATTGCATGGATCTAAAATAAGCTAAAGCATCCAAGATTATTATCGTGCATGGTGATTAATTATGGGGCCTGATATTTTTATTTTTGTTTTTTACTATACATTGATTTGATAACGGCGTGAGTCATCTACGATCGATCTCACCACAGACCTGGTTTTCCAAAAGTTTGAGATAATTACTTTTTTCCGAAAAGGGTTCATGGAATCAAAGTGAAACAAAGATAAAAAGAAGAAGAAGAAAGGAGATGGAAAGTCACAGAAATTAAATCGTCACGTAAAGTGGAGCATTATTTTCAAAGATCCACCTTTACATGCCGCATCTCAGGAAGCAGTCACCGGCGCATTTTCTTCTTTCATTTCTGTTTATTAATTTTATATGAACTGAAAGTTTAACTCCCCGATCATGGCTTTCCAAACTATATTTTTCTTGTTATTTAATCATAATTATAATGGTTGTCAGTGAATATATTATGAAATAAACATAAAGTGCCATCTGGGGACTTGTTTTTCAATGATTCTTTTCGTGTTGTAATTAGTTTCCATTGACATTTTAATTTGTTCAAGAAATTAAGTATACATATACTCCTCTCCCTCGATCGATCACTAGCTGTTTATCTCTCTGCGCAGATAGAGAGAAGGATTAAACAACAGAAGGGAGGTTATATATTCCTCTCTGGCGCTCCAGTTGTTGACTCAAATGTCAATAACATAGGAAAAAAAAACAAAAAACAGAACATAATAATTATGAGAAGAAAACTGTTCCTTTTGATGACGTCTAAAAATCATTCTTGTCAGCTATGTCTATAAACTATATGATAACAAATCTTAGGATAATCATTGAGATAATAAATGCATTAGTTAATATACTTATATATATATATATGTATGTATGTATTTATCGGTAATATGAATTTTTATAGGGGGCTGTTGTGTCGGCCATAGAGGAATGATTTCGATCTTTGACAGCATCCCTATTCAAGAACAAGCTTCCAAGAAGGACTAAACAATGCCACGTTGGCTTGAAGTGGCACTTAGATGGCAGGATTTCATAGGGCAGAGGGCATGGTTTCGTGGGACCACGCTGTAATTTACAAGTCATCACAGTGTTATGTGTGTGGACACAAATGGACGGTGGCAGCCATGGTTGGTGGCAGCCATGGTTGGTGGCAGCCATGGTTGAAGTCATAGTCAAATGGTAGGTGCCTAACTTGCCCACCATTGTTGAACAATCATCTCCCTCATCAGCTATAAATAGATGTGCATTGATAGCTGAGATAGAGCACGAAATAGAGAGAAACACAGAGAGAGAGCTAAGGGTGAGAGTTGAGTTGAGTTGAGAAGTTTTCTCCTCCTCCTTGTTTTCTTGTTTGTATTGCTTTTGAGCTTGATTAATACAAACCAGTAGCTCCGTGGAGTAGGCAAGTTGCCGAACCACGTAAATTTGTGTGTGTTTGAATGTTTGGATCTCCTAACACACAGTGCATGTGATTGCTAGGAATGGTATTGTGTGTGACACCCAAATTATATGTCCCATATAGAAAGAGCCCATAACTTATGCAAGAGAGCTAAGTACAAGGACACCATGAAAGGAGGCTGAGCGATGAAATTATTGGTCTCTAAGGAGGAATATCAAGCCGTCACTCTTTGTATAAACATCATCCACACACCTAACAAAAAACAATTCCCACCTTGGCAAGAACCCTAACCCTACTACTCACCAATCATTTGTATCTTTGCCTTTGCTTTGGATTGTCATGATTTTTAATTTTAGAATGATCTCTACGCACGTCACCATTCCTATGACGTGTACCTTAAAACGCAGTCTAAACGCGTTCAACTCCCGTTGATTTAGGGTTTATCATTCAACAAAATAATCAATGGAGTTGCTAGTGATAAGTTTCCATGTGGTAATTATATATAATACCCTTATCATTGTACTTGATTGGTCCCTTAATTACACATAGAACACGGCCTTTTCATTTTATGTTCCCATTAATTAGTTTCTAATCTTAACTGAAAAAATCAACATCACCGGTTTCATCCCATCAAGTCGATGATCAGTGTGTGGATATACATGCATGGTGTTCATTTTTTGTTCTTGTTTTGATCGGTGATCAATCAGCTAACAAAATCAGTTAATCTCTTAACAATGTTCTCATGATCATTTGACTTAAACATATCCAGTTCCCTGAGTAAATTGCATGTTAATTTTAATTAATCTTGCCTTAATCAATCCTGTGCTTTTCCCGACAGGACCTCAACTAGCCTAATTAAGCGCTTAATTTTGTTTCTCTTTGAGCTTCCATGTATGTTTCCATCCGGTAATGTATGCTTGTAATAATCTCATATATATATATATATATATATATATATATATCACGTACATAGTGGTGACAATGACCCTCCATCATCTAAGGACACCTTGGCATGTCGTACAAGCATTCCTCCTTCGATTTGAAAGGATATTCTTTACTTCGTGTGTCTTGACATGCTCATGTGTTGTTGGTCTTTTAAATAGTTACATGGTCGAGATCAAAATTACTTGTTTTTGTATCCATTTTACTTTAAAAAGAATAAATATTAAAGAGATTTATTTTAATAATCATTATTTTCTCCGATTAAATATATATTGTCATTTCTTATTATTATCCCTTTTTATCTTGGAACATTAATCGAACAAAAGTTGATGTGTGTAGTGAATTAAAAATGAGTTCTCTATTATTTCAATGGCATGCTAAGCCCTCGTGACCCCAGTCTTGTCATGATGCACAACATGCCATCCCCTTAATTATTATCATTAAATATTACATGCCGTGACAAATATCCTTTTGTCCTCATTTCTATTATCATCTAGAAAACAAAATTCATACCAAATTAATTAGATAAATTCACCATGTATGTGCGTGTATATGCATTGATATATGGGCCTGATATCCTTCATCATTAGTGGGCCCTGAATTTCATGCATCGCTTGCATCAATCCAAAAAAAATTAAAATGATGAATTAAAAAAAATTGAACAGATCGGGCTCTCATATGCATATGAAGGAGTTCATGATTAACAATATTAATCTCTCAGAATTTCCAGCTATTTAATTTGATTTTTTTTCCCGAGCTGTCCATGTTATATATAGGTTAAGATCAATCAAATGGTTCACGTGCTTGGGACAGTTTGTTTGTGGGCATTTTATCGAACCAATTAATGGACCCACTGATCATAGATTAATCCTGCAGATTAATTATTTAATAAAACACTCTGAGCATCGTTTAGTCAATCATGACCTTTGATTTAATCAATTAATTGACAACCTGATGAATTTCAATCAATCATAATACAGCTTAGTTATAACCCCAAAATACCTAAAACACCGTGGGCGTGATAAAATACGGCTAATCTATTCTATACATACACAATTGCAGTTCAAAAAAAAAATGTTCTAAAAAATATTTGTCACCTAATTTTCGTGTAACTTGAGTATATTATATGCGTTGATCTAGCTGTGCAATAATAAAAAGGGAATATCATTATTATTATTATTATTTTATTATTTAATTCTCAATTCCATGCAATTATTATCATTTAACAATTTAGAAAGCTTAATTAGGGTTTAAAAAAAATCAGCTAATAATTGGTCAAAAACCATCTCAATCTAATAAAAATTTAAAATTTTAAGAGAAGTTTAAGATATAATTTATATAATTTTTTTAATACAATTAATCTTTACGTTTTGAATTCAACATTTTAAACAAAGTAGTGATGATAGCTGAGAGGAATCAATTACATGATATTTATAGAAATATCCAAATACACACGTTGTGTGTACATAAATATATGAGGATTCATGTAAACCATCTTCGTAAGTAATTGGAAAAAGGTCATCAAGAAAAAAGAAAGAAAGCACATAATCCAGGAAAAAAAGAGAGAGAGAATATACACATTGGATGGATATAATATAAAATATATGTTAATAATGAGCTCTTGATCATCATATTATTTTTATTTTTCAGTAATTATATTGGCTAAGCCAGCATGTATAGGGCGCGCGCGTGAAATTAAGCTCACATGTTCATATCACCCTTTGTTTTTTGTTGCCTATAAAGAGGGTATTATGAAGATAGATAATATTCATATGTATAATGTAGATGAATTAATGTAGATAAGAAATATTTATATTATAATTAAAAAAGGGGTGTTTTGGAAGGTTTCTCTAATAAAAAGCTATGGATTTTTGTCAATATATGTCGAATCCAATTGATCTAATTAATTTCAGAACAATCTCCCAGAAAAAAGATTTCTTGTAGCTTTGGTTTTGCTTGAAACTTCCCACTTTAACTAACTAGCTGCGCAAGCATGGCCTGCTACTAGAATATTATAAGAAATTCTAACTGGCAAAGGCACTTGTCATCCTAACCATGTATATAAACACACAAATACCAACCTTTCTCCCACATATCTAAATCTTGCTTCCTGTTTTAAACTTGGCATATTATACTCTAGATTTTCCTTTCAAAAGACAATCATCATGGGACTAAGAGACATTGGAGCAACTCTGCCTCCAGGGTTTAGGTTTTATCCTAATGATGAAGAGCTTGTCTGCCATTACCTCTACAAAAAGATCACAAATGAAGAAGTCTTGAAGGGAACTCTGGTAGAAATTGACTTGCATACTTGCGAGCCATGGCAACTTCCTGGTAGGTCTCCTCCCTTGATAAACACTGATTGATTTCCACTTCTTAGTTTCTTCTTCTCAATTTTTCCAGCAGCTTCTAATCTCCTTGAGCTTTCATTACAACTTGTAGAAGATATATTAGTTCTTGCATGACTCGTGAATATCATCAACTATATATAAATGCATTGTTTGATTAGTTAATGATGAAATTCAAGAAAACGGATAGTCCATCCTCGCTGTTCTTTGTGCTTTAGCTCTGCTGAAGACATACATATTATGAAAAAACGATTTGATATTTCGGCCCTGTACAAGCCAGACAAATTAGACAGACAGACATGTTTGGTTTAGGACCTGTTGAGCGCGCGCGCGCATGCATAGCGAGAGAGATCCACAGAGAGAGAGAAAGGCTGAGAGGGGGCAAGGCTCTTAGCTATAAACTCTGAATGATAATTAATGCCAAACTTCTTAATTAATGTAAACTCACCATTGATGAGTGCGAAGTTGAATAGTATTTGGCCAGGTTATCGGACCTCTTGTGTGGTAATTTGTGATTTTAACCGTTTTTATTGCTTTACTTTGTTTTGGTAATTAAGTTGGAGGACACAAAAAGGATATAGAGGTCATAATAAATATAATGGCTTTCAGTCTTGTCAATGTCTTCTCATAACCAGCAGATAAAATATTTATGAATAGTAAACTGCAAGGAGCTTCTCACCAGTTGGGATTCATTGTCGTACAATAATTTTGTCTTCCATTTTCCATTTTTTACTAGAAATATTTATGAAGTACTTGTATACATGCATGTATGTTTGTGTGTGATCATTAAGCATTTGGATTAAGCCTATAATTCTTAATAAATAAGAAGATTTAAGAGAGACTGGCTTTCATGTGGCTACTTTATAAACTTATCAGGTCATGTTAAAGCCATTTTTTTTCTGGATGCTTTACCACCACCAGAAAAATGATATATCTCCTTTTCGAAAGTAGAATTCTTGCCTTCCTATACATATATAATTTCCTAGAAGTACTGTAGGCAAGCACTTAGTACATGGACGTGGCCGTGCAATTAGTTAGCATGTCTTATTCAATTATATTTGTTTTTACAATATATGGGAGCAATTTGTTGGTAATCATGTGAAACTATGATGTCCTGAATCATGTCCCCTGGTATCTGCTAAAAATCACTTCCTGCATGTCCTGGCAAGTGTTACTGGTTGACAGTACATATATATTGGTTCATGATGTACTTGTCTTAAGCTACACAAGGGATAAAATTATATTCTTCTTTTAATTCATCCCATCTCGTAATTTCTGTGTTTTTTTTTTTTGTATTGTTCCTCCCTCTTACAAGGGATTGCCTAATAATGAAGGGGCGGTTCTGTGTATAAGGATAAGATTTTCTAGATATGATCAGGAATCCATGCATGTTATAGTCCATAAACTTAAATGATTTTGGCTTTTACTACCTTAAGGTGCAAGGGATCGATCGCTTGTTGTTTATCTGTGAGGCTTCAGGAGTCAAACAATAAGCCAATGCGTGATTTCCAACTATTATATTCTACTGTAATTAGTGATCTCCATTTTTCAAAAGCAACAACGTAAAACAGAATCAATAATAAAGTTGTTCCCTTCCCACTTTTATTTCCTATAGACATGACGACTTCACCACTATCGTCCAAGAAAACATTGGGAAGTTTCATTCTCACAAATCTAATTCTGCATGTTCCCAGAAATTAATCCTTCCTAATTGAACTTGACGATAAGTTTAGGCTTCTTTCTTTGTTTTTTTTCCCCTGACCATGCATGGCCTCCTAACCTTTGCCTCGTTAAATTTAATATACACTCTTTCTCTAAAGAGTTCTTAATTATACATTTATAATTTATATGGCCACTTTTAGTTATCACTATTTCATCTTAGAGTAATAAAAAGAAAAGTAAATTAGGACCATATACGTAATTAAATACTATAAGATAAAAAAAAAAGCTTTCCTTTATATTTATACAACAAAAGGTTGATACGTGTAACTTTCAGCCATATTTCTGTCTAGCATGCAAGGAGTCAGAAAACTATAAGACATAAATCCATGTTCATGAAAGCAATGTTGTTGTATGATCTATAGCTTCTGCTTGCTAATTAATATTTGAACTTACCATGTGTGTCTATGTGGAATCTAGAGGTGGCTAAGCTCAACGCAACGGAGTGGTATTTCTTCAGCTTTCGAGACCGGAAATATGCCACCGGATTCCGAACCAATCGTGCTACAACATCTGGATACTGGAAAGCTACAGGGAAGGATCGTACTGTTCTGGACCCCACAACCCGTGAGGTTGTGGGGATGAGAAAGACCTTGGTGTTCTACAAGAACAGGGCTCCCAATGGGATCAAAACTGGTTGGATCATGCATGAGTTTCGTCTCGAGACCCCACATATGCCCCCCAAGGTACCGTGTGTTATGTGCTTGACAATTTGACAGCTTACAAGCTTGACAAATATTGGACATAGCTGAATAACATGTTTTATTAAGAAATTAAAAAAAAAAGAAGGAAAAATTGTATTCTCTGAGTTCAATCAGTGAATAAAGCCAGACATGCAAGTTGGCTTGCTGCTTTGTACTACACTGTCATGATGAGAGAATCCGAGGAAAAACCAGAGAGTTTTTTTATCTTAAGGAACCTAGGAGGAAAGTGTCTGGTAGCAATTAGGAAACTGTCCATTTCCTATACATAATACATCGTTTTCTGTACCTAAAATCAGTACATGGTGAAATAAATTCCTTGCTGTTTGCTAATTAAAGTTCAACGTTTTTGTGATCACAGGAGGACTGGGTTCTCTGCAGGGTGTTCCACAAAAGCAAAGCAGAAGACAGCACAAAATTCATGTTCGAGTCCACAACTGATAGCGGGAGCACTGTGAATTTAACAGCTGATCATCAAACTCTGGCTCGTGGGTACCAGCAAATGATATCATTATCATCAACCGCACCCCATCAAGACCAAACCTCTTTGCTAAACCTTCTCCAGCTATCACAGGACAGGAATTCTAAGTACCCAATGGATACCGACATCAGCTCCAAGGCGGTTGATGATTATGGCTTCTTATGGGATGACATGAACTTGGAAGAAAATAGCTTGGGAGATGGGGTGGTGGCTTCAAATTTGGAAGATATGAGATTTGAGATTGATCATAACAGTATGGTCTTCCTATGAAAATATTACCATTTGTTGATTTGTGATGTACGTATTTGCAGTGTCTGGATTATTTGAGGAGCAACTCAATGTTTGATTGGATCAAATGATAGCTAGCTAGGAATCAAGATTGTGCTAGTATACTGTTAGGGTTTATTTATTTGTTGTGTACAGTGTATATTTGGCATCTTGAACAAATTTTAATATATGTTAATCTTTTAGAATTCATACTCTTATTTTATGCTCGAATATATTATCAAAGTCGGCTTGGACCACCTCAATCTCTATCTTTGTGATTGTATCTCCCATCTGGGTATACAAGTTACGTATAAATAACCTAGAAATTAATGCATACAATCTGGGTATATAAGTGCTAATGTAGTCTTTATGTTATATTCCTTCTTTTTTTGTAATTATATTTTTCTAATATTACATCATGAAGGGATTAATTTATTACAATCTGTAACGAGTTCAAAAAATAATAATATGGATAATAGGCATAATTAAAAAATTCAAAATAGTTTTTTTTAATATTAAAATGGGAATAAATTAGATTTTTCAATTGATTTAATTTCTAAGCATCAATTTTCCTTCACATTCAATTCTTTATATTTTCCTAAACACAGCTCCTCCCAGTTGCATGAAACTGAAATATTTATACACCACCTTGTGTTGTTAATTAAATCTTTATAATTTTCTTTTCTTCAAATAAACATCTTGTAAATTCTTGACATGGGCTAGTATTGGTTAGGCATTGATAGTTTAATGGGCCAGATCTTCGGCCCATTACCATTTAGCAAGGGGGTGTGAATTTTTGACAAAACGGCATCAACTTTCGCACGCGCTACGGACGCCGGAGCATATCAAATTTACCTTTATGGTCAGACAGCTAGACGAGGTCGAGCATCCCAAAACCACGGTCATAAAGGTAATTACATGTAAATCTGAAATCTAAAATATAATTATTTTGTTTTTAGAATAAACTATAAATCTGAAGTGCTCATCAATTTTATTTATTTATATTTTTTAGTGGTTTCTTCGCCGTTGATATCTGCAGGCCTTTCCTGAAACCCTTGTTTAATTATTTAATTTTCCTCACGGGTTCAGTCTGACTTTCACGGTATGCGTTTTTCTCTCTATTATTTATTTCTTATTTATTTATTTTGATGCTGGGTTTGCTCGGGTGAGTTGTTGATGATATATATTGTGTAAAGAAATGTCTGTGGTTTGTTTCGAGAAATTCAAATGGGAAGAAACCCATTTGTTTTTCTCTTAAATGCTACATGTGCTGGAAAGATTTGTTGAAGTGTACGCGTTTAACATGTAATGTTTGTCATGGATGGATTGGCATTACGTAGCGATAAGTTTCTTGGTTGAAATAAACGTGGTAGGAAGTCTTGGAAATGTGAAATAATTAGAAGAAAGTGAGAAATTTTGCGTGGGCGTGTTTGAACTTCTGTGTAATGTAAGAGGGGAGCAGGTTTTTGCTTTTCAGAAGATACATATAACTGGCTTGGAGGTCTTGGACTATGATGAGAAACTTACGAGGTTGATGAGATTAGTTGTCCGAAATTGCGTTCTGGAACTTGTTTATGTGGTACACGTTGTAGTTGTCTCGTTTGATTTCTTTTTTTCTTTTTATTTTTGGTTGCGCAACTTGATTTCAATAAAGGCATCACAAAGGAAGTTATTTTAGATCAGTCTTTTGATAGAGAAGGAGCAGGAGGATTTGGATTAAGATTTAAATCTTTCTTATTTACTATTTTGTCAGTTTTGGATCAAAATACACGTGTAACAATCCCATATTTCAACATCGGTTGCATTCTTACTGCTTTGTAGTAATGGCTGAATCCATTAATTTGAAATTTTTCATATTTGCTTCTCTTTTGCTGATGCAGGTAAAAGTTTCTAGGCTTTTGTTGGACATGGATTGGTGGTGAAGATTGTCAAGCGATTGACGCAATCAAACTTAATAAACATGAAGTTTTAGTCTAAAAAATTTATTTATGTTCTACTTTGGGGCTTAAGACTACTATACTAATGAGGACAAAGCGCTCAAGAAGTGATCTCAGAAATGAAAATGCAGAAAAACTTTCTGTCCCGCCAGGTTTTGCATCTCTGACATCATTTAGGTTGAAGAAGGTAGAAACTAGTGTACAAAATGGTAATTCCACACCATCTACCAGTGTGTTCAAAGGAAAGACAATCCAGATGGATGACACGACTGACATGATTGATGTTGCAACATTAAAGAGATTTTTTCAGCATCGGCCAAGCATACTGCATGGCCAGAAAAATCGGAACCTAGTGGAATCAAACTTTGAACAAGTTGACATGGTCATATCTTCTCTCTCTCCCCCTCTCTCTCGAGTTGTGGGCTTTGATGTCTGTTAATTTCTTACAATCTGGAGCATAAATCTCTATTGCTTAATATTAATCTAGATTGGGTAACATTTATGAGAAATTTTCTTCATATAATTTGTTTTGATATTCCAAAATATGTTCAAAGGGACATCATTGCATAGCAAGCAATTTGAGCTTTCTGTAATTGGTGTGCTAAAAGATGTGTATTTGGAAAGCATCTAATCAGATTTTTTTTCATTTTTTTAATATTTTTATCTGCAAAAGCAATCTGGGATAAGCTGACATATATTGTTGTGTTGTTTTGCCCATGGGTAACAAAGACGATACTGAATCAATACTGGGTGAAAAAAGATAATGATGGGAATTAATATTTGACATTTTAGTCTCAAATATCAATTGCTGTTGTTTTCTTTCTTCATTCATTCCCCATTACTTAGGCTTAACTATTCTGGAGCATCCAATTGTGATAATTTTAATAGATGAGGATTTGATTGATTTAGTCTGATGTGGAATTATGAGACGTGGAAGTCATCGAAATGGCTTTCTCTTGGCTGGGGAGTGTTGTTGTATATTGTTCTGTCATGTCATCTGTAGAAAATCAGCATGCTGAATAAGTTTGGCTCATTTGCATGCACACATCCATCTCCTTGTGCATATTTTAACAAATTGCTCTGAAAAAACATATACAGAGAATTAGTAGGAGGATTCTTTGGGAAAAAAAAAAGGTACTAGTTATTTAATCATTTTCCCATATTAAAATAGTTAAATTTCTCTCTAGATAATGTTGGAAGTAGCTTTCCCATGGTTGACATGCTTGCAGAAGCACATAAGAATAACTGGATTTTTTTTCTTTCAACTGTTGGAGATCAGGGTTCATAAGTCATAACTATCGCATGTTATTTAATATCTTTCACAGGATATTCCTTCAGAAACCTCCCTTCCAAAAGGGGTTGCCTATGGATGTGCAGATTGCAGTAATTGTCTAAAGGTGGTACTCTTCATCAAGTTTGTCCTCTTCCAATTATATCTTCTGTAATGCTGTGACCCATTATTGGAAGCCATGTAGCAGGTAACGGCAAGCTGGCGTCCTGAGGATGCAAGAAATGATGTCCTTGAAGAGGTTCCTGTTTTCCACCCAACAGAAGAGGTATTTTTTGTCTAATTATGATGAATGACTTTTGTGCATTTCACTGGTACAGCTTCTTCTTGGATGTTCCTATTGTCTTTATTCATTTTGGAGTGCTGGCTGACTGGCTGGTAAAAAAACCTTGATTTCTGAATCAGTATAAGTTATAACTGCAGGAATTCAGAGATACACTGAAGTATATTGCAAGTGTACATTCAAGAGCAGAGGGATATGGAATTTGCCGGATCATACCTCCTCCTTCGTGGAACCCACCCTGCCTTATTAAGGAAAAGAATATCTGGGAAACTGCTCCATTTATGACGCACATTCAACGGATAGATGGGCTTCAAGATGAGCATATAAAGAGTAAAATTGTAAGCTGTAAGAGAAATGGTGTTACAATGGATAAAGATCATGAAGTTGGTGAAGGATACAGCATGAATTGTGATGGAGTTGGATGCACTAACACTGATGGCTTTGCATCTGAACTTGATCCAAAATTTACTCTTGAATCTTTCAAGAAATGTGCTGATGATTTCAAAAGCCATTATTTTTGCTCTAGTAAGGATGTGTTTGCAAATATGGATTCAGATGGGTGTTCAAAGCAATGGAAACCATCAGTGGAGAATATCGAGGGTGAGTATAGACGAATTATTGAGAATCCTACTGAAGAAATGGAGGTATGCTGGAAGAAAGCAGACACACACACACACACAAACAGATATGTGTGTGTATATATATGTTATTATATATATATGACAAGCACATTGAATCACTTTTTCTGTATTTCTTTCTGCATGATTGGGAAGCTTTAATTATCATTCTGCTGGTTTTAGGTGCTTTATGGGAGCAACCTGGACACTGGAGTTTTTGGCAGTGGATTTCCCACCAAATCCAGTATTTCAAATACAGATGAATATCTGGAGTCGGGCTGGAATCTAAATAATACACCTAGGCTTGCAGGTTCTCTTCTTTCTTTTGAAAGCAACAAAACTTGTGGTGTCTTGGTGCCTCGACTGAACATTGGAATGTGCTTCTCAACATTTTGTTGGGTAAGTTCCAATGTTTCTTTTAATGACTAGGGTCATGTTTATTCACTTTTGGTCTGCAGAGTGAATGATCAGATAACAACCCCCCCCAAAAAAAAAAAAAACACACACACACACACAAAAACAAAAAATTAAATTGTTTGCATGCTTATTCTGCTCATTTTTTGGAAAACAGAAAGTTGAAGAGCACCACTTGTACTCACTCTGTTACATGCACCTGGGTGATCCCAAGATATGGTATGGTGTCCCAGGTAGATATGCTGTTAAGTTTAGAGCTGCTATGAAGAAGTACCTGCCAGATGTGTTGGCGGAAGATCTTACATTGCATGATAGGGTGGTGAGTGGTGATAAAATTCTAGTTAGATTACATCATGGAAGCGAAATTTGTTTTTTAGATGGTCAGTGCTTGCAATGACTGTGGAACAAGGTTCTTATCATGCAATGAGAATAAAGTTACGTATCTTTCAAGTAAATTGGCATTAAGCATCATGTACTGTTAGTTGATGTACTGTTAGTTGATGTTTCTTGAGCTTAATTGTAATTTTGCGGTGATCTTGGTGCATATGAAAGTTGATTTGTAATGTTGTCTGTTTTTTAGTTTTTAGGTTCTTAATATTTTCTGATACATTCGCAGGCTCTGTAAATCTCTCAGATGATATTGTTTTTATCTAATACAGATTGCCAAATTATCCACTTCTGCATTGAAGTCTGAAGGTATACCTGTTTATCGTTGCATTCAGAACCCACGAGAGTTTGTTCTTGTCCTTCCAGGAGCATATTATTCAGGATTTGATAGTGGCTTTAATTGTTCTGAGGTAGTAAATGTTGCTCTACTTGAGTGGTTGCCACATGGGCAGCTTGCAGTAGAAGTCTACACTGAACAGGGGAGGAAGACTTCAATTTCCCATGACAAGCTGTTGTTGGGTGCAGCTAAGGAAGCTGTGAGGGCACAGTGGGAAGTTTCACTCTTGAGGAAGAGCACCATAGATAATTTAAGATGGAAAGATGCCTCTGGAAAGGATGGGATCTTAGCAAAAGCGCTCAAGGTAGGCCTTTCAATTTCTTGGTTCAGTTTTTAGTGGACTTCTGCTCCTGTTTGAATTTAATATGAATATTCCCAGAGAACACTTGTGTCATCATTATAAATGTCTTTGCAGGTCTAACTGTTTTCTTTTGTGTTACATTCTTTTCCTATTCCTACTTTGCATTGTACATTTACCTGTAAAACCCTTCCTAACCTAAGCTGTAGCAATGGCCTGGTCTATTTTGTTTTCTTATCGTTTTCCTTCATTCCCCTATTTCGCAGACACGTATGAAGATGGAAGACAATAGAAGGAAATATCTGTGCACCCCTTCTCAGTCAGAGATGATGGACACAAAATTCGATGCTGTCAGCAAAAGGGAATGCAGCATATGCTTCTATGATTTACACCTTTCTGCAGTACGCTGTTCATGCTCCATGGACAGATACTCTTGTCTGAATCATGCAAAACAGCTATGTTCCTGTGCTTGGAGTGAAAGAATCTTTGTATTCCGATATGAAATTAGCAAGCTGAATATACTTATTGAAGCCTTGGAAGGGAAATTAAGCGCAGTCTACAGGTGGGCTAGAGAAGAGCTTAAACTGTCATTGTACTCGTATATCTCCAAAGATGATTCAGAAGCACCCAACCATATCGGTAGCCCAGAATTTCACTCAGAAGAATCAAAAGAGAAAAAAAATCAATCACAACGTGTTGCAACACCTTATGGCAATGAGAGGAGTGCTGTTTCTAGCATAAAGGAAGAAGTGAAGGCACGAATGCTCCATCTAAGATCCTTGAATGAACAAATGGAAAAGGACAACTCAATAGTGTCTACATTTGTTACAGGGGAACAAAAGCCAAGGGAAAGCCCAAAAGTGTCTGCATTTGTTACAAGTGAAGCTGTGGATGATGCTTCTTTATTATTGAAATGTGAAGTCTCATCCGATAGTACAAGCTCATCTAGCTCCTCGGAGTTGGGGGAATGGGATATTGGCATGTAGTTTTGGCGAAAATTTGTGTTCTTTCTGCTTCCATCCTATGTTCCTGCTGCTTCAGGTTTCTTCCATATTTGGAGAAGTAGTTTTTTCAATTTGGACAGAAATTTAGTCTTTCGATTAGACTTCTGACAATCTCGATACGTAAAGATGTGTTAATCTCTTTATAGGGGGACCCTCGGAACCATTTTTCTTCTCAAAAGCTGGCTTCTTTTTGGATGATAGTGCAACCTCACAAGGAAAGTATCTGGATAACGCGGTGTATAGATTATGATGGTCCCAGATAATGCATTGATGCTGTCCCCAATCCTGTATGCCGAAATATGAAACCGACTTGAAGCCAGCAGTTGGCCTGACTGTAAATTAACTATAGCTTGTGACAACTGAATGTTGTAGCGCAGTCGTTCAGATGCTCGTTCATCCGGCCTGAAAGCTTGGGTTCGAGGTCCGCGAGGTGTTTGGTGAAGCTAAACTTTGGTGCCCCAGTACAATTGTCGGAATAGCTGTTTCTCAAATGCATGTTGGGCTATTTGGTATTATGATGTTCGATGCTGTTCCAAATATTTTTTATTTAAAAATTTATTTTTGATATTAGTTTATGATATAAAAATATAAAAAATATTTTTTAATAAAAAATAAAATTTGAAAAAACACAATTAGTACCGTGTTTTCAACAGGCTTAAAGGATGCAACGTTAGGTTTAAGTAGGGGCCAAATGTTTCTTGGCAGGTCTACGGGAGCTAGGTGACATTTTTTACAGCTTTTCATAAGAATTGAGTATCCTGCTTTCATGCTACTTTTATAAGGTAGTGTTTGTTTATTTTTTTTAGGATAAAAAGGAGGGAGACAATGAAAACATAAATGCCTTAAAGTTATAAAAATAAATTTGTCTACAAGATAGTTTTAAATTGAATTTTTGTATTTTAAAAAAATATACATGGAAGATATATTTTTAAAGATAATATTTTTTATTTTTCATTCTTAAAATATCATTTAAAAAAAATTAATATAAAATTTTCAAACTAAGTTGTTATTATAGTTTTAAAATTCAATTTAATAATTGATTCAGTATAAAGTTTGGGTCATGAAACAAGGCTCTAATTATAAGTTGGGTTATTAAACAAGGCTCTAATTATAAGCCGGGTTGATCCTAATCAATGTAAAAATATAAATGATTGTTATTATAATTTTAAAACTCAATTTAAAAATCAACTAGAAGCAAAACTTAGGTCACGGATGAGGTTAATTATTGATCATAAAAATAAAAATAGTTATTATTATAATTTTAAAATTTAACTCAACGATCAATCCAATGTAATGTCTAAGTTACGTGTCAAGTTGATAATCTTAAGTCAATCCAAGTTAACATAAAACAAAAATGATTATTATTATAATTTTAAAATCTAATTTAAAAATCAGGCAAAACATGAGTCATGAACTGAGAAGGCCAATCAAAGTTAATTCAACTTAATATAATAATAAAAATTAATGTTATAATTTTAAAATTAAATTTGAAAATCAACTAGAACCATATCAAGATCACGAGTTGAAAAAGGTCGATCCAAGTCATCATATAAATAAAAATAATTATTATTATAATTTTAAAATCAAACTTAAAAATTAACCAAATACAATATTCAAATCATAAATCGAGAGGATCAACTCGACTAACCCAAAAATTTTAAAAAATAATAATCAAAACAACTTTGTTTTTTCAAAAAAAATCAATAAATTTTTCATACTTTTTTTTTTATACAAGTTAACCTAGATTTTTAATTGGATCAAATCATTCACTATTTCCTTTATTTTATCTTTCCTCTATCTTATTTGAAAATTAAACAAAATTAAACTCCAAATCATATAGTCAAGTCAGTTGGTTTTATAATTAGAATTATTTTAATATTATTAATTTCAACACTATATATATATATATAGATATTATCTACTGCAACCAAATAAATAAGATATAAAGATAATATTTTATTTTTTAATTCGTTAACAAACACAATGTTGTACATCCTATTTCCGTGTCTTCGATGTCTTTGTTTTTTTCTATTTTAAAACAATAACTAAACAATACAACCAAACCCTACCTCAAATGTCCAAAGACAGAATATCCAATACCTCTACATCTACAGAACATATCGGATTCGATAATTCTTTGAAACAATGATAAGAAATACAAGAGAACACTGCCCGGTGGGTGTTCCAGTTTTTGGACATTATAAAGAATCACAGATTAAAAAAATAAATAAAACCTACAAGGCATTAAAAAAGAAAATCCCAAATTTTATCAAAGCCCAGCTGAAACCAATCCATGGAGGGTAATGATACCAATCAGGATATTATCATCCTTAATAACGGGCAAAAATTGTACAGGGGATGGTGGTGATTCCATCTTCTTCATGGCTTCCACTGCCATCGCATCAGGACCAATTGTTCTTGGGTTCCTGAAACAACACAAGACAAAAGGTGCTGAGAAACATGCAGTTTTGCCACAAACTCAAATTAATCCCGATCCCTGATTTGCAACATTAAGCAAAAAGAACGATAAACAAGAAACTCTCCATCACAGAAACAATTGGCATCACATACAAGCTACAAAATCAGAGTAACGTCTAGCTAAAACGATCACTCACAATTACTTTGAGAACATCAAATGCATTGTTTTCTTTCACAGTACCTGTTGCACATTTCTCCCACTGTAAGCTTAAAGATGGCTTCCCCACTAGCCTTGAGAGTACGCCGTAGATCACCATCTGTAAACGTTCCGATCAGGTGATCCTCCTCATCTATAACAAGCAGGCACCCACATCCTTTACTCGTCAGCTCGACTAACTGATCCATTATCAAATCTCCTTCCTTACAGATTGGTAGCTCATTTTGCTTCTTCATCACATCCTTTACCTAAAGCATTTTAAGTCGAATCCAAGCAACAAAAATTTTCAAAATCAATCTCGATAGATGGCAGCAACAAATAACTGAAATAACATTATCAATAATATCACCTCAGTAGATCGCGGCAGCAATTAACTAAAACAACAACTTCATTTATGCACATTCTAATTCTAATCTAACTCGATGCCCAATTCAAATAGCAAAAAAAAAAAACATTAAAAAGAAAATCATAAAAGCAATTGAATATCAATTAATATTAAAAAAAAAAGGAGAAAGAAAGACCTTGAAAATCAAGCTCTTGCCAATCCTTCCAGCAGGATGATTAGCCGCATACTCTTCCTTACTCAAATTCCTGGCTCCCATCAACGCAATCGCGACTGTATCCCCAAAAACCATCTGGATCGCAGTGGAGGTCACAGGAGCCAAATCAAACGGACACAATTCCCTCTCCAAAGGCAAACGCACATTCATATCGCAAACCGCCATGAGAGCATTGCCTTCAACGGACGTCACCGACACTAGATACGCACCTTTCGCCTTGGCACACGGAACCAGACGGAGCAACTCCTCAGTGTTCCCGGATTTGCTGAATAGGACGAGGATGTCGGAGGCGGAGAGGGCGCCGATGTCGCCATGGAGGGCGTCGAGAGGGGAGAGAAAGCCGGCGCGAATGCCAAGGGAGATTAGGGTTTGGGAGATTTTATTGGCGACGAAACCGGATTTTCCGACGCCAGAGAAGAAAATAGTGCCGTTACAGTGGAGGAGTGTTTGGGTGAAGGTCAATGTTTGAGAGAGATCGAGGTTTTGGAAGAAATAGTTGAGGTGGTTTTGTTGGGATTTGAAGAGGTTGAGAAGGGTGGTTTGGTCAATTTGCTGGGATTTGTCATTCGGTGAGGGAAGGTCCAGAGATGGTGGAAGCGAGCCCATTGTTTGGCTCTGGTTAGATCGCCAGAGAGAGAGAGAGTTCTGGAAATGATTGGCTTTCTTGGAGTTGGGGAGGTATTTGCAGGGGCGGGTGTGTGAATGAAATATTGTTATTGCCGTTATTTTTTTACGCGGTTGGGCGCCGGTGTCGGTGGTCGGTGGAGCGATCATGAGTAGGCATTTTTGTACCCAACAGGCGATTTATTTTATTTTATTTTTATTATGGTTATTATTTTGGAAGGGAGGGTTGGGGCCTGGGGGAAAAGTGACATTGTGCGTGGATTTTTGTTCGTTTTAATAATAATTAATAGAGATTCGAAGGAGTTTCAAGACCCGGGTCTTGGCATTTTAGATTAATTGTATTTTTTATAAATTTTAATTTTTTTTAGTTTTAAATTATTATTTTTATTGTTTTGATGAGTTGATATATTTAAAAAATAACAAATATATAATTCTAATATATTTTTAAATAAAAAATAATTTCAAAAACAATCCTTGATATATTTTCAATAGACACTTAATTCATTTAATTACTCAAACTTTCTTAATAGAATAAATTTAAAGTGATTTTTTTTAATTCACTAGTTCAGCCTTAGCCGAATTCTGAGTCTACAAGTAAATCATAAGCTGCATCTTATAATTATTTTGATTGATTGATTGTTTTATAAAAACTGATGAATATAGAATAATAATTTTGTTGTTATTAGATTTTTTTTAATATAAAAATCGTTGATATGGAAAGAGGGATTGAGTGATTTCTATGAGAAACTAGTGATAAATCATTAAAAGAGTTTTTATTTTCTTGAGTGAAGATACATGAAAAGCAAAAAGGTTTTAAATTTGAGGAATTTATGTGGTAATATTCACCGTATTTATTAGGAGTATTTAGCAATATAATTATAGTTTTTAAATATTTTTTATTTAAAAATAATTTTTTTAGTTTTTAAAATTTTATTTTTAACATCAAAAATCAAAATAATTTAAAAAAACTAAATAAATTAATTTTAAGTAAAACAATATAAAATTTTATAAAACATAATTTTTACCGCAAAAACAAATACATGTAGAGCATTGCCTCTCGACTCTTTGCCTGATAATGTTCATGACATGCTATTCCGCAGAATTATCCATTATTTGCTTGTAAACTATCAGCACTGAAAAGAAGGTGACTAAAAAATATAAAAAAAAAAAACTAGAATTATCTAACATACCAAATTATATATTAAGATATATTTTTATTGGATCAAAATTTTAAAATAAATTTGTGTTTTTATGTATAATTACTATGGATGGATTATAGAGAATCAAGATCTTATTTGTCATTGTTGAGTAGTTGTGTTTTTTAAAAAATGTATTTATTTTTATTTTAAATTATTTTAATTTTTTAATATTAAAAAAATATAAAATATAAAACATATTATTTTAATATATTTTTAAATAAAACAATATTTTAAAAAATAATCACTCCCACCAAACATTATCAAACCTGTGATTTCTCTCGGTGGGGGGTGTGTGTGCCGTGGACCAAACATGTATTGGGCTTTCGAGCATGCTTCCATGTACGCAGCAATGAAAGCTTTCTATGCCGAATTTGCTAACTTTTCCCTGGATCAGTAGCAGGGTTCGATGCGAAAAAGGCCCTTCCAGAGTAGAGCCCAGTTCAGAAATATTTGCCACTCAATTACTCTGAAGAAATTTCTCCAAAGAAGCTAGCGAGAAGTGCAAACCTGTAAAAAAACACCTTAATCTAAAAATAAATCAATTATGGGGTAAAGTCTCACAGATAATTTTGTATTAGTTTTTATCATATATTTCAAGGCTTGAAATTGTAGAGTCTTGTCACTACTTTGCGTCGATTTAATTATAATTATAAAAGAAAATGGTGATAGTAAAATACCAACCCGTAATTAATTGGTTAGATTTAAGAAATGAATAATGAGATTATGAGTTCAAAAGATATTAAAACTTTAAGATATTAAATTTATATTCATCCAAAACTTTTTTTATTATAAGCAGGTTATCCTAGCCGGTTTGAGCACAACAAACTAGCTTCTTACACCTTGAATAAAGCTTGCAAGACCTCCTTCACACCCTGTGGTCTGTGACCATTATCATTAGCGGGTAAAAAAACATCGGACTGAAAACCACATAGAAAATGGAGCTCTTAATGCCGTCTACTTTACCAACTTAACTATGTCGAAAAACACATGAAAGAATTTTTATTTTTTCGGGGATTTGAGAAAATTTTATTGTTTAAAAAATATATTTTATAGTTATTCTAAATTTTTATAAAAAAATATATATTTTACTCAGACTCGAAGTCTACTATACAAATATTAAAATCTTTTATTATTACACTGCAAACTTTAAAAACACAAAAATATCTAATTGCATCAACATTAAACTCAAATCATTTCAAGATCTTAAAAACCCCACAAATCGTCCTTCAATCCAACCCGACAATACTGGTTGTGGTGGCTGAAATAATGAAGCTTTTAATGCTGGTGGTATTGATATCTGTAGGTGGTAGCGTGGCAACCATGACGTGGTGGTGGATGATGAAACGGTGAAGGTTATTGCTGATGTCTTATGATGTGGTGGTGAGTGATTTTGTTGATTGAGGAGAAAAACGAAACGGAGGTTATCGGTGGTGGAGCATGTTTCCATGGTTTTGCAATTTGGTCGGTCGGTTGGGGGGACAAAGAGAGAGGATAATACAATTGCAGTGTAATTATTACGCAGGTGATTAGCACTTGTTTTTCATGGAATAATTGGATGGAAATTTAGATTGATTTAACAGTAAATTAAATTAAACTGAATCAAGTAATTCCTTTATAAAAAACTAAAACGGAATTTTTAGTCCATACTATAATGGCACTCCGATCCATATTTAGAGAATTCCGTATATTTTAGCTTAATAAAAATATGTGCTTGATTGACAACGTAGTAATTTTATTTTTTAAAATTATTTTTTAATTGATAAAAAAATATTTTAATAAATATTTAATTAAAAACATTAGGGCTCACGTTATAAAACAACAGATAAATATGCAACTTTTTCACCGCTTTACAAATGATTTGGTTTCAGCGTGGTTACACGGATATTTTTAAATGTTTCCACTCCTAATAAACTCTATTTTGCCTTTTTCCTTGTTAAACCCCTTCAATAGAGATTTAAAACTTGATCCCATCGAGTTATTAGTTAAACTAAACCACACATTAATCTAATAAAATTTAACTAGTTTGATATGAAGTCGGTATAAAAAGATTTTTCCTTTAAAAAAAAAATTCAATAAAACTATTCACCCAGTAGCTTGAAACTTTACTCAGTAACCAGTGATACAAATTCTTTTTCTAATCAGTGAATGCTATACTTATCTAACAATTATATTTGTCTTCCCAGGTGACTTTTTTAAAAAATATATATAATAAAGTAAAAGTTATAGTCATTTTTATCTTCTCATGCTTTTAGAACATAATATTTATTAAACAGTATTATTTTTAAACAAGATAGGATATTTATCACGCTTCTAAATAACTTTAGCCAGACATTATATTTTTTTTAAGCGTGGCAACGGTTAATTGACTGATCTTTTCATATAAAAAGTATATTTTAAAAAAAAAAATCAAATATATTGTATGAGTAAAAATAAATATTTTTATTCAACTTTTAAATTTAAAAAACAAGCTCCAATTAAAATCTTAAGAAGTTATTGTTCATACAATAGTTTTCTAAAGTTACTCTGAATAATCAAATGTGACTTTGCTATATATAAATGAGGATATATCCTTAGTAGATTATATTGATGGCCTAGTAAATATATTTATAAATCAGTGATATAAATTTAAATTTTAAAAAAGATCTAGTTATATTAGACCTAAATAATAATTTAAAAGAATTATAGTTTTTAATTAAACCGTCGAGTTTTACTTAATTTTTTATAAAAAAATTTAAAAAATATTTTATTTAGAATATTTATCCAGACTATCAAAATAATAAAATAATTTATCTTTGATTTTCATGATGTATCTAGATTAATTAACTTCAACGAGATAACTTTGATTAAAATAGTATTTGAGATTATAATAATAATGATCTTTTAAATTTAACAGGTTAAAATAATAAAAATTTATTTAAAAAAATCTTAAAACTTCAAAAACATCTTCTTTTTTTCCAAAAAAACAAAGATGTTCTAATTCAAGCAAATCAGCAACAATCAACCCGGGATTTTTTTTTTCTTTCCATGTTATACTTTACCGTGGGACCCTGTCAGAATCTGCATTCTTAATACACAAGTGGAAAGACGTGTCGCTCCAACTAGGAGTTTTGTTTTTTCCTCGTTCCTTTACTTATATGGTTTTTTAAAAAAGAATTCTTAGCCCGGAATTTAAAAAAAAAAAACAACGAATATCATTTCTCAAATAAAAAAATTAACCCACATGATCCAAGCCGAGGGTGTCCATACATAAAAAGTATAATCAAACGGCTGAAAGTGGGATCGTATGGGACCCTTCACGCTCCCCACGACAGATAGGGACCCACTTTTACACAGTAGTGAGTGGCCGTGATTTAGAAGCGACAGCGATCACGGTTCAACGTTATTGAGGTAAGGTGGATCCCAGCTCTGATGCTATGATACGTGGCAAAATGCATGTACTTGGCCTTCGTCAACCGAACAAAGCAATGACTATAGCCGACATGGCCGACAGGTACGCACGTGGATTGTACACTGGTGTTAGGCCCCACTGCTTTCTTCATGTGTGTCAAATCGAACGTCTAATCTAATACCAAAGAATGCGGGATTCTCCTACCGGTGCTGTTGATTTCAGTGGATCTCTCTCCCATAGGTTATCGCTAAAACCATAGCTCCCAAACTTTCAATTCATTGTTTTGCCCGTCCTTTTAGCATGATTTCACTTGCTATTATATTATTTTTTATAAAAAAAATAACAATTTATTAAATTTAACCCCTAAATTTGATTAAATCAATCAGCAATTTAAAATAAAATATAAAATCATGTCAATTTTTTTATTAATAATATATATATTTGTTTAATCTATACAATATTAGCTAATAGTTTTCAAAGATCAAATATAATTAATTAAATTATTTTTTTAATTAAGTTCATGTTAAATTTTAAATTAATGAATTATTAAATTGGTTTTTTGAACAATAAAAAATAATTAATATATATGCTATTTTGAAATTGATATTCTACCAAATAATCAACCAAGCTATAATTAGTGACATCCCGGTGTATGAACATCTCTAAATTAAAAATATTTATTTTTTAAAAAAGATGATATTTTTTTATAATGAGAGAAAACTATTTAAAATTCTTAAAAAATATCTATTAAAAAAACAAAGAATAATAAAAAAATAATATAAAATTATATTTCTTGATTTTATTCAATCCCTCGTAAGCAAGATCAAGAATAGATGATTCTAAAGAAAGAAATGAAATATCATTTGAGATACTAAAAATTTAAAAAATGTTTTTAAATTCTTTTAAATATATAAAAATCATTTAAAGATGTATCATATTTTCATTGATATTAATATTATATAAGAGGGAATGTATAAAATTTATTTAAAAAATTATCGTATTTCAATCAACATTAACATGTATATATTAGTGATATTTTTTCTTATTATTATATATGTTAGAGATATTTTTTTTGTTAAAATTATTAAAAAAATATTATATTTTAGCCTTTTTTTTATAAAAGGCTCACAAGTTATAAATAGATTATAAATTCTTCGACTAATAAAAAAAATTAAAATCTTCATTCTCTATTATTATATACATTCTTTAAAAAAAACTGATTTTTGTTATTTTTATCAAATATATCAAAATTTATTTTTCACAAGAACTTTAAATCTAATCAGAGCCCCATTCAATTAAACTTGCTTTACCAAATCAAATCAAACAATCTGTTTAAGGGCTATTAATGCAAGATTTAATTTATGGATTAATGCAATTTTAATCAATAGTAATTAAGAAGGGCTGTCTACCTTTTATTAGCTTATGTAATGGCCCCAACCCAATCAAATGAAAGAGCCGATGATGTGTTTGTTATTTTGAGTTTTTTATTTGTTATTTAATCTTGCATCACATCGAACTGAGCAAGTTACAAGCTACAACTCCACTAAGAATTATTATTTTAGTTTTAATTTAATACATTTCTATTAATTGTCAAGTATTTTAATAATTTTTAAGAATATAGTACTGTAATTTCTTTCGTGCCAGTAGTTACATTATTTTGTCAAACTATCTTATATTTTTTTTGTTTTTTTAGCGTAATTATAGTTATTTTTTAAAATATTAAAATATTTTTAAACACGCTTCTAAGACAACTGCAAGTCCCAGCTAGCTGTGATAATCCAGAACCAGTTTCATAAAGAACGGTTTCGAGCACGGATGATCAGCAGCAAGTGAAATAATCAACGGCACCATCGAGGCATCGATTCTTCAGCTCGTTTTGCCGCAGCAACGCCCGAAAAGAAAAGGCTTTCCGTTGGAAGAGATTAGAGTAGTTTTTAACTGCGAAGAACGTGGAGGAGGCAGCGCTTAGTCCTTCTGAGGCATCTTTTGTCTTAAATCATACACTCTTATTGGGAAGGTAAATATTGGACAGACTTGTGCTGCCAAATTTGGATGCAATTGCCGGGCCGATTGATGCTCTTCGTTGCTACAGTGATAAAAATACTTTTTAAAGTTTTTTATTTAAAAATATATTAAAATAATATTTTTTTATTTTTAAAATTTATTTTTGATATGAATCCAATAAAAAATAATTTAAAATAAAAAATAAAAATATTTAAGAACACAATTTAATTACTCTTCCAAATATACAATGATATTTAACAAGAGTCTATTTTGTAGTATGATTATAGATGTTTTTAAAATAATTTTTCGTGCTGAAAAATACATGTTAGTGATTTTTTAAAAAGGATATTATTTTTACCATTAGTATATTAAAATAATTTAAAATATATTAAATTTTAGTAATTTTTTTCATTTTTTTTATAAACACGCACCATTTTTCATATTCTAAATATTATGAATTTTTTTTTTTTGACGTCTGCCTTTGGTTAAGTTATATCGTTATTTCAAGTGTACTAATAGGATGCCATGGCTTGGTAATTTAAAAAACATTATCGGTGTCAAGACTAAAAGTATGACGAGAAGGAGAATGACTCCACCGAAAACAATTGGTTTCCCGAGAAAACTTCATCGGACAAGGATCCGCTGCTTGTTTGTAGCGATCCCACCCGGTGAAATTTCTAGAGTAGATTCGGAATCATGTATAGAATTTATCTTACTCGACGAACTTATTCGAAAATCTAGCAATCCAGAGTGTAAATCAAGCTGAACTTGGAATTAAACCAGATAAAGAGCCCGTTTCTGTCAGTTCCGGTCCAGTCTATCAAAATCTGGTTAATCTAGTTTTAGTCCTCTGGTTGAGGGAAAGAAAACCAGAATAGAAACTATGTTTTAAAGCTTTTTTGTTTGCAGAAAAATTATTTTTTTTAAGTGAATTTCAGAAAAAATAAATTTTAAAAAAGTAAATTTTAGAAAAAATAAATTCCTTAAAAATAAAGTATTTTTCGATATTTTTTGCAGTGTTATGAAAAATTAACTAGAAAACACTTTCTAATATTTGGTTATGTTATGAAAAATAAATTGAAAAATAATTTATTAATATTTTATTTTTCTCAGGTTTATTAAAATAATAAGGAATAAATCTTACAAATTAAAAGGTTGAATAACAATGAAATTGAAAAAAATAATTTTCATAAATTATCTCAAACAAAATAAATAATAATCAAAATAATAAAGATCAAATCTTAAAAAAATAATGAAAAAATTAAAATAATAATAATTAACATTTCATAAAGTATTTCAAATAAAATAAATAACAATCAAAAGAATGAGGACCAAATTTGATAGAAAAAAATTTTTAATAAAAAAATGACAGGAGAAAAGCAAATAACAATTATAAAAATAAGGATCAAAGTAAATATAAAAATTAAATTTTAAAAAATAAAATTAAAAAATAAATATTCAAAACAAAATACATATAACAATCAAAAATTTGAGAATCGAATTTAATATAATCAGCAAATAGTGATATTTATAAACTTTTCACAACTTTTAAAAAGTGTTTTCCTCCCAAATTTTTCAGGAAAACACTTTTCTGAAAATCAAGTCAGATTTTTCTGTGACTGAAAAATGTTTTTTATTTACCAACTTTCCTGACAGCAAATAAACACAAGAAAGTTTGGAAAGTGATTTTCCCAAAACCACTTTCTGAAAAACAAACACAAGAAAGTTTGGAAAGTGTTTTCCTGAAAACTACTTTTCAGAAAACAAACACAGCTAAAAAGAAAAATATTTTCCTGAAAATCAAGTCAAATTTTATTTTTACTAAAAAATATTTTCATTGACCAGAAAGTATTTTTTATTAACTGGAAAGTGTTTTTCATTAACCAACTTTTCTAATAAGAAATAAATATAGAAAAATTTGAAAAGTAATTTTTTAAAAATTATTTTTCAAAAAACAAATATGACCTTAGACTTTTAACATGCTCTGTGTCCATGTATACATAACATGCATATACATCATCCTTTGTATTTATATAATTAGAGTTTAATGCAATATTAGAAGTGGAACCCTTTACACATCTTCAAAACTACAAACATAATTTTTTGTATTCGTGACCTAGGATTTAGCAGTGTATTTTTTTTGTTATAATAGGATCTAATTTAATGAGAGGCTGGAAGGTATGGTTCATTCATTACAGAATTTTCTCAAATTAAACTTGGTTTATCCTGCTGTAAGCTAATTTTATTATTTTTCTTTGATTTTTTTATAAAAATTTTACGTTTTATTTTGGATTTTTTATTACTTTTCTTTATGTTGTAGGATTATGATTTTATCACTCAGCGAAGCTTGATTTTTTTGTTATATTTAAAAGACCTGTAATCCTTTTTAGAAGGCCTATCATTACATTTTTTTTTAAAAAATAAAATTATAAATTTAGAATTTATGTATATAATCCTTGTTGTTCATTAAATTTTATTTTTCATATATTTATTACTATTATTTTTTTATGTTTTTGTTTGTCTCATATCTCATATCAACGTGTCCAGAAGTATGATTACTTTTTAAAATATTTTTTATTTAAAAAATATATTAATTATATTTTTTTATTTTTTAAAAATTATTTTTAAAATTAGCACATTACAATGATTTAAAAATATTAAAATATATTAATTTAAAAAAATCAATTTTTATAAAAATATTTTTTAAATACAGTGCACAACACTCTAAACATTAAAAAAAAAAAAAGGAGAGGTGTGAGTTTAGTTCCAGGAGAGGAGCGGCTGGCAGTAACAAGTTGAGGTTGGAAAAGCTTTCAAACCAAGCCAAAAGAGTTTGTGAATAGAGAGATGCGTGAAATGAAGAGCCTCTGAAGGATATTTTCGCCAATTGACACAAAACCAAGGTCACGGGATCAACGGGTTGAAATTAATATAGTTGTGTATTAAAAGAAAAATAAAGAAAACCGTGTAGCAACAGAAAACGTGTGATTTTTTAATATGCTTGCCTGTTTGTTTAGAAAATGGGCGAAGGCAGGCGTTAGCAGCTCTGCTAATTGTTTCGTCATCAGGCGCCAATAATGCTGCCTAAAAACCACATCCACGCATTTTGTCAACCGTTGCCTTGACTAGAGACACCCTTTCCCAGGGTATTCAAACAGTAGCAGCTATCCCCGGAACAAGTGCCTCGATTATACTCGTCTTGTCTCTATCCGTGGCTCATAGACACTCAACCATACACAGCCTGTCTGTGCTTATTCTAAAAGAAAGGAAGAAGGATTTGATGCCGAAGAGCACCCCTAATCCAGTGACTCCATGACAGCATTGGGTTTTGAGAATTTTATTTATTTATATAAATAACATCATGGGTTGTTTCTTTCATGTAAAGGGGTGTTTGAAGTATTGATGGTGGTTATTTTTTTTGGAGTGTTTTTAATTTAAATTATATTAAAATAATATATTAAATTTATTTTTAATATCAGCACATTAAAATAATATAATTATTTTAAAAAATTAATGTAAAATATTTTTTTTAAAAAATCAGTTTCAGACCAAACACCTGCTAAATAGATTTCATGTGAGTTTTTTTTTTAAAATCATTCAATTAATTATTCATTTTACAGAAAAAGAAGAAGAAGAAATCTATTATCATCATTCAATTGATGTTTCTTTATGAAAAAGAACGTCATTCAATTGATTGTTCACTCTGTCAAAAACAAAATATAGAAATCTATCATCATGGCGTGTTTGATATTACAATAACTTTATAGTTATAATTTAAGAAGATAAATTTAAAAAAGTTATATATCAAAACCATTTTGTAACCAAAGTTTTTTATTTTTTTCTTAATAAAACCCATACAAAACTAGGATAAAACTCATGCACACTAGGGTGGACGTTGAATATTGTCCTTGTTCTATAACCTCTGTCCATGATTTAGATTTTTTGAATATTATCCCTGGAGTTTCAAAAATAGCCGAAGGCAATTAACAGCAGAACTTAAATGTTGGATTTGTGACTGTATTTATAGAATCGCACATGCTAAGTCGAGGTTCCGGAGGAAAAAACTTTGAGGAATATCAAATAATAGAAAATGCTGGAGAGAATTAACACTCCTCCGACTGCAAGTCAGTTATCAATCAAAACGTTATATATATTAGAATTTAAAGTTGGGGGATGAAAGTGGAAAGTTGTTGAGACTTTGGGGGCAAAATAATGATCTACCCATTTGCAGAATTCTAGCTAGTGCTAAAGCAAGCCATCACTATTTTAGGGTGATGATTTCAGCAGTGAAAATTTGACTAGATTATCAGTCATGCAGAAAGATTCTATGCTCTGTTTTTGAACATCAAAGCATAAAATACCACATAGGTCAATGATCTATATATTTGGATAATGATGACAGCATTGAGACAGTGCGGCTCTACCCCTCTTGCGGCCTGGAGAGAGGCTTGTGTATAATAGGAAGTGGGGGCAAATATTTACTTGTGTTTAGTGCAGGTTACTTTTCACTCATAGTTTTTTTATTTAAAATTTTATTAAAGTATTTTTAAAATTTTCAATGACAACACATTGAAATCATTAAAAAAAACACATAATTTTTCCATAGAAACGCGTTAAAGCTGCCAAAACTGCTGCTGATTTTGGTTGAATCACAGTAACAATGCCACAAAAAAAACACCAGAATGTTTTGTAGCACATTCGCGTAAAAAAATCAAGCTACACAGGATGCGCGTCCGAATAAATTTTTCTAGCCCCTTTACTGATCTGATGTTTCATGCAACCTCCCTACATTTTGTTAATGCAGCAGGAGTGCCTATATATATATATATATATGTAAAGCAAAGACAGCTCCCCAAAGTTTCAGAAATTACATTTTATGTGTTAAAATCATGAAATTGGCATATGGAGTCATCCTCGTTCCCTTTCGATGCTCATGTTTTTGCTTAAAATATGGGAATGCTAGTATACTATGCTTACAAAACTATACAACTTCAATTGAACCGCTGTCGTGATGTGTATAGTGAAAAAGAAAAAGGAAAGGAACGTTAATTATATATGCTAGAAAGTAGCCAAACCTTATGTCCAATGCTCATTCACAGATTAATATTAGAAACCTTCGGCAGAAAAAAATCTATTGAAAATTGATGGAGAACCTGTGGTAATTATAATTTACAAGGGAAAAGATGCTAGTATAGTACCAAAAAAGAATAACATGACTGCAAACGTATGAGAGAAGTACAATTTTCATAACAACACAATTGTAATTGTCAAGCAAATAAAGTACTTCAAATTTGGAGGCAATCTAAGATATGCATGGAAAGAACAAAAAGGAGATACTTTGATCCATGATTTATTATTTACTATACATAGGGCCAAAACAAAGATCATATCACAGCTAATCAAATAAGAAACCCAAATGATTAGTGAAACAAATATATCCTCTAATCACATAACAAAATGGAAGCTTGGACTCCACTAGAATCGCTAAAAGGGAAAGGGAGGCTGCTAAGCATGGGAGGAAGAGTCTGTATTCTTCAAAAGTGTCCTTTCATCTCTTCCATTGTATTCCATGTCTATCTTTCTCATGCCTAAGGGTGTAGCTCGGTTGATCACCTCAATAAAGCGAAGGTTTTTGTGGGTTGGTGTATCTATCGAAAGAAATATTTGCAAGATACCTTGGCAAGTGCTTTCAAGGGAGGAAAGAAAGATGGATTGGGTATAGGCAGCTCTTTACAGGGAAAAAAAAAAGGCAATGCTTTGTTAAGTGGCTTTGGAGACTAGATAATAGTAATGAAGGAGGTTGGCAGAATCTTATCACTAACATGTACTGGCCGCCTTGCATCAATGGCCTTCCACTGTTTAAGAACCCTATATCACCAACATGGACTGCTTTTAGTTCAATTATCAACACAATTCATGTTTTTTGACAGATAGATGGTTGCCATGTGGTATTTTGAGAGACTGCTTTCCATTTCTCTATTCAATCTCAACAATTCAATCAGAATATTTAGCAATAATGGGGGAGCATAATAACAGGGGATGGATGTGGAAACTCAACTGGAGCCGTAGCCTAAACTCTCCAGAACAATCCGAGCTGCAACGACTCTACACTTTGATAGATGGGATCAGAATGGATACAAATAGGGAAAACTTAAAACAATGGAAGCTACATAAACTAGGAGGGTATACAGTTAAATCTTGCAGCATGACTATTGATAACATTGAATTTCTAGGTACTTTTTCCTTCACTCCATTGCTATGGATAAGCATCGCTCCACCTAGGATTAAGATGTTTTTATGGTTACTTCTACATGATAGATTATGCACAATGGGTTTTCTTTGGAAAATGAATTTAATAAATTCGAGTCAAGCTTCGTGTCTTTGTTGCAATGTTAGAGATTCAATGTGAAATACACGTATTTCTTCACCACCATCTTTCATGGAGGCTTTGGCAATGTATTATTAAATAGCCAGGCTTTAACTGGTGTATGCCTCAAGTAGTGGAGTAGGTCGTTTGGGAATTCAGTGTTAAGGGGAGTTTCAAAGCAAAGCCTTGACCATGCTATCATACGGAATCTCATGGGGTATTTGGCTGGAATAAAACAAGATTTTTTAGGATAAAGTTCTTAACTAGCATACCATAGTTCATTTTATACTACAAAATTATCTTTTTGGTTGAAGACATTGGACATGAATTTTACTTACAATAAGGGTGATTTATTCAGAGGGGTTTGCCGGTATCATAGGTTGAACAAACAACTAAAGTTAATTATGTTAGTTTCAGAGAATATTTTTATTCATGTCAGCTTCATATATAGCATAATTAGTCAAGTTTATTTTGTTGATTCTATTTGATGGTATAATATTCTACCTAAAAATCCCACGAACTTACTGGTTTCCCCAACAATCAATAAAACACCGAATATTATTAAAAAAGAAGAAGCTTATATCTTTCTTGATTAAGTAAAATTAGTCTCCTTATTTTCTATTTACATAATAATAAGCATACAAATAACACAAATTATAATTTTTAGATTACCTAATATTAATTGGTTAACTTGAAAATATATCTAAAAAATATTTTTATTTATTTTTAGTATTAATACATCAAAATAATTTTTAAAAAATTCAAACAAAACCTCCTCGAATCTCCATGCATGGTTTCCATTCTTATTTTGTATTTAGTCACCTGCTAGCATACTAGTATATAGTGTTTTGGCATCAATTATGGCAAGATCTTGGATGGAGACCTTTTTGTCTTGTCTTCTAATTTTATACTCACAAAACTTTTTCGACTTGACTAGAAACCTAACTAGATTCCACTGTTTCCTCTAGGTTCATGTGAGTGTTAAGTAATTTTGACTTGACGACTTATGATCCTCTCTCCTCCCTTTTTTCCCACAAAAAAAACAAAAACCTAGAAGAAGAAACTAATCTGAAATGATTGATAAGGGAAATGGCCGGAGGAATTTACTGGTGAAGAGATCAATTAGATGACTGACACACGATAAATTACAATGCTAAAATTGTCATCAACAAAATCTCAGAAGCCAGGAGTACTTTGAATTGTCTGCCACATTTTTCACTATCTTCCCCCCTCGACTGATGAAATGACAACACTAAATGAAACAGCACAAGTTTCTGAATATTAAATCAATTCATTGGTACACAAGGACTGCATCTGCAAGAGTGTGATAAGAAAAGTATCCTAAGAGGCTACATAGCTATATATTTATATATCAACACCCAAGTTTATGCCTTGATATCAATCTTTCATGGCACTAAATTAAAAGAATAATCTTTAAAAATCAACAGATACTCTTATCTTTATGTCAATTTCCTATGGTTTTTCTAGACAGCAAGGCAGTTAAAGTAGCAGGGCAATAGGGCAAAAGTTAAGTCAGAGACTCAGCAGAGGAAATGAAAAACTGACCAAGCATCTGCAACCCAACCATTAAAACAACAGTAGTAGTGCTAGACATCTGACATATGATTCTTATGTAATGTCTTTCAAGCTTTAACCACTATGTGACTGAGTTTCAGAGAATTTGATAAGCAGCGCTAGTGTCCAAAGGAGAAAGGGAGAGGAAGAACATCATTATCTGCACATCTATGGCTTGGCATACATGAATATTACATTAATTTATGAGCACTCTCAGTTCCAACATAGACCATAAATGCAAGTACAATCACTTCTACCACCACTTTTCTATTACCGCTACTGCTAGTCCCCCTGCTAGTAATATTACTACCGTTGTTGGCATCAAAAGTAGACTCGTGGTCTCTGCAGATCTAGCTAGCCATCGTTTCCATATATCCAAAGCAAACAGAGAAATACCCGAGAGAGAGAGAGAGAGAGGCTAACCCTAAATACTAAAATGCCATATAACTCATAAATACTAAAACAAAATAACCAAAAATACGGGTGGAGAAAAAATTAAGAACAATAAAGAGTAGTAGTATTGTAAACTGCTTGATAAAGGGAACTCTTTGTTTCTTTTTGTTAAGCTGCACCTGGAGGTGGTGGAAGTGGCAGTGGCAGGGATTGGATTTGTTGCTGTGGTGGACGCTTACGCTTCTTTTTCTCATAGCTAACCCCTCTTGCTTTAGACTGCAAATCACGAACCTCACGTAGATAAAGCCTAACAGCACGAGCACCAAAAGGGTTTGCTTCAGGCTTGCCTCCATTTTCCTCGAAGGCTGCTCGGAGGCGTCCGATAAGCGCATCAAGGCTACCCCAGGCCTGGCGGAGTGGACAGGGGCAAGGGGCAGGTGGGTTTGGGTGGCCATAAAAAGGACAGATTGGAGTGTGTACTTTGGTTTTGCCAAATTGGTCAAGGTAGCGAAGGAATTCAAGGACATGAGCACCACTGCACCTGGAGAGAGAAAGAGGGGGCCTGTGGTTCTTCAGGTATTGACCGAAGGTGTTCCAGTCTCGGCGCTTTTGATTCTCATAGCGACTTGGAGCGGTGGAGGAGGACGGTGATGAAGAGTTTGAGACTGACATGGCAGTGGGGCTGGTGCCTATGTTGTTGAAACTTATGTTTTCAGAGTTGGAGCTCTCCATTTCTGGGATTGAATTCATGGAGAATGTTGTTTGAGTTATTTCGATCTATCAGATGGTTTAGGTTATGATGTTGGTGCTGGAAGTGGCGGTGGCGGTGGCGGTGGCCTCTCCTCTTCCTATTTCCTGTCCTTACAATCAATCCACTCTTATTTTTCTCTAGGGTTTGCCTCTCCCGAAAACAAAAACCTAAACTTGGTTGCTTATAGTCCTACAAAAGAGTGGATAGTCCTATGTTTTTGCTGCTGATGGGAAATACTAGCTAGACCCAAGAAGGAAGAAGTGTCTCATGAAACAAAAGAAGCTGTAATCATTGGTTGGTGTTACATGATTTCCATTTTTGATGGGGGAGAGAGAGAGGCGTGGAGCTGGAAATAGTGGTAACAAAGGATGATAAGACTGATGATGGAAGAGAAGGGATGGAAGGATTCTTTCTCTTGATAATGCTGAAAAATACTAGAAAAGCTTGAATTAAGGTTATGATTTTTGCTTTTTAGTTTTTGGGTCTGGAAAATGCATAGTGATTGTTTTTTTCCTCTTCTTTTTTATCTTAAAAAGGTAGAGCAACTCGACTCTTATTGGTCGATGACGATGTAAAGAGTGAGAGAGCTGCTGTATGTGTTAGGGCTTGTAGGAAATGGCAAAGGGTTGGGTAGGGTAGGTTGGGATGGAGACAGGAAAAGGTTTGAGGGTAAAAATTGAAGGGAAAAACATGCTTTTGTTTCTTGATACTGTAGTCTTGAATGACAGTTCCTTTAATCTAAGTGACCAGAATACCCTCTGAAAAGTTTGAAGAGAAAATGGCAAACCAGCTTCCTGTTCATTGCCTGATCAACGACAAGCACCTCTAACTTGACAAACACCCTTGTCTAACACCATCACACTAGGCGTCCGCACATCTGACCACTCAAAACAGTGGAGAATTCCACTTTTTAGCAAATTTCTCTCCTAAATCCTGCTACATGTCCTTCTTCCTCCAATCTTGCAGAAACTCTTGCTTTTTAGAATCTCTCCAGGGAAAACTGCAGCCTCCAAGGAGAGAAAAATCATAGTGGCAGAGAACCAGGATCATAACATATAAACATATTTATATATACATTAAAATCTGAAACATTCTTAACGTATGTAGATTTGTAGTGAATAGTTTCCTCGTAGCCTTTACCGATCGTAATTGTGAGTTCAAGCAATGATTAGGGTTTATAGCTAGCCAGAAGACCAATTGCTAAGCAACTGATCCGTACATCACTTCGTAACTCTTCACAGCTATGGTCTCTCCTTCAATTGGATGAGTTGCTGGTTTCAACTATGATTGCAGCCATAACTCTTTCATAGATATTCCGTTAAAAGTTGTTAAAGTATTTTTAATGTTAAAATGACAAAACAAAAATGATTAAAATTATTGATATGTTCATGCAATATGAATACTTTTAGCTTTTCTTTATTCTTTGTGAAAATACTATTTAAGAAAAATAAAAAAATACAAAAGATTTATTTTTAAACTTTAATCTGAGCTTCATCATTTTGAATTTATTTACTCAATTACTAAATAGATTTGGGATGTTCTTTTCATACCTTTACAATCTTTATGAGTGCATATTATAAACATAATAAGTGTTTGAAAGTACAATAATTTTTATTTTCAGATAAGTTTTAAACACATGTTTCATTAAAAAAATCAAATTAATTTTTTTTTTGGTATTTTTCGATGATTTTCACAAGTTGATGTTAAAATAAAAAAATATTTTAATGTATTCTTAAATTAAAAATACTTTTGAAAAGTATCTTATACTACAGTACCAACATAAACATAATAAAAAATCATAACTAAAATCAACTACCTACCCTATCATGAATAAATTTGACATGGAGAAGTAAATAGCACATTCAAAGCCATGGAATCGACTGTGGAGGAGGTGAATTTTTAGGGTTGTTGTTGCGTCTGTTTATGGATCAACCATGTTCTGAGTTTGTGGGGATTTTATGCTTTATATATTGTTTCTCAAGGCTATGTTGATGTCGTTTTTGTGTTTGTGAGTAAGAGGAGCCTTCACTCTTCTTTATTTTGCTTTTACTTTTTTTTTTCTTTAATTTATATATTTTTTTCTTTTCTGGTGACCATTTAATTAAATCTCCGATAATTATGAAAAAAGAAAAGAAGAAGCCATGGAATAGCGTATAGATATTTAAGAGCTTGAATGGTTTGTGTACGTTTTCTACATTCAGTAAAAGATTCACATGGAAAGAGACTGTTTCGTAGTACTTTTGTTTTAAAGGTAGCAGAGCTCTTGCCATCTGAAAAATATGCCCAGATTGAATGCCAGTAATTAATTAGCATGTATTCACCCAAGTAAATGTCTCCTTCAGTTTTTGAGATCTGAAGCTCGGAGCCCCGATCAAGCACAGTTTTAAACCCATGAATAAGTCACCGCCCTTGTCCCTTGATCAGCTCTTTGATCAATGATCCTCACCGCCAATTCCATGCATGGATAATGGTGAGTTGTGGTGTTTATGTCAAACTATATAGGCCCCAGAGTCTTGGACATTTCTCAAGTAGGTCCTTCAAAAAACTACATTTTCAGTTGAGTCTTCATGGAAATTCCCAGTTAAGCATTACATCTAGATTTTTCCATGTTTTTCCATGCTTCTAACCACTTTTGTGAAATGAACAATGCTTTATTTTAAGAGAAATTGATTTTTTGGTCAATAATTTGTAGTAAAATAGAGACCCGTCTGGGATAGATATACTAGAGGACCCCGTTGAGAATTACTTTGTAGGTTGGTGATTTAAATCATGTTAAATACTAACTACTATGTGATGCACGTGTGTGCAATTCTCTCTTGTCCAAGTAAAAGAGAAAGGAAATGGAATGACCTTCAGGAAGTCGGCATCAGCTCTTGGTTCAAGAGCTGTTGTCTTTCATGTCTGACTACTTGTAGCTGTTTGTTTTCCCCTCACTCTCTAAGTTCCACTGGTATAGATTTTACTTTTAAAACAAAGCATCAAATCCATTAAAAAATAACTGATTTTATTTTTAAAAAAATATAAAAAATAAAATATTTTTCCTGGTTCAAATACTAAAAAGTAAAAGGAGTTCATGATGAGATTCATTTTTAAAATAAAATATAATTTTTTAAAAAATTCTTTTTAAATATAGAAATCAAGTTTAAGTAATAAAAAAATTATTTAATGTTGTCAAGTTTTGGTCACCAAGTCAATCTTAAAATTTTATAATTTAACTTCTTATCTAAACCGGGTTTAAAATTAGATTGCATGAGTGTTAATTTAATGTTTTTCAATTATTTTAGCATGTTTAAATCTAACATAATTAAAGTATGATTTGAAAATAAAAAAAAATGAAAAAAATAGTTTTTTAATGTTAGAAAGCTAATATATTTCATAGTCTAGATTTCTTGGCAAAGCAAAAAAACAAATTATAAAGATAAGTTAAAAATTAAGCAGACGTTGATTTACTTGGTGAAATTAAAAATAAAATAAAATGGGAAAAAATCAATGCATTTATGTAGTTTAAAAAATCTAATTTCAAATAAAAAAATTTAAGCATATATATAATTATATAAATCAAGAACTATGTATGCAAATAAATAAATAAAGAATCATCAACAATGCCTGAAAAAACTTCAAAATTAAAATAAAGATATAAACCAAGGATATCTATTCCGTTATGTTTGTTAAATTTATTTATTAAAATATTTTTTTTATTTAAACAAACAATAATAAAAATACAGACACAAGTTAAATTTATTGAACCAAATAAAAAGGAAAAAAATCATCATGCAATGTTGCATATATTAAAAATATTATCTAATTTTTTTTCAAAAATAAAGTTTATCCATACAAAAGATAAAAAAAATAGATAAATTAGAAAAAAACTCTTCAAAATTAAATACATAATTAAAAAAATAGTCATCATTTAAAAGAAACTCTCAAAGACAAAATGAAAGAGTAAAGGGGTATTGATTTAAATATAAATTAGAGAAATTAGAAAAAAAATCATAAAAAAACATTAGTTTAAACAAAAAAATTAAAGAGAAAAAAAAGAAGCAAAGGCTATTTTTTCATGCCTGCATTTTGGCTATTGTGATGTTTGAAAAACTATGGCTTTGATTTTTTTCACTCGGAACCCTGATTTCAACTTATTTTTAGCGCAAAATACCTATAAAACACAATATAAATGGTGATACACCTATATATATCCTTAAAAAAATCATTCCAAAAGCTAAATCAATCCAAGTTTAGATATGTTTTTTCTTGAATTTTAAAAATATAAAACATCTAATATGTATTCTCCATGTTAGATATAATTATTTCACACAAATATAGCACGTCTTGTTGGTCCAAAACAATATCAACGACACTTGTTTTTTTATTGTTAAAATCTAGCAACCTTTTTTTCTTTACAATCAAGAACTGAAAAATAACAAAAATAAATTTTTATATTAAAATTAAATTAAAAAAATACTGAGGTATTAAAATTGTATAATTTGCGTGATTTTTAAAATTCAAGAACCAAAACGCTTTTTTACAAAAATTATAACATGCCACTTAGGTTTGACATCTTTTTTATTTAAGTCCCGCTTCTTTCAATACATGTGTGTATGAGAAATTAAAATTAACTGATTTTCAATTGGAAAAAAACGAATCCCAAATTAAACGACTCATGGTTCATATATAAAGAGAAGCCAAGTCGCTTGAAATAATACAGGTTAACTGGTTAGGGTTAGGGTTAATAAAAATACTTGATGTTGGCAAGAGGTCCGCTGTCAATTGTGACGCTCCAATCAATCAAGCTGTTTGAGCCAATGGAACGTACCGGCATTCATGCTGCTATATCTCTCCCCTCCGCTCGGACCCATGCCTTGAAATGTCTCGATTTCTAATTTTGATAGCTATTTTTTTTTTCTGGTAAATAATTAACCAGTCAACTATAGTAACAGGTATAATAAAAAGCAGAGTAACGAATCTGTATGTAATATTAATAGCCAATGACTGGAAAAAAGAAGAAAGGACATTGAGAGCTCATGGAATATAGCAACAAAAGCTTTCGTGGTTTAACTTATGACTCATTATCATTACTGATGTAATTAACTCCGTGGCTTATAGCTTGACTCATGACTCTTGATAAGGCCTCCTCTTAAAACAAATAATGAAGTTTATTTGAACTAATATAGGTAAATTTTTATATATATATATTAAAATATTTTAAAAATAAAAATAATACTATTAAGAAAAACAACAATTTTCCCTGGACTGACCAGGTCGCTGATCACCAAAGTTTTTAATCGGATCACATTGAAGCAAGTTCTCTTCTTAATTTTGTTGAAACGCAGCCCAACCTCGACCTCATGTCATCTAAAATCATAAATCAATTCGTCAAATTAGTTTAGGTTTAAAATAATATCATTGAAAACAAAGGTGGGCTAAAAGTGGACTTGTCCACTGGTTGAAACCTAGTGGGAGGGACCTTCTACCCACCTTGCTTTGTGTGTGGGCGCGTGTACACGCTAGACACGAGCCTGTACTATGCGGCGATTCTATATTTTTTTGCAGGAACCTATGTCTGGGTGCCGCAAGTGTATTTTGAAAGAAGACGAAAAATCAACAACTGAAATAAGATTTGATGAGTTGGTTTATTTTAATTAGATGATAATAAATAAAAAATAATAAATATGTAATTTTTTTAAAAAAAAACACTTCAACTTTAGATAAAATCTTTGGAACATAAATTAAATAAACTACAGATAGAAAATAGTAATTTGAATCGGTTCAAAATAGTGTAATAGATATTTAACTTAAATAATAAAAAATAAATCAATTTAATTTAACTTATAAAATCTATAACTTAGATCACCTGATATTAAAATTACCTAACATGTAAAAAAAATTATAATTTTTTTATATAAAAAACCAATGACAAGCAAGTTAAAAAATAAAAAAAATAATATCGACTCTTGTAAAACTTTTTAAACACATGAATTATACTACTAGACCAAAAGTATCACACATAAAAAAATTACAAAGTTTAATCTCTAGCAAACTAAATGTTAAAAATAAAAATAAGAAAAAAAACACTAAAATAATATAAAATTAAAAAATGATAATTTAAAAAAATAAAGGTGAAAATGGAGGCATAAAATAAAAATCTCAATTCAATGCTTAAACTAAAAAAAATATTTTTTAAAAATAAGGATTAAATTGAAAAAAATTATAAATTGAAATTGAATATGAAATTAAAAACTAATAAATTTTTTATAAAAAGGTTAAGAAAAAATCAGAAATTAAAAAATACTATTTTAAAAAAAATATACAAGCAAGTTAGAATTAAAAAATTAAATAAAACTTAAAAAATAAAAATAATAAAAATTGAAGTTATAATATTATCATCAAATAAGATGAACTGTATTCACAGGGGAGAGAGATAAAAAAAATAAATTAAAAAAAGTTCCCTGACAGCAAATTATTGATCCACCACCTACATGTGCCGTGACATGTAGCCGCGCCGCGCTTTCAAGTGGCGGGCTGTGGTGACATGGCACCGCAGCACTTGATATAAAAAATAAAGCCTCTATACGGGTAATTGTCCAAACATGACACTTTAAACTTTCACTTTAAAAAATAAATTTTCAACTATTGCCCTTTTCACATCTATCGAAGATTTCACGGGTTTTTACAAAACCCATGGGTTTAGTTTTAAAAACTCTGAATACAGATTCTGTACTCTAAAAACAGGAGGGAGGGACGAGCAATGGCACCTTGTAATAAGATAGTCATTTTGAAGGATTTTGTATTTTTACTTGCCTTGAACCTGTTCGATAAGATTCCTCGACGAGTTTAACCCACTTCATGTATTTAGGGTTTTTTAAATTTACGGGTATAATTTATTTATTTTCGTGGGGTGGGGGGTGGTTTAATTTAGGGTTTCTGCAATTTATGAGTTTAATTTAGGTGAATTGGAGTTCAATTAGTTTAATATAATATCTAATTCTGGGTTATATTATTTGTGGTTTTAGTAAATTAAGAGTTAATTGATTTAATTTTTGTGAATTGTATAAAGTTAAATTCAATGTATTAGTTTTATTTTGATTTTGATTGATCCATGAGATTAATTCTTGAATTAATAGCGATGACATGTTTTAGATTTACCATGTCTCGTGTTAAGTTTTTCATGTTTATATTGAATATCTTTTAACTTTTTGCGATGCAGTAAAATAGTGCATATAAAACAATTTAAAAATTTCATTTTGTTCTTATTATTCAGCTTATTAAAATTAAATTTTATTTTATTTTTTACTCGTACCTATATATATATATCTTGGCTCCTCCAAGCTAGAATTTCTAGGTCCATCCCTAAACAAGAGAGGGCAGTGTTGATCTCTTGGTGACACAGCATGCATTGTTCAAGGAGCGTGGGTATACACCAATAACCTTTTATTATTTTAATACTAATTAAAATACCATAATGCTTTGATAAAACAATAAATAACAAGAACAACTTGGAAAGAAGAAAATGACCCTGAATGATTTTTCTTTTTTCGCTTTAAAAACATCTAAGTAATTTTATTGTGTATTCAAGAGTGAAAAACCAAACCTAGCACTAGACGCCAAGCACGTATTTTATTTTACTTTTAATGGTATTTTAATAGTTTTATTATTCATAAAAAACAATAAAACTGTATTACCATCATTAACCACACCAATCAAAATATTATTTGACTGGGGATTAAAATTATAATTTTATCACTGTAATATGCAATGCAGTAAAATGAGTCTAATTAATAAGTCTGGAGTAACAGTGAAAACAACATTCATACCCCCCCTTTTTTTTCAGTTTATTTGGTCACACATACATAAATAATCATAGAAGTGGAAATTTTACAATCTCTGTTAAAAGAAATTATAGGAGTCGAGACGTCTAACATCTCATGTCTGGAGCCATCGCACCCTCATGCTCTGGGGATACCACGGTAATTAACTAACTAATTAATTTCCACATACACAATTAATTTCTCTAATTAATTGAAAATTGGCAAACTAATAAACTCCCAAATTCTTATACTGCATGCACACGTGTCCTCGACGAAGCCAGGGAAAGGGCAATCGGCAAACCTGCCAGTATGTTATCCCCCCCTAGTTACCTTGAAAACAGCAAAGTTTAGAGTATATTAATTACAGTACATCAACTGCAGTGGACATGGGAATTTTCTCTTTTCTTTTCTCCTTTTTTACCCGATTTGTTAAAGCAAGAATTTAATATAGTGGCTCAAAGAAACATGAGCATGTCAGAGAGGCATGTAAAATATCATCGGAGGAGATACAGACAACAGTATACACATGAATCCAAAGTAAAGTTTTTGCGCAGGTTAGGTTAGGTTACGATGCCTCAGATATTTTTTTTTTATGAGGAAAAATCAATATTGTTAGTTATTATATAATCCTTTTTTAATATTTAATAACAGTGGCGTGTGCCATGCACGGTGGGTTGCAGTGGATCACATGCAATAATATTGGAGTATATGTTTGATCTGATTTCAATATTTTATAAGATTAATGCTCCTCTCTTTTCTTTGCTGTAGCGTTTTCTCTTGGTCTAGAATCTTTTTCGTCTAGCTTAACCAACTAATCATGGAAGCTCACATATCTAGTTCTGACCCATTGCAATTACTTAGGTGAAGCTGTGAAGGAATGTCTGAAGAGAACACGCACCCATCCTACCTTATCACCGCTTGTATGAAAACGCTAGGGTGATTGTGTCCAAACAAGAGCATGCATGTGGTGAAGTAAGAAAATTCCTTGTCAACTAGCTAGTAATATATAATTGATTTAATATATTATGGTACATTAATACGAGTATTAAATTATCCATGCTAACGAATCATAGTTTTATTTTCCTATAATTAATAGGCGAGGTGATATATCAAATAATAAAGCCAGTGCCAAAACAAGGCAACTAGCAAGAAAGTGTACAAAGAGACACGTATACAAACAGAGAAACTAAAAAGAGGCTATAGACTACAGTTCAAAGATATAAAATAGAAGAGCAGAGAGGTACTCGTAGAAGCCAATGATAAGAGGATGCAAGAGGAGGGATGAAATCGAGGCTTGTTAGTCGAAAGCCCGCCTTCAAAACCTCTAATTAAGCAAACCCAATGAATTACACATTATCAATTGGTATTATTATTATTTTTTTTTTACGAGCATTGATGTTCTTTTTACAGGAGATCTTAAGATTGAGTTTTTCTTTATAGGGAAAAGGAAGAAGATGTTGTCTCATAAAAACCCAATGCACTTAAAAATAAAGCTAATGTCATTAGATAGTTTGTTAATTATTTAGTTTTAGCAATAGTATATTCTTTATAGCTAACATAGCAATCTAAATTAAAAAAATTAATATAAAATTTAAAATAAAATAATAAATCTAATACGTAAAATTTATTATCTAGGTTAATAAAACTGGTATGGTTATAGGAAAAGCAATAAAATAATATTTAAAAATAAAATAAATTTTTTTATTTGATTAAAAATATCAATCGGTAAATCAAAGAAATAAAAACACTTGATTACTTGTGTATTAATTCAAATCTGTCACCGTCATGTCTGATAGCTATCCCATCGCATGATGTAGCATCTGGACCCCGCGATCGCTATTATTAACAGTATCGTCAGTTTTATGATAAAGGTGATTCAAATTCCAGTCCTTTTCATAATTTAGCTGTTCATCGCCACCGAAGAAAACTATGGTCGATTGTCTGGAAAAAGAAGAGGAAGCGGGTCTAAAATCACGTGGCCTGATCACAAGTCGGTATTCTCCTTGCTTGAATCAAGGAAAGCTACCCCGTGACCAGCCTTTCTTCAACCCAAGTTAATTTCATATTGTTGATTACGGAACAGAAATGGGTAACAATGGGATTGCATGATTGATGCTTGAGGTTTTGATAATTCGGTTATTTATTTATTATATCTGAATCATGTTCATAATCTAATATATATATATGTATATAATTCTAGATTCTTATCTTGAACAGGGATCATTTTTTTCTGGAAAATTCTATAGATCAAGTTTTATAACTGGTTGGCTGGCTATGCCCGACGAGCGAAGAAAGGTCTTTAAATTAGAATTAAAAAGATGTTGTATTTTGTAGTTAATTTTGGAATTCTATTTTAATTTTTGTTTTGTGAACATCGATTTAAATCCTATTTAAATTATCGTGATACCTATCTTGAGTATAAATTATTAAAATAAAATTACTGTGATTTCTGTCAAATCCTTTCTTCTAAAAATTGGATCGTCTTCCCTCATTGGTTTTTAAAAGTTCCGCCGAGTAGATGATCTCAATAATTAATTAGATTAGAAACAATTGTGACTGTGAAGGTCCCGATCTGACATCACAGGGGTGGTCTACTGAATTGGTGAGCAGACAGGGGAAATTAAAATGCTCGGGTGCTGCTGGTAGGGGCCAACCAAGAGTTCGGCTCCATCAGACAGACAACTAGTTCCATGCCACCTCCCTGCCCCATGTTTCTTTTCCAACTCAGTATTCTATCAGGAAAATCTGATGATGACGGTGGATTTCATGAAGAAAACATAAAATGTTACAGGGATAACATAAACCACCGAGTTCTGGCTGGCTAGCTGGTCTGATGATGATTACTACTTGAAAGTATAGTTTTCGAGATAGTATTGCTGGTTGTCTTTTATTTGAAGATATATTACAATATTTTTTTTATATTTTTTTTTAAATATATTACATCAAAACAATTTAAAAATTAAATTTCAAATAAAAAATTGAAGATTTTTAAAGCCTCCATGCGGCGCACGCTTAAATTGGGTTAGGTGCGATTTCGGACCTTCCTGCAAACTTGTAAACATGTGGGCTGCAAGGCAGGTCGAAAGAGAGAACTGGACAATAAAGTTGAAAATAACTTGATGGCGCATCTTTGCCTAACTTTTTCGGCTAGAGATTCCATCGAGGGAACAAATACGAGCGTGCAACCAGCCTTACTACATTAGATTCGGTAACGTCATGTGACTGGTGTTGTTAATATAAGTTGTTTTCTTTAATTAAAAACATATTTTTATATTTTATGTTTTTAATATCAACACAATAAAATTATTGAAAAGTATTAATTGGATTTTTTCTAAAACAAGAATAATTTTAAAAAGCAAAACGCATGAAGTTGAAAAAAATTAAGAAGTATTATACAAATAGTTTATTACAACATAAATTATTATTAAAAGAATATATTTTTAAATGGGAAAAAAATGATTACTTAAGATGTAAAAATTATTTTTTAAGTATCGTTGGTGAAAAGAGTGATAGTCAAAATATTAGTAGCGAATTGAAGGAAAATAAAAGATTATTTTAGTGTGTATTATGAGAATAAATTAAAAGAATCAAGGGTTAGGTTTGGAGAGTAGAACTCCACCATTTTTAGCCATTTTAAGGATAAATTTAACACTCTCTTGAGAAGTTCCTCTTCTTTACATCCTTGAGATTTTACAAGAATAAAATTTGATCCATTAACATAATCACCAACTGTACCATGAAAAGGGAGAGGGAGAGGAAAAGCAAAGAGGTTATGATTGATGATGAGGAGATTGGTTGAAAAATATATTTATAGTTGTTTTTTAAATAATTTTTTTATTAAAATATATGTCAATAATATATTTTTTATTTTTTAAAAAGTTATTTTTAACATTAATACATCAAAATAATTTAAAAACATTAAAATAATATTATTTTAAATCAATAAAAACATAAATTTTATTTTTTAAAAAAATATTTTTAAAATATAAAAATAAACAAATCTATACGGCACACCATTTGGAGTTGGAGTTTGGTAAGAGGCACTACCCCACTCGAAAAGTAAAACCTTGAAGATGGAGTTTGGGCCCATCCAGCTTTTTTTTCCCTTTACTTTTAAGTATGTGTTTTTTTTTTATTAAAAAATATATTAAATATTTTAATATCATAAAAAAAATTATAAAAAATATAATCACACCATTCCACTGTCCTCGACCAAAAAAACATTTTAAAAAAGGCATTTCGATCGCTTGGAAAACCAATCATGGATGCCAATATTCCTCGAGAAATTGTTCTTCTTGTTGTGATGCCAAATTTCGTGTGTTTCAAAACAAGTCTTGCAGGCCTGCGAGGGCTCCACACAGCTGGTGAGAACAGTGGCCCCATTTTCTACTGAATCTTGGGAGGGATTCATTTTTCTCTCCCATGTTCTCTGATAATTTTCTGAGAAATGAGAGCACCTTTCAGGGGCTCTCATCAATATCGACTTCTCTGTTTTGGAGGTAAGAGAAAACTGGGAAGAGAGCAAAAGGTGTGCACAAGAAATCGACAACAGCCAGAAAGCAGTCACATGGAGAAGAAAGCCTCCAACAGGTTATCACTTCCCAGCACCAAGAAGCAGCACCTTCGTTGCTGAATTAACAAAGCATATTTCTGCTAATCTGCGGGCAACACCAAATCGCAGATGGACGTCGTTTTCCAGCTGTTTTTCACATTTCAATATCCACATGCATCAAGAATGCATGCACCAGATACTGATGCAGTGCCTCCTAGTGAACTACTTGCACGATAACATATTAGTTAATCCATCAAAAATCAGATATCTTTCTGTCAATCAAATGGCCTCAATATCCTCTGTTTCCAACATATATACAAGATATGTACATTATGAAGAACTTATAAAATTACAAAATCAAAGAAAATGAAGAAATTTTCTTCCAGTGACTGCACATACAGAATACTAGGGCAAGCTATATTCTTGGGAAAACCAATCCTAACCATCACGCTAACACTCCTCTCTTTCCTATTGAAAATAAATCATGACTCCCAGGGAAATAAATACGGCTGAAGACTAGAGACATGGAAGATTATTTCCCAGGGATCATCTTCATGCAGAAAAATACACGGGGCAGAATATATATATATGAAAAAAATCTAACAAAATTTGTCTCTATGATCTACCCTTTCCCGCAGATGCTTCTCTCTGACTACGGAAGTGACTGAGAAGTTGCTGTGCCTACATAACACATGCAAACACATATATCATCTAACACATCTTAGTTTCCTTACGGGCAAAAGGCACCAGGGTGATGGAAAAGATGAGATTAGGTGCATACCTTTTCCTTCGCTCTTGGGGTGCCTGATTGGGACAACGCAACAAGTGGAGGAACAGCCCCTTCTTGCAAAACAAGGGTACAAAACCTGGGACTACCAAGGCACAGCTGCATCAGTATGGAGGCAGCATTCTCCTTTCCTCTTTGAGATCCTGATTCAACAATCTCAACCAGCAGTGGAATGCCTCCTGCTTTTGCAATGGCCAAGCGCCCTTCCCAAATTGTTGACAAGTTTGCAAGAAGAGCGACTGCCTTGTCAACCATCCCCGTGACAGGATCCATCAACTCAACAAGATACTTCACAGCTCCAGCTTGAACTATACGAGCCTTGTTTTCATGAAAGATCGAAAGGTTAAACAAGGTAGTGGCTGCATCCTTTTTTCCTCTTAAAGTCCCAGAGCCAAGAAGATCCACCAAGGCTTTGACTGCACCTGAACGGCCTATTTTGGCTTTGTATTCTTCTAAAACAGAGAGGCTAAATAGAGCGGCTGCAGAATTCTCTCTGGCACCATCATTTCCTGATCTTAAAACATGAATAATTGGTTCTATTGCTCCTGCTTCTGCAATAATGGCTTTATTCTCTTCATTGATTGAGAGGTTCAACAAGGCTGTGACAGCGTGCTCCTGGGTTAGCTTCACTTCTGAGGACAGCAGTGAAAGTAATGGTCTGATAGCACCAGAATGGCCTATAATGATGCGATTCTCCATGTCATGCTTTGCTAGAAGCCGTAGTTCTTCAGCAGCTTTAGTCTGTACTTCATTTGATAGGCTTTTAAGCCCTTCAACCAACTTCTTGACTTGAGAAGTCTTAGTTAGATCATGAAATCCTGAGTCAGAAAACTGAAGGGAGTTTGTTCTGCTATAGTTATGGCTTCCATTGCTGGCCATATCTACTTGTGTTTTAGGACTGTGAAATTGCATTCCTGATGAGCAGGGAGACGATCCCTTTATGTTATTTGAAGGAGACGCAGCAGGGCATTCAGATGTTATCTCTCCTGACAAGTCATTCACATTGTCATGCTTGGTTGATAGCTTCAAGATCTCATCTGATACTGGAGGCACATATTCAATACTGGAAATGGCACTTGAGGTCGATTCACTCCTGCTATGTATATATGAATGTCCATGGGATGGATGTTCAAAGCTTTCAGTCCCCATGACATTATAACGGTTAAATTCTTCACCACTTAACCTGGATGAAACACCAATGACCTTTTTCTCAAATCCATTTCCAACTTCAACAGATGATCTTGACGTAGAATTGCTTCTGTGCAAAGAGCAACGGTTACGAAAACTATCCAAGTGCAATAAATCATGATGTGATGGGGCTAAGACATGATTATTACAGTCAGAGTGGCCTGAAACTCTTACATTGTTTTCCTCACACCAATTTGCTATCATGGCTTTGACAGTGTAATTGGGAATAAAATTTGTATGAGAGAGTGTTTGACGGGTCCTAGGGCAAAAGGTCAGCCCATGATCAAGCCACTTTTGAATGGACACCCTATCATAAGTTTGACCAGAAGCCACGATCACAGGATCTAGCATGAGCTCTAATGATAACGGACATCGAAAGTATGGAGGGATTGAGGCACCACTCTTTGGATCACGGTGCTCAACTTTAAGCAACCAACTACGTATCTGAGTGATGAGATCCACAATTTGGTCAATTTGATACAAGTACCCTTCTGCTTTATTGATATGAACATTTGTCCTCTCCTTTTCCACTGCCACACTTTCTTTCAGGAGTTCCTGATTTGATGTTAAACTAAGTGTCTGGATAAGTTTCATAAGATGATCAGTGCAAGGAACAACATCATCTTTTAGACCTCTCAGAGCCTCTTCTATAATCTCTGTTATTGTTTCATGCTTCAAACCTTTAAGTTCCTGCATACAGTGCTGGAAACATTATACCAGAAGTCAGTCTCACACAGGATATTTGCATCTAAACAACTAGAAATTCAATCTAGATTAAACAACATACAAAAAAAAGATGAAGTTTCAAAAAATATAAAAGAATGAATTAAAAAGGTCAGTCACTGGGAACTGTTAAGTTACAAAGAAAACAGAATGAAAGACACAAATTTTCAAACTTTCTCACCTGAACAATAGTTAAACTAGAAGTGGTTGGAGAACCATGCAACAATCTACATAATACTTGACAAATCTCCAGGGCAGAGCTCTGGATTTTCTTCAATAGGGCTTCACTTTGCTGGACCTATACAGAGAAAAATCCATGTGACAATTAAGAGTTTGAATCTCAACCATCGCCAGCCATCCCAAACCAGAGATCATGTGTTTGAAAATCCTAAACGGCTACATTAAATTGCCGAGGAAAAAGGAAGGGAAAAACAAAGGAAAATTAGAGATCCCCAAACAGTCTCAGGTTGCATTTATTCTTTCAACTTGCAATCCTCACATGATCTGATAGAATTCATTTATGTTGGTTTCTTTGGAATGGGTTAGAAAGAAAATTTCAGACTGACAGTACATCAAGTAACAGAAGACTATTTTTGTATTATTCTTTCAACAAAATATATGAGCTTCCTGATGGAAAAACCACCACATAGTGATAAAGAATACAATATTTTGAACTCCATTCAAAAGCATTACACATTGTATATCTGATCCCGCTAAACACAAACAAGCTGTTAAGAATTACTCACACTGCAAATCCTGCTCATCTGTGGACACCACTTCTCCATAAATTCTCGAGCTTCATTAACGGCAGCATCGAGTTCTTCACACTCTCTACATGGGATTTCATCTGAAGATATGTTGTAATCATCAACTTCATCAAGCACTGGTTTCAAATGCTTTAACATTATAACCATGATCTCGTAATCCTTTTGAATAGGCAAATACTTCTTTGTCTGACATGAAACGAGATGCATGAATCGAGAAATACTGTTGATAAGACATCTTACAGATGACTTTTCCATTGACCTGCTTTACATAAGGCATAACAAAGAGATTGTTGCATTAAAACAAAAGAAGAAGAAGAAAGACTTTTTAATGGAAAAGGAGTTTTCAATGAGACTAGTGTCAAAGCCTGTTACTTTATTGGTTTGTGGTTCTCGATCACAAGTTTTTTCATGAAATGTAAACAGGATTTCACACATCAAGACTTGTGTTCTTCACTTCACGAACAGACAAAAAAGTTCATCCAGAAAACACTGAATTTATACAAATCTCTTACCATGTAGACATGTAAATGCCAAGGATGAACGGGCATCAGACCATCAAACATGCATATAAATACAAAAATTATAAACAGCTGGCCCCTAAGGAAGCACCCCCATCAATATTTGGTTGATAATTAATTATCATGTGTGAGCCTAAAGCCTGACAGCAAACTCCACACGCACACAATCAACGAAGTCAGTAAATCTACAAGGTGCAGCCCTGCCATGATGCTTGTACCCAAATCAATGAAATGCTTTCCCTCCCAATAAATCGTAAGAAGTTCTATGCTCGGTTGGTCCCGGCATTTTACGCACTCTGTTTCCACTTGCCACAAGAGCTCCTATCCTAGGCGCCACGACTGTGCACTCAAGTTATCTCATGGGTTCTAAGAAGTGGCATCATTAAACACAATGTAAAGCTATCTCAAAACTCAACCCATCTAAGAAAATTCCCTTCTACAGTGCTGGACACACTGTAGCTTGCTGCTTACTTGAATACAGGGATTTTCCACGGGAACAACAGGATTTATAATTTCAAATGTTGCTGAATGAGCAGAGAACAATCAGCAAGCAAATTATTGGTAAATAAACAGTATTTGTGTCATCTAATCCTACAATAAAAGAAAGATGAGCTTTCAACAAATATTTTAAAAATATGCAAAAAAGTCATTCGCTTGTATTTACTATGGTTTTGACACAAGTAAGACCTTGCCCCTTGAGAACAGAAGGTATTTGGTCAATTTACTACTAGTACTATTTTTTTGTAATATTTTTTTTCATAATAAGGTGATACCAATTTTATCATATATCCAAACAAAGAAAAAAATAAAATCTTGACTATTCGTCAAAGCCATTCTATCTTAAGACTACTTCCCTGATTGCCATCAATAAAACAAAAGGTGGAATTCTGTTGATAGCTTTTATATGATGACTATCATTTTCACTATACATTTGGTTGCTAATAAAGCCAGAAGAATTAAAATTTTAAATCTTTGATCTCTGTAAATTCAACATAAAAAATACAAGAAAGTCAATTGCTTATAATCTCATAAAACACCATTGATGAAGGAAAACAAAACTGGTCACTCTAAATTCAAGACAGAACAACAGGAACCTAATCATACAGGCATCATGTGATCAAGACGAACGGGAGTCCCATTCACTTCTGGAAATCAAAACAACATAAGATCCACAGTTACTCTTCGCTTCTCAGCTTCCTCGGCAATCTAATATATCTAGCCTCAAATTGCCTAAGAACAGAACCATAAAACCAACCCATCAAAACAATATCAACCCAAAAATACCACCCACTTGTTATATCATAATTTCAAAGAATTTCACACAGCAGCCCACAAGTACACCAAAGCATGAATCCAGAAACAGAGAACGACTGATCACGGCAATACCTCCAAAGAGCACAAATTGTACACGAAAAAGTAACATTTCCTGAGCATTAACTAAACCTTGTGATCAAAAGAATACCTTTATAATCTATATGAGGGGCTCAAGCTGGTGAATTAAGGCATAAAAATCAGATCTTGATGGACACAGAAGTGTAACTTGTACAGAAGTTACCAAATATTCACGCTTTATGCCATGAAAAATCAGAGTGGGTAGAGAACTGATGCCCAGCTCTCATAAGTCATAACAAAGCTGCATGAGAAAGGGATTGCGAATAAAAAATGAGGGAAAATAAAAGAAAAGGGTTAAAAAATCGTGGGACCCTTTGTGTTTCTATTATTATTTGTCGGGGCCCCTTATGATTAGTTGCGGATTTGTTGTGTTTTGTTGGGGAAGAAAAATTAATTAAGAATCATGATGAACAGTGGAGAGAGGGTGATAGAATGAGATTAGTAGTAATGTAATCATGATTAGTTGAGGTTTATATTAGATTAGGAGAAGGTCTACAGGGGAAAGTCTGGGCACCGTTTTCTCTCTCTTTAATTTGCTGACGCAATGACAGAAGCGTCACTGCTATGCAAATGTTATTAAATCCGGTTTGGGTTAATTCAAGAACTTGTTAGAGGCTGTCTTTAAAATAATTTGGATTACTTGTAATTCAATTAAAATGTTATACGAAATTTTTATTTTTTAAAAAATTATTTTATTTTTATTTTTTTAAATTAAAAATTAAAATGATATTATTTTAATTAATCCGATCTAAACCATTCAATATATAATTTAAGTTTTAAATCGATTAATAACTTTATGTATTTGTGTAGATTAAATCGACAATAAACCCTTTAATCTTTCATTATTTTAATTTTCAAATTGTAAATATTAGTTTAACAAAATAAATCCCTTTGCTTGGTTATCAAAAGTGGGATTGAAAAAATAAGAAAAATGAAATAATAAAATCTATCTTTTAGGTTAAATGTTGACATCATTGCCGAGGCCAGTAGTTGGATAAGAAAATCTCCTGCTGACCCGCTCAACAAGTGTCTTGTTGTCTCTTTTAATATCTTAGATACCCACTCGAGTGAAGGAAAAAAAATTAGGATTCATTTTAAATATATTCATGGATTGTATATGTAAGCATGTCATCATCTCCTGAGAGCTACATGAATCCCGTGACCGGCAAAAATCCACTCTACTTCTGTTTGAATCCTCAAGAAAATTTGCTCTAAGAAATAGACTTGAGTTTTATGATTCGTCTATGCCCTCTCTGTACCAATAAATCCGTTCTTGATAACAAAGAATCCATGGAACCTTGATGCAGCTGCAATGCTATCGTGATAACAAGAAAACAGGCACGGGGAGGGGACTTGGGCGACTGTTCTGCTCAGCTCATTACATCTTGAAGGTGTCTGTGTCTGTATATTCAAGCTCGACAACTTTCTTGTCCTGCCCTGTCTTAATTACAACGCACCAGCAGTTTACTTTCTGTCGCTTGAAGTGTTTTCGCCAACAAATGCCAGCTATAATCTGTAACAGCTATGAACACTATCGGTGCAGGAGGGGAAGCATCATGACTTCTCACATCAAACCAGAGGCATATTTCCTTTCTATTAGGTTTACAATAAAGCTCATTAAAGTATTGGTGTGACCCCACATACAGTAAAAAAAAATAGCATCCAATACTAAAAATGTTCTTTCGTGCTGAGGCTAACAACCATGATATTAGACTGAGTACTGACTCTGTTTGGAGACTCTGTTTTCTGCCATTTAAACTCGCGACTCCTTTCCAGAAGAAAAACTACTAAATTTTCCAATGGTGGACAGTCATCCTTAAGAATTTGAGATTAGGGTCAAAGTCTACGCTCATGATACTCATTTATAATACGGTGGGGTGGTTAAAACTGCATTTTATATTGGCGATAATTTTTAAAATATTTGATTAGTCAATATATATTATATTTCTGAATTGGTTATGAAAAACTATTTTATTACCCAATTACAAAAAATATTCTTTATAACTTTTCTTGAATTTATATTTTTAAAAAACATAGCCATAAAAACCAATAACTATAAAAATAATTAAGGGAAGTAATGTTTATCTCATAATTAGTTCTTGATTTTCTGACATGATATATCTTCTTTTTATGGAAGTAGACTTTTTACCAAGCATTTCTACTCCTAAAAATTGATCGAAAACAGCATAGATTGATGACCCAAAATGTTGAACTCAAAAAAGCTGCTTCTATTCTTTACCAACTAAGGTCAACAATCCTATCAATTAAACAATACACTTTGCTCTCCTCCGTCCAAGCATTAATTTTTTATGTACCGACAAAACTATGTTTTCTGCCGTGTACGCTCTGTAACCTCTTGCAGGGGACATTTTCATCGAGGAATGGATGGTTCCCATGTGGGTTGATGGACATGGGAGATAGGGTTACGGTTCAAAAGGACTCGTATAGATCAGGAGTCTTCTACTCCATCCCAATTTCCACCGAGTTAAAGGTGCTGACAGTAAAATTTCCAACGCTTTGCTTTCTGTGGTGGGCTGGCAGGAGTACTCATGTGAGTGTTCAAGCAAAAAGTAAGTGAATTTCAACTTTCAAGAAATGCTCGCTAAAATGTATGGGATTTTGATCAAGTAGGGAACGCATGGCTTTGTTTTCGGAATGGTCCACATGTGTCCTATTAGCTTCTTCACAAGTAGGATGCCATCAATCAACTCAAGATATCCTCAAGGAAAAAACTGCCGGTGGATGTATATACTCGAGGAAGGAATGAAAGGATACTTGTTCGATTTCTTGTGTCTTTTCAATTCTTTCAATTCCTTGTAAACCACACTTCCTACCTTACATTCTCCAACGAAACATGGTGCAGGAAATCTGGAAAAAGGAGCCATCACTTGGTATACTTTTCGTGGAAAAATGAAACTACAACACTTTGCTTTCATTGCGAGGAATGTTCAGTAAGCAAACAAACAAATAAAGAAGCAAGAAACCATCCAAAGAAATAGGGATTTAGCTTTCGTGACCTTCAGTTCCAATGTGAGGTGACATGCGATGGTTTGCTTGATGCCACAGATAGCGTAAGTATTCTTGTCATGCTGCTTCTTGCGTTGGTTAGCCACAAATGGTCCATTGAGAAACTTCACAAAGCAGAGTTCGATCTTCGGAGTCCATACTGCACTTAGGTTTCTGTTGACTAGCAAGAATTGCCTCCTTGCATCTTTTTTCCAAAAGTAACTAATATATAGAATAAGCTCACGCATGAATCAATTTGGATTTGTTTGATGAAACATATTATATCTGGCCAACTCTAATATTATGAGCTCCTTAGAGCCAATTCAAATTAATAAGAACAAGTTATGATAGCAAATTATTTTGTTTCATTTGACTTTTAATTTATTTATTTTCATTATAAAACAGACATGATTAAATAAAAAATTTTAATAGCATAATACGGTGCAAAATTATATTTCTTTACTAGTGATAATTAATTGTTGATCCAGCCAGCTCGCAATGTAGCTCGGGCACAGAGAGAGAGAGAGAGTTGCAATCTTGTCCATGTTAACCCAACAAAAGTTTATTTGTAAATTATTTGGCTGGGAAAGAATAAAACACCTGAACCAAGTTTATTGTGTTTCCACTCTCCGGGGCAGCAAATATCAAAACGGCCGCAAGAATTATTACTGTGCTTCTGGCGATGTTTCTCCCTCAAGGTATTGAACGACAAAAATGTATTCGCACACAGCGATAGCAATTTCATAAAGCAGCTTTCATGTCAAGAAAAGAAAAGAAAAGAAAAAAAGGCTTTCATGTCAAGAAAAGAAAAGAAAAGAAAAGAAAAAAAGCAGGTTTCCTTTCTTCCTAAGAAAAAAGAAGCAGCAGCAGCTTCGAAACAAATCTTCATCTGCCAGTTGAAAGCATTAGAGAGGATTTGACGGGCTAAAATTATCACCTTACATATAGTCATACAAAGAGAACAAGGAAACAAAATTATATGACAACAAAAGGGACACCTCAAAACTAATCTTCATCTCCCAGTTGAGCTATTGTCACATTGAACTACCACTCAGCAACCCCACCAGTTCGCCTTTCTTCATCTTTGAAAACCCTTTTACCCCGCGAGACTTTGCAAGCGCTCTCAGCTCAGGTAGCTTTAAAGAACTCAAATCCTCATGTTCAATTAGCTGTTGTTTTTCACCATCCCCGTCAACATTATCCATGTCTGACGATTCACCTTCAGAAAGCTCATCAAACACATCCCCACCGGCAAAAGAAGGCTCTGGCTCCGGCTCCAACTCATGCTCCTCCTCCGCATCCAATTCTGGGTCCAATTCAAACTCCTGAGTGGTGTCTGGGAGTATCTCAAACTGCTGCTTTTTCTCACCATTTAAATTTAAATGAGATGTAGAGTTAACGGGGTCCTCACTTGAATAAATGGGCTGGAATTTCACTTGAGGTACTGGAGACTTCCTTCGGAAATTTGAAGGTGGCCTGGTAAAAGAGGTGATGGGCTCTAGGACATCATTCCTTTCTTTCTTACTTGAATCAAAGAAACTTGTGCTTTTAGCTTTCTTGTATGTTCCATTCTCTGGCTGGTCTAAACTCAAGTCTCCACTGCTGATATTGCTGGTTTTTTTCTTACCTTGCTCAACTGAGTGTTTCCGGAGTAGCTTGAGGAGGGAATCCACAGTTTCATTTTCTCTTCCTTTTCCTTGTGAAACTTCAACCTTTTTTTCTTCTTTGACTGCAGCTCTTTCACGCAGCTGAGCTTGTACCTTCCTGAATAGCTCAACAATCTCCTTCTCTCTTGGCCCAGGGGCAGCAGTGGCTTGGAACTTTGGGGTACCAGAGAGGGAGAGTAGTGGCCCATTCTTTGATGTTAACAGATCAGATTCATCAAGGTTTTCAAAACCATTTCCCTCTTCATTTTGCCTGTTTCTGTTTCGTGAAAACCCCTGTTTGTTTTGCCTAGAAAAGTCCGGGTTTCTCCTGTGACTGCCAGAACTTTTGCACACAATGGATGAAGCCCTGGAGGAACATTTCATCCTTCCAAACTGTGCCTGTGAATGAACATAGTGGACACCACGCGAAGAACAAGGAGATACAGCTACTGCTCTACCAGAAATTCCTGAGCAGGGGAGACACCTGCCTTCTGATGATCCATAACCTACAAAAGGCATATGTCCGTACAAACAAGGAGAATTAGTCTTGAAGTTTATGACATTATACATGTGATGGGAATCTTGACTTTAATCATGAAATTGATACAATGAGAGGATCAACAATAACACATGCTTTTTTGACAGTGACTAACTTAAATGTTCATATATACAAATTTTCCAATTTATGCTGGAAGTAGTGCTTCCAGCATCACCCAGCACAACATTACAGATTCCATGCATTATAGAATTTTTTCATCTTGAATGATAACGTGTTTATGATGATGAAAGACAACTTTTAAATGCAAGTGTATTTCAATGAAAGTCAATCAAGAATGTAACAATTTCTCATGCAATTTAACAGTCAGCAAACCAACATCAGTCCTCATCTCACCAGTGCACCACCAACCACCACCAGCCCAACATCATTCCTCTCAAAAGTCAAACAAGGAGCTGAAATGAAACCAGAACGTCAAACATAAAAGTTTCTTCCCATCCAGCTCCTTGGAGACGAAAGAGGTATTCAATCATATTACTTGTATCCAAAGACAAGGGTAATCAAGGATTTCTTATATCTGTTAAAATGATACAATTGAAGTGACAACACAAAAGGTAAGGAATGTAAAACAAGAGTTTATTCCCATCCACAGCATCCGGACAAGATATTTTCCCATCACACAAGCAGTATTTTGATTGTCTATACCGTCTCAGGTAGTTAAGTGGCACCTTGACCAGCCTCAATTACTCTAACACACCTTGACCAGCCTCAATTACTTAACATACCTTGACCAGATAACTCTAACACAGTCACAAGCAGCCATGAGTCACCACTCACCACCAACCAGCTACTAGGACCTCATCATAATTAACGTCGTCAACACCATGAACATTTCTAGCTCCAGCTCTGCCATCACAATTGTGATTTTCACCATGCAAGCGGCCACATACTTTTAAGGATTCATTACGTCATACCCTAAGCAACCTGACCCTTGGGAAACATATTTTACCAAGTTCATGTCCCATTTCCTAAAGCGAAACCTCTTGTTTCCTAACAGTATTCTCACGGCGCACATGGAAGACCTCGCTCCTTGCAACTGAGCGAGGTATGCCGCTGTGCCTGATGATGCTGAAAATTATGCAAAACTTATGGGATAATATCTCTGTTAAAAACCATAAAGCATAAAAAAGCTAAACAAGAAGTCGAAAACAAATAGGTTTACAAAAATAAAAGCTACCATAAAATATACAAGAGACCATTTCAATTTAGCTCAAACACCTAGATTCAAGATCGAATACAAAAATAAAATAAAATTCAAAAGCAAGAAAAAAAAGTGGCATGTTTAGGGGTTACCAGAAAGCCAACCAGCGAAACACAAGCAAGCAATTGAATCAACAAAGTGAAAGGTATATGGTCAGTAAATGATCAGTTTTGATATAAGAAACGAAACCCAAAATTTAAAACAATCTAGGAGACAACAGAGAAGCCCGCTCTTTACTTGTTAAACCTAGAAGTCATTATATCAAACACATGGCGGGCAACAATCTTAGCTTGCAAACGCTTTGAAAATTAAGTCGCAAAAGTGCCAACAAAACCCCAGTACTCTGTTGGGAAGCAAACGGAAGGCAGAGAACAAAACGATAACTAAAAAACGGCCTCTTCAAACACCCAGTTAGGCCAAAACCAGGATTTCTTTTGTTCTCACAGCAACCAAACAATGCTAGAGAACGTACAGGGGAGTGAGAACGAAGGTGAAAAGGAGTACCTGGAAGGTTCTTGGTGATAAGATGGACTGCTTGCGACATTGAACAAACTAGTTTATAGCTTTTGGCTTAGCAGTGACGCGTTTGCATTTTACCGTGTTGTTTTCTGTCTTCTTAAATTTTCTCTCTGCGGTAGTTCTTGAGATTTTATATAGCCATTGATAAGGGAGTCTTTGGGCATCATGCGATTTTCTTAGGGGCAAATATGGGCATGCAATGGCTTAGTTTCTTGTCGTTTAATACCGGTGGCGGCAAAGCGCAGAGTTTATTATCGGCCTCGGAGACGAGTCGGTTACGGGCAATTCTTGATGGGGGACCAAGGGGGCTTTTTTATATTTCCTGCCATGTTTTTATGAGGCCAGGCCCACTTTCTATTTTAGATCTTGGGCCTCTTGTAAAGAGAGACGGAGCACTTCAAAGGCCCAGACTCAACCTCACAGGAATTTTCGAAGGCACAACGATCATTGCTTAATTGAATGAAAACTAGATTAGAGATGTTGTTTTTTAAAATATTTTTTATTTAAAAATATATTTAAATAACATTTTTTATTTTTAAATTTTCATTTTTAGCATCAGCAATCCAAAAACATTAAGAAAATAATTAAAAATTAATTTTTTTTTTTGAAACACGCAGACTCCTCATCGACAGAGCAGCAATATGCGGAACAATTGGCGACTATAATGAGAAGAAAGCTCACCGGTCAGTTGGAAAATCAGCTTTATAATCAACTATAGGTTAGCAAAACTACAATCATATCATATTAAGAATCTGCAAGCACGCTTTCAGATGAGTAAAACTGTCAAACCTGAATGGTGTACTTGTAATACCAAAGACTGAAATACGGTAAAGACAGGAGTCCCATTAACTAGACAAGTCAATTGATCTCTACAACTTGATTGTGATAATAGTAAAATACAATGGGACTGCATGAAGACATATCCACAAACATCCCAAAATTTATTTGAAAATAAAGGTTAGAAAATGTATCCAATGGTTAAAACCGCAGAACCAGGTCTAAGCAAGTTCATATGGGGCAATGAAGGCATGGAAAGAGTCCCAACACAAACAGAATGAAAGGCGGAAGCAGTAAGATTTCATTTTCTTTCCCTGGTCTGATTTCCGAACTACAATCACTGGAATACTAGATAAAGTTGAAACTTCAAATTGAAGAAAGCCAGCTTCCTGCAAAGGAAGACCCAAAGATCTGGTTGCCACACCTGACCAAAAATAACAATAAGCACACTTCCCTCCCATAACAGTTACAACCAAAAAAATAAAATAAAATACAGGTGGATAACAGAGACGAAAAACCGATACATGCACAAACCAATCGATACAGCCTGTTGGTCGGCACAATCTAAGCTTTGTGATTCTTTGCCATCTCTTCAACATCCAGTTCCACCTCCAGCACTGGAGAATCCTTTCTCATGCTGAAATGACTGGTATCAAGATAGCAAGAAGTTTCAAAATATCACCCAGTATTTGCCCTTTCATATTGTCATTCTCTAGTTCTAGTACAGTCATTTTACAGAGAGAGTGATAAGCTCGAAGTGTAGTTATTTTATAGAGTGATGCATATATAAAAATAAGGAAGAAAGAAAGGAAAAATTAAACGAACTAGCATCCAGATACTTACCTGTTCTGTACAGGACCATGGTCCACAGCTGTTTGCAGACAATATATTACTCGACCAACTATGTTTGACATGGAAATTGGACCAAATGTTCGACTGTCATTGGCTTCCTGTGATACCAATAAAACAAACAAACAAACAAACAAAGAAAAATAATTAAGAAGGGCAAGATCAACCAGTTTTTGCTCAAGCCATAAAATATTCAAATGCAATCTTCAGGCCAAAAGTTACAACTAAACTTTAATAGCACCCACAAGAAAAAATAGAAGGAAGAATAGTCTAGCATTAAAGAAGGAGAAAATGACTGTGAAGCTGAGATAAGGTAGAGTAAATATACAAATCATTCAGTTCGATACATTTAAAAAGAAATATTTACAGAATTTGAGAAAGTGATCTTGGTGATAAATGGCTGGTTGGGGGAAGCTGCCAACATTTAATTATAACTTTTAGATGCTACCCAGTCTCAATTAGAATAAAATGCAAAAAGAAGTAACTGTCGAATTATTATTGATCTCATTTGGTAATTTAGACATTTTTATTTCTTATTTCTCTTCATAGAAGAAAAGCTAAATAAATAAATAAAAATGTAAATGAATATGGTAGGAAAAAATCTAGAATCTAATAGATGCATTATCAAAACCTTTAGCTTGTTTCCGTATGGCATATAGTGTTCTAACGATTAAAAAGGAATCAAGTTAATTTAGAAATCTGCAGTACAATGTGTAGTTCATGATAACAAACTAGGTTTCCTGAAGTCTGACATTTCTGTGAAACCAATATCTAATTCCATCACAAGCAAAACCATGTCAAACTATTTCCTTGGTCAGCAATGAGACCAGCACCAACTACCAAGTCCACTAATGCTAAAAGCTATATGATGAGCTTAATAAATCATCGAAAGATGACTTGAAAAAATCAATTATCCCAATTGTTTAGGCATTTTTGGAAATAAATATGTAAATTCTGATGTTGGTGAGCTTTGGTTGAAAGATATGACAAGAGAACAGATCAAACAATCTGTTAGCATATATAATCCTATTTTTATGATATCAAAATCATACATACCTTGGGCTTCAACTTATCATTGTCAGCCAATACCCAACACTCATCCTTGTCAAGAACAAATGGGTCATCTTTTTCATCAGTAGACACCATTTCATACCCTTCAATAGCAGCTAATCTTCTGACTAGAAAATTATCTGACTTCTCAGGATCCTTCAAAAGCACAACATCTCCAACAAAAACACGCCTGCTGAGAACTATGACTTATTACCCACCATGTTATTTTAGAGCAAAAGAATTAAAAAAACAAAAGGCAACAAAAGGGTGCCTGCAATAGCTCGCCTTGGACCAGATTTAGAACTTTCCTCAACGCTTTGTGTAGCCATAAATCCCTTTTGTATTAGATGAGATCTATTGACTTTGTATACCATTCCGTTGTCAATAAATGATCTTATTAGAGATCCATCATGGTCTGGACATTTTTTTATTATTATTATTACATAATAATGGAAACAGCAGCCCTAGTCGCCATCTCTATATCTGGTTTACTTGTAAGTTTTACTGGGTATGCCTTATATACTGCTTTTAGGCAACCCTCTCAACAACCAACCAACCAAGGTTGTCAATAACAAAAGAAAATTATGTATTGATCCTCATTTGCAGTAATAAGAACATGGCATTTGTATTACCTGAATGAGATGAAACAATACTCACGCAGCCCCATTTCTTTAATAAAAAATATATATGATTCCCATTTGTAGAACATATCCATCATCAAACTATGGTTCCACCAGCAAAGAAAATTGATAGTGTTGAAGTCTATGGTGGTGGGGTTTAGAAAGTAGTGTGGATTGAAGTGATTGAGAATGATCTAAAATCACAGCAGCTTGTGAAAACTTAGCCAGCAATGTACCTAGATAGAGAAAGCCAATCTATGTACTTATCAAAGGTTGAGTAGAGCAGCCAAATCAAAGTCATCAGACATTGGCAAAGGTTTCTGTTGCTGATAACCCTAGGATGATTGTGTATAAAGTTTCGTATAGCTTTATAACTAAAAGCTTTGAGTTTAGAAGGATTCCAGAACATGGTATTGAAATCTAGCATTTGTTAAGCTTCGATGTAATGTTGTTATCCGTTGTGCCAGGCTTGTTTATCCTGGTTGTCAACTAGATTGCTCGAGGAGTTTGATTGGACCTAAAGACTAGAGGCTTTAACGATTTCTCTTTTGGGTATTGTATATAAAGCTTGGTATGGCTAAGGCTCCTCTACCAAGTAGCTCATGCTTTCTTGTAGGAAGGTTTTTACACAGAACAGAAGGCTGATATCATAATGGGCAGCATGTTGACCCTATAGTTTAAACTGAAGGATCACATGTCTTTGCATGCATATATCTTCCTCACTTGATCACTTTTCTTATAAAGGCAAGGCTCCTACCTCACATGTGTACCACAACATTTATGAATATGGTCCTGAACACTAACATTAGAAGTTTTGCATTAAGTCAGCTCCTAAGACTTGAGTCCACATGTTTACAAATTGGCAGCCAAATATTTTATCATTGAACGAAATAATGATTCCACAATTCTCAAAAATGTGAGCTTTGAAGGTAGATCACTCAGAAAACTTCGTAAAGAATATCAATTCAGATGAATAAGCTGGCAACATAACTTTCCATCCACATTAGAAAATCCCCCATAATGGGTACTCCACCCTGCCACTAACATCATGCCAATTAAAACATTATATTGATGGTATCGAGGTTTATCATGGCCAGGCAGGGTGTCATTCATCTCAAACCCATACAGCCCTAGAGCACCATGAGCATTACTCCCAGCATAGGTTCATTTTCTAGCAAGCAAGCATCTAACAAGCTACCAGTTATGCATAAAATACATTGCAAAATGGATAGGCCCCGCAAACAGCAATCAACAAAAGCACCGAAATCCTTCATGACATATTAGAATCATCTACATGAATCATCCATGCACAGGATGTCACATTCTTATTGCCTGATACTATACTTATCGAATAGAATGCTTCTCTATGATGGTTAAGAAATAAAAATAACAATAATCAAACATCCACCCACACATACAAGTTAAGTATTCTTACATTGGATCAGCAGTTGGTAATTTGCGAACGAGAAGGGTCCCCCCTTGGTCTCCAATTGTTGGGGCCATTTCCCGTCCTTTATTCCAATGTAAAAATGTCAACTTTCCCTGAAATAGATTTTTCCATACTGTATCATAGACTTCTTTATTATTGATTATGCCACCCTTGTAGCTCTGCAACAAGTTGAAGGCTACATCAGAATAATCAATATAAGAATGGTTCAATTATCCTAAACTTTAACCACAGCTATAGGTGTAGAAACAGCAGCAAAGAAATGAAGGGGCGTGCATGATATCAGCTGATGCGTTTGACAATTCAAAAAACAAAACAAAATGATAGAAGAATGAGTGAATACAACGAAGTGAGCATGTGGCAACAATTCTGGGGAGCCTTATAAAACAATATAAATCTTTCCCAGATCTTGGAATTTATTGGATAAAACTTCCTTTTACAACAAAAATCAAGCACAATTCTGCAACACAACATCTACAATTGAGTTTCTCCAGCAAAGTATTGTTCCCTCAAACATACCCATACACACTATATTCTCACAAGTAAAAGACATAGAGCAGATAAAGCTTAGTCTCCAAAAAAATGCATATTTTATAAAACAAGAGAGAATGGCATTGAAACATCCCATTTCCGGTAAACCTCGCATCAAGATCAATGAAGAAAGAAACCCATCAAGCAAAAAAGCAATCTTCCTAGCAAAATTTGCAGCCTTTACCCGGGTAAACCAAAACCGAGAAACCAGATACAAGGCACAGAATCATCAAAACAGGCATAAATGAGAAAACCCACAAACACACAGTCGTCGAATTGCATCAATCTTGCGTAACAGCAAAAAAGAAAATAAAAATGGGTTTAGAGGGGGGGGACCTTGTAGCTGAGAGAGAGAGAGTACTCGAATTTGTGAGCAATGTAACGACACCAAGTCGACAGAGAAGCCATTTCCCTAGCAGACAATTACTGTTTTCCTTTACTTTTGCGAATGTCTGTTTCCTTCTTTATCATCGGTTGCTGGTTTATCCTTAAACCCCTAGCGGACAGTGCTCAGGTTTTTCCTTTCCTTTTATTTTAACAGTTTTTTTTATTATTTATTTTAATCGATCTTCTTAGCGCCTTCAGTTTGGAAGTCGTTCAACCTGGATTCTTAAAAAATTTTAAAAGTATTTTTATTAAAATTTAATATAATTTATAAATTTTAAATTATTTTAATATATTAATATTAATTTTTTAAAATATATATATATATATTAATATATATTTCAATATAAAAAATTGTTTATAAAATACTAATTATCACACGACCACACACATTTGATTTGATATTGATTATTAGGTTTTTCATAGCCTCAGGCCGGGTCCATTCGGGTCCCTCTCTTTCACGGGTTGAAGAACTAGACTCTGTGCAAGGCTGCAAGCCCACACAGTAAAAAGAGTCCATAAGCGTTTGTTTGGTTTTGTTATTTTAAAAAACAAATTATTTAAATTTATTTTTTATATAATGATATTAAAAATAAGTTTTAACAAATAAAAAATATTTTATAATGCAACCACCGTACACTTGTTTTCAAACAAAGTCAGTCTTTCCCTTAAAATGACGTGTCGTCTTGTAAAATGCCGAGTGCATTTTCTTCATAAACGGTAAGTCTTTTTTATATGAACCAATTCGAATAAATATTTATTAAGGAATTAATGATAGTTACAGAACAATGCCACGCTGCCACTGCCACGCATCGTTTTTGTATTTGAAAACGACTTGTCAACACAGGGCACGTGTATCTTGACTTGTCACTGGCAAAAGAACAACTGGAAATTAAAACTGCCCAATTCATTCTCGAGCGGAGCTTTTATTAACATATCCTCTAAAAAACTGCTACGTTTCCACAGGAATTTTTCAACTAGAGCTTTCAATTCTCTGTTCGAACCAAAATTAGCGTTTTGCAATTGCAGCTGACCTCAGGTTTGTCATTCTTTATTCCTAGAGAAGCTTAATCAATGTTTGATTTTTGTTTATAAATTGAATCAGTTGTTGCTGTTGCTGTTGCTGTTGCTGTTATAGCTGTCGATGTTTCTGTTTTGAGCGTAAAATAAGAGATGGACAAGCTGAAATTATCTGAATGGGGTGAACTGTTGAAGACTGGTGGGGCTCAAATGAGTCGACTTGTAAGTGGTAAGGTGAAAGAAATGCTGCAAACCCCAACGCCTGAATCGAAGATGGTTGATGAAGCTACGTTAGAGACAATGGAGGAGCCTAACTGGGGTTTGAATTTAAGGATATGTGCGATGATCAATAGCCAAGAGTTTAGTGGTACTGAGATTGTTAAGGCTATAAAGAGGAAGTTTTCGGGAAAGAGTGTGGTGAGCCAAAGGCTGAGTCTTGATTTGTTGGAGGCATGTACTTCGAATTGTGAGAAGGTGTTCTCTGAGGTGGCGTCTGAGAAGATGTTGGATGAGATGGCTAGGATGATTGAGAATCCGCAGACGTATCAGGGGAATCGTGATCGAGCTTGGCAGTTGATTAGGGCTTGGGGAGAGTCTGAGGATCTTGAGTATCTGCCTGTCTTTCATCAGACTTATATGGTTAGCTTTCTTTCAGTAAACAAATGCTGTAATTCCTATGGACATACACCATTTGTTTGTGTATGATTGGGTAATAGTTAGGTGTGTTTAATCAAGGATCACTATTATCATTTCACACATACAGTTGTGATACTTATGCCTTGTGGCGTGGATTGGTTGGATTGGTTTTAGTCTCTGCATATCTGATGCCATTCCTCATAGTTGATAAGCTAGTTGGTTTGGCTAAAAAAAGAAAACTAGTTGGATATTTAGCTTTATGCTTGAATGTTGTAAATGGGTCATTGTATAGAACTGCAATTTATTATTTATTTGACAGCTTCTTGGGTTTTGGCATGTTCTTAAGGCTTGGATTTTGCCATACGCTGCAAAATCAGAAACCTAATAAGCTAAAAGATTTGGGAATGCGGGTTTGCTTACATTTTTTCATCCATGTCTTTCTTCATAGTTACAGCCTGTGAATGTGAGGCAAAGTTACAAATTTAGCACCTAATAAAATTACTTACCGATCTTTTTAAAAGAAGGCCACAAAGGAGCACCTTTGGGATCTGTGGTCATTAAGTGATAAACTGGTGCACCTTTTTTCCTTAATGGAGAAGGCTTATTGGACAGGGTCATGCTAGTATATCACTATTTCTCCCTAACTTGTGTCATGTCTTCCAATTTTTGATGAACTAACATATGCCCATTTATTCCTTATGTTGCTTGTCAGCGCTATAAATGGATGCACCACCCCCTCCCCTTTCTTTCCTATGTTATTTTGTGCCAATTGTTACTCTGGTTCTCGTTGATTCTTGAAAGTCAGAAAAGCCTCTGTCGTTTGTTTTTCTTTTTTTACATCTAATATTGTTTTCTGGCTCTGGCAGAGCTTAAAAGAAAGAAGTCTGCCTCCACCACCAGTTGAAGATGGTAGTTCATTCCCCATGCAGTATTCATTGGAGTCATTTGTTCACCAGGAACCATTGTCATCTCCTGGAAACTATCCTATTCCTGACATGGGATTGCATGGTGCAGATCATAATACTCTTCCATATAACTTTGGGGGGTTATCAATTAAGGAAAAGAATGAAATGCTTGTAACAACTCGGAACAGTCTGGAACTTCTTTCTAGTATTTTGAAAGCTGAAACTGAGCCAAAACCCATTAAGGTAATTCATTTTTTTGGGTGTTATTCAATAAGAAATTATCAGTCTCATTAAACAGCTCATCCTTGTTAACCTGTTTATATACATTTTTGAATTTCTTTTTTAGTTTATACGTGCTTTTAAGTTTATTTTAATCTTTCTGATATTTCACAGAATACAGAATTTTTCATCTTTCATTTTTTTTCGTACTTGCTAATGCTATTGGGTTCCAGAAAAACGACATGACAAATTGCAGTGATGGTGCTAAACAAAAAAATTGTTAATATGAGTTTGAAAGCACATTATATTCCTGGGATCTCTTTTGTGTGATCCCATTGTAAAACATATAGCTGAGTGACTACATTTTCACAAGCAAGATAGAGGGGAAATAAACGCACTATGAAATAACGGCTGCGATTATTAGAACTTCCTGTGTGGCTGCAGGAAGACCTGACGGTTAGCTTGTTGGACAAGTGCAAGCAGTCACAGCCTGACATTCAGAGGATCATAGAAAGCACCACTGATGACGAGGCAATGCTTTTTGAAGCCTTGAATCTCCATGATGAGCTCCAGCAAGTCATTTCCCAGTACGAGGAGTTAGAAGCTGATATAAAATCTAGAGAGCAGCTGCCTGAAAGTTCTGACAACACTGGGGCCAGCATGTTACCTGCTCAACTTGGACATCAAAATGAAACCAAAATAGCAGATTATCCCATTGGGGCCACTATGTTGGCCGCTCAAGGTGGACATCAAAATGAAACCAAGATAACAGATTCTCCCATTGGGGCCAATATGTTGCCTGCTGAAATTGAACATCATGATAAAAACAAGACAGCAGATTCCCACAAAGGAGAGAGTACATAATCTAGCAGTGCGAAGAAAATTGATGAAGGATAATTCAGTGATTAAAGTGCTGTGTGCAGGGTTTGTTAAAATGCACGTTTCGACTGTACTTTCTCTAATCCTCGATTTCATGTATACTAATAATCTGTTCTTTCCTTCTGTGTAGTGATAAATAAATAATCGAGCTGTTTCAGTTAGCTGAGAGATTTTATGTAATTGAGTTTGTTATACTTATCTTCCTCATTCTTTTCCTGGGAATGAGTTCTTGGTTTTGTACTCTGTAATCACTGTTCTTCATTTCACCGTCCTTCATACTGGTGCTGCTTTCTATTAATCCTGCACTGGCCGAACCTCCACCGGGTTCTTTATTGCTGTTACTGCACGGAGAGGTTAATGGGTTCAGTAGCGATCAGTTCCCCTCGTGGCGTGGCCATTATTACCCCCCGCCTCCTTTGCTCCACAGTCCTCATCTGAAGCACCAGGTGTTCTGAAAATTCTTGAATCCTCCTGAATTCATTTTAACAACGTTTCGAAATCATGTCAGATCACTAGCAGGGTATTGTCCCTTCGTTTTTTCGACATTTCAATTAAATTTTGTGTTTATTAAATTGTATTGAGCCGGTATTTCCAGGTCAATTTTTGCCTGTAAACTAATTTCATTATTTTTCAGTCCACTGCAGATCATCCACGCTAAAATTGAAAAAAAAAATTGTGAAGGATCCTATAAAAAAAAATTGTGAAAAATAAATCTTTTAAACGTTTTTTGTGAAACATAAATCCTTACTGCCTAAACTTGGGATATAACCATGGACATAGACAAATCAATTCCTGGCCCATGTTATGATTTTTTCCAGCTAAATAGATCTCTTCAGGATAGGAGACCTTCTGCCAGAGAGAAACCTGAAGCGGAATTTAAGGAAAAGATGGATGCCTTGATATCAGAAATTGAAAAACTGCCCCAAGCTTGAAGGCCCTGTATCAATATGAGGCCCTGCGAGAGAAAGAAAAAGTAGTCATTGAAGAGTTTGGAGCAGCCAGAATGGAAGAGAAGCAAATAGCTGATTGTTACAATGCAGTAAAGCAGAGAAGGTAATAATTACGAAGTGTTTTTTGACAAGCCATTTAGCAAGTATGATCAGGATCCAGGACAAATGTTATCTCAGACTTACGTGTGAAGGAATAAAATATGGTACAGTGAACACAATTTGAGAAAAGAATTGTCCCTTCATACTAGAATAAAAAGAACCCTTGGCAACTTAATTTTTGTTATCTGTTTCCTATTGATTGTCTTGGAAACAGCATGCTTGAGTGCTTACATTTGTCTTTTGTTTCTTGGTATCAGGGGATTAATCCAGCTTGTCAACCTAGTCAAGCCATCTACTCTTTGTACCAAAATCCATCACTTGGTAAATCTCTTTCGACTTGAGAATGTATTTAACATAGTACAGCGACACAAGTTTCAGTATTTGTGAAAAACATGAAAACAATTTAACATGCCTGACCGATTTTGTGCATTTATTGATGCTAACATATTTATAGTTTTGAGTTCATTGATTTCAACCTTCTTGTGCTTGTGATGCCTCTGCTTCTTGATAGTTATCTTTGCTATGGGCCAAATTAACTGAAAGTAACTCGGTGCCCATAATTTACAAATAAAAATTCTTACTTCGTTCCTGTTTGCACAGATATGAAAAGGAGCAGCAATCGTCAGTTGGGCGGGACGGCATATTTGAGCTTAGAAAAATGAGGATGATCCTTTTCTACATGGTATTGAATACACTGCTGTGCCCTCACAAAAGCGTTTCCGAGACATGGAACAGCTCTTTGGTGGAGAGAAGACTGTTGCAGCGCTGGCATTACCATTCTCCATCCACAGGTATGTCCTTGGAGATCAGCGAACTGTTTCTGTCATTGATGTAGCTAACAGTGCCAACCAGCTTGATGTCCTCAATCCTTGAGTAAGACTGATCATTCATTTGCATCTACGGTAAACTTGATCCACTGGATAATTTTTCAACGGCGAGAGGTATTGACAATATTCCTATGATTTTACAATAGAATTTCTATCTAGCTGGGAACCCGGGGGACAAGTTCCGGCTAGTACAAGACCAGCCACGCCGCCATGGCGAGCAGCAAACAGGACGGGAATCATATCGCAGGCATGGCCAGCAACAATGCAAAGGAGGCTTCAGGGTGAGAGTGACAGGAGGGGCAGCATTGTGAGGGTGAAAGGTGGACTAATGATCGTCAGGCCACCCAGTTTGAGATAAGAGGAACAAATTCAACAACAACGACCTGGAGAACAATTCAATGGCTTGGAGGAGACCGTGTGTACAATGAGGGTTGGAGAGAACATCGGTGACCCCTCGCGTGCTGATGTGTTCACTCCAGAAACTGGCGGCACTAGCACTGTCAATAGCCACAACCTGCCAATCCTCCGATACATCCAACTGAGTGCAGAGAGAGGCGTTCTTTACAATGTAAGTGTGTAATTAACATCCTTGCCAAAAAAAAATCTGCATCTCAATTTCAAGATAATAGTAAATAAAAAAAAATTGATGTCTGCAATGTTCGCTCACAATACAGGAAGCTATGATGGTGCCACATTGGAACCTAAACGCTCATAGCGTAATGTATGCGATCAGGGGTCAAGCACGGATTCAGGTGGTGGATCACAGTGGTCGAACTGTCTTTGATGGCGAAATGCGCGAGGGACAAGTCTTGACCGTGCCACAAAATTTCGCCGTTGTGAAATGGGCTGAACAAAACAGGTTCGAATGGGTTTCCTTCGTGACCAATGACAATGCCATGATCTCTCCTCTTGCTGGTCGCGCCTCGGCTATTCGTGCCATGCCGGCCGAAGTTCTTGCTAATGCCTTCAGAATCTCAGTAGAAGAAGCTAGGAGGATCAAGTTTGAAAGGCAGGAAACCACTTTGGTTAGCCTCAGGTCGTCTCGATCTGGAAGCTGGGCTGAGGCATAGATGAGTTTAGATGGGGTACTGTTGTTTAATGTGATGCTGCATGCAGGCAGTGCCTTTGTATGAAGAAAAAATAAATCATTCAAGGGTCAAAATAAAAAAGGGACTTTGAGGTCTCTTGTTCTGTTGAGTCTGTATCTCCTTTGTAACAGCTACAACTGCTCGAGCCCTTGTACAATTGAGTAATGAAGTACTGTAATTGGCCTTCCTCTGGAGCTGTGTTTCTTCTTCTTCGTCGTCTTCTGGTTATGATCTGTTTTATGCTTCCGCACGTCATGTGAACGCGGTAGGTTTTGGTATAGCTATAGCCATAACTATTCTGAAGACGAAACTTTAACATATCAGTTATAATAACTATACCGTAGGAGATAACAACTTTGAAATGTACTGGTATTGGTTTTTTAAGAATGTTTTACCCTGTCATGTACCTGGAATGAATTGATTTTAAGGCATTATGGGATATAAATTTTCATTTATGCGGTGGCATTGACCGAAAGTTTCTACTCATTGGAGAAATGAATTCGAAAAAAAAATAAAAAAGTAAAGTAAAAAAACCAATTAAGGTATAGAATGATGAAGATATTTTTTTAATATAATGTTTATATTAATGAATCCAAAAATATATTTAAAAATTATAGTTATTGAACAAAATAATAAATCTATCAACAAATTACATATTATACTAATTATTTTAGTACTAAATTAAAAAAATCAAAACACATATTAATTATTGAAATTCATATTCTGGTAAATATAGATATATATATATATATACCATTAACTTGAACATGAGTACGATTATTAAAATAAAAAAGATGAGGGAATTTTACTATAATTTTTTCACATGATGCTATTTATTATAATAGTGTTTTTTTCTCTATTTATTTTTTAATATATGTTTTTTAAAATATTTTAATTCTATTTTTTAATATTATATTTATTAGATATTGAACTTCATAATTTTATTTAATTTATTTTTTATTTTTATGAGGTTACTTTAGTTTTAATATTTGGATTGTTGATTTAACGAATTGACTCGATTAACTTGAGTTTTTTTTCTTTGAATTGAGTTTTTTTAAAATTTATTAATTAATATTCGATTAATTAATAATTAGACTTTGTGATTTATTTGAATTTTCTTTTTATGATATTATCTTCATCTCATGAATCGAGTCATAAGTTTTATGGTTTAGGCTAAGTTGACTCAAGTTAGCTTTTTATGTTATTTTTAATTGATTTTTTAATTTTAATTTTATCTTTTAATATTTGATTTATTATGGAATAAACTTTAATAATTGTTTTCAATTTACTTTTTATGATGCTATCTCAATTTTATGACTTAAACCACGTGTATGGTGAGTTAATTTAGTTGACTCGAATTTTTCCCTTTTCCTAATTAACTTTTTTTATATAAAAAAATTCATCATTCAACTTTATAATGATGATAATCGGGCTTCTTTATTTGTTTCATTTTATTTTTCATGTGATTATCTTTATTCCACGACCTAGGTTGCATGATTGATAAGTTAATTCTAATTGATTTGATTTGTTTTTTATAATATTTTTTATTTGAATATTTCAACTATTGATTAATCGAGAACAAAACTTTATAATTTATTTTAATTTAATTTTTACTGGATTATTCCAATCTCATGACACAAAGTTATTAATCTGGTTAATTAACCCAAGTTGATTCAAATTATTTTTTATTTTTTAATTAATTTTTTTAATCTTATCATTTAACATTAAATTTATTGGAAATTATATTTTATATTTTATTTTAATTTATTTTTATATAATTATCATGATGCCATGAGTTAGCATGCAAGTTAGTAGTCTATCTCAAATTAATTTAATACATTATAATTTTAATATTAAAAAGTCTATTTAAATATTTATTTTAAGTTAAATTAATCTGTATTTTTTTCCTGATGAATTAAAAAATTCACTTGATTAAAAAACCTATAATTTTTATATGTTTTTTAAAACTTATTTTTTCAAAACCCGCGAAAGCTACCAGTGTCTGACACGCACTAACAATACACATCACCACACACAAAATTGAAGGGCAATCCTGTACAAACGCAAATGTTTCCGGTTTTTTTTTTTAATCGATAATATTATAAGAATATTTCTCGAAACACGAAGACAGACCTGTCCAGAAAAACACAGCTACATTTCGAGCTACAGACACTGGTCTCATTTTTGAAATCGTAGGAAACTCAGATCCCAGATGAAGGCATCACAGGAAACAATGGAAGCTTAGCATATTTGTAACAATGTTGAGCTCAGCGATGGGTAAGTCTTTTCTGCTTAGTCGACTCGTTCTCATCATCTTTGTTGCCCACTTCGCAGTTTCAAAGGTAGTGGCTCCAAGACCTGGTTTTCTCTACACAAGAACCAGAGGAAGATGCACTCCCCAGTAAGTCCTCTCTGCCCCCTTCTCATTTACGTATGATGTTGTATTGTGACGTATAAAGGATGTCGAATGAGTAACTGAGTGGACCCGGATCTGACTCAGGTTCTGGAGCAGCAGGAGAGAGGCATGGCCTAGGATGGTCCCACAGAGATCAACAGTGTCAAAGGTGTTTGGATCAGGAGTTTTTGAAAGGTACAGATCGGGTGTGACTTTGCTGGAATCAACGGGTAGGAATGACGAAGAGAATGCATTTGCTGGGTTATTGAAGCAGGCGAGTGCAGCCCTGCTCAACACTTATGCTAGAAAGGGGTTTCCTTATTCCGCTTGGGAAGTGAAGACCCTGTTTATACAGGCACTGGTCTCCAAAGAGGCTGCAGCTACGCAAGCCAAACAGTTCTCCATTGCCAACGAAGCTTGTAATTGATTAAAGTTATGGGCACTAAACTAGTTTAGATTTTCCGTTTTCTTGTGACTAATCCTTTTGTGTGTTTCTTGAGCGCTTGCGCCTCTATGTTATTGCCTAGAAGTAAAGATTTTGACGTTGGGAAATTTAGCTTGGATCTTGTCAGTTGGATCGTTGCCCAACTTGGATTGAATATGAATCTTCATGATGCGATTCAATACTCACACTGGTCATCGAATCTGATCCAGTTTAGCAAATCAATTTGATAACTCATCATCCATCCAAAACTTAGCGCCTGTTTGGGTATTGCGTTTCAAAAATGGATGGGAAAAATTATTATTTTTTATTTCAAGATAGTTTTAATATGTTATATTAAAAATAATTTTTAAAAATAAAAAATATTATTTTAATATATTTTTATTGAAAAAAACTTATAAAAAAATTATTTCCACGATTTTCAAATTTAAAAAATTAAAAAATTAATCCAGCAACAGACAAATAAATGATAAATCTGTAGCCCAAATTTTAGGCCGGATCAGACAGGACCCGGATCTAATAACTATAACACTAACCATGGTTATGGTATTTTTTCCTTTTTAATGAGAGTTGGAGCCACCAATTTTTTTTCGGACCCGCAGTCTGAAGTCTGAACCGAGTAGTTGGGCCCTAGGGCACAGTTTGGTTAAAACTCATGAACTAACCCAAACAGGCTCAAAGATAATCTGACCTTTCGGCCAAGCAAACCCTTTCCCTTCTCTCTCTGGAGGCAGCACAGCAGCTACATCCAAACACACGTTAGGGAAAAAAAAAAAAAAAAAAAAAACACCGCTACCTTTGCTGGTTTGTTTCTTACGAAGCAAAAACCAACCATCCCTTCCTCCTCCTTCTCCTTCCTTTTTGTGGAAAGATCTTATTTTGTTGAACGTGACAAAATAAAAAACCACCGATTTTTCTCGAGAAAAAATCTTCTCTTCTTCCTCTCTTAAATGGCGAGCAGGAAGCTTGTTCGAGACCTCGTCCTCTCAAGACAGCCCCTGTTCCTTCGCCTGACTTCTAAGCAGGTTATTTTCCAAGAAAATCTCTCCCTTTCTTTCATTCTGTATTGTGTACTAATTGCACTCTTCTGTGGTTTCCGCGTTTCGATTTGGTGCGGTAGGTGTCAGGCAGGAGACTACAGGTGCTATCTAATCATGGCTGCACGTATTATGGCTACCGTCGATTCAGTGTCTTCAATGAATTCTCTAAGAAAGTTAAAGGAGAAGCTGACAGGTAAATTCTTGGTATTTTTTTCTTTAGTTATTAAGTTATAAAAAATCATTCTTTGGTTATAAATCTGCTTTGTGGTTGATTTTGTGTCCAGAAATCAAGAATTTAAGCAGTCTGTGAAGGAACTGAAGGAAAAGGCAGAGGAGCTTAAAGGGGCGAAAGAGGAGCTCAAAATAAGGTATGTGTGCCTTTAGAAGATTGTGTTAATGACTTGTGTGTTATTAATTAGCTTTAATTAATAGTTAATAGGCTGAGACATACCGTTGTATGTCAAGGGAGGGCCTGAGATGATGAAATGGCGAATGCAGAACAAAGCAGACAACTGAGCAGCTGTACAAGCATGTAGATGGCGTTTGGACGGAAGCTGAAGCTACTGCGAAAAAGGTGTGATTCATATTGAGCTTTAGATGGTGTTGATTATAGACTCATTTCTGCGAAACGGTTTTTCAAATTTTGCAAGAGATTATTTTTTCCTTTTCCGATCAGAGGGTCTTGAAATCAAGCTGTTGGTCAGATGGGTGGATAGCGGGGTTGGTTTCTGATGTGTGTGAACTGGAGAACTTAGCATTACTCGGTTTGTAATAATAGCACCCGTGTTAGTTGGATCTAGTTTATTAGCAATCGTGTGTTGTTTGTAGGTTTCTGCCAATGTTAAAGAAAAGATTTCGGCTGCCACAGAAGAGGTATGCTTGCCTTTTAAATTACCAGCCTTTTCTTGTGTTAATGCTACATGGTTTTGGAGTAATTGCCATGAAGGGATTATTTATTATGACTTGGGTGATCCAGGTCAAAGAAACATTTGGGATTGGAAAAGAGTCATCAGAGTCTGCTAGCACATCGGCTAAAGATGGTGCTGGTGCTGAAGAAGGTACAAAGGCCTCATCCGGTGAAGAAGCAGACAAGCAGACTGGAACTGGTGATACAGCAGAATCATTTTTTGGAAAGTTTAAATCAAGAATTCCTTCTTCAAATGTATCTTCAGCCTACCAGAAATTGAAAGAGGCAAGGGTCAGTGAAATGATGAAGAAAGGATATGATGCTGTGAAGGATGAGTTATATGGCAATACCAATAAGAGAAAGCACCTGGAGCACACTCCTCCTCCTGCTTTCAGCGGTGAAATAAGTACAAAAACTGACATTGTTGTTCTACCTTCAAAACAGTCTCGATGGAGTAAAAAATGGGAGGCATTCAGAGAAAAGGTGATTTTGTTAATGCTGCATTGAATTTCTGGACAAAATAAGGCTACTTATTTTATATATTCTTGCTTCTTTGCTGAGATGATAATGTTTCCTGCTTCTGTAAACCCAGATGCAAGTGCATCCTTTATTCAAGCGTTTTGCTGGCCTAAGTGAACCTGTTGTGACAAAGGGTCAAGAGGTCTGATTTTCTTCATCTATTTCAATTTCAGTTCTTGAGGTGTTAGTTCATTGCAAAATCTTTGTTGTAACTTCCCCTTGGATTGAAATTCCCAGATTGCAGAGGACATGCGGGAAAGATGGGAGACAAGTGATAGTCCCATTGTTATCAAAATTCAGGAGTATGATTCTATCCCTCTCCATCACTCCTGTTGTGGCCATGCTAGAGATGATAAATACTTAAAGGGTTGTTCATAAAACATTTCTTTTGATGACAGTGTCAGCGACTCCATCTTTCAAGAAAGTGATGCTGCAGCGTCATTCAAGGAAATACGTCGTAAAGATCCGTATGATGAAATGAGCTTTGATTTTTCATTTCATAAACTAATGTCTGCATTCCAACAACATCCAAGTGACCAACTCTTTTTTCCCCTTGAATATGTTTGCACCAGATCATTTTCTTTGATGGATTTTGTGGCAGAAGTTCAGGAAGCTGTTAGACCTGTCCTTAATGCATATATTAAGGTGAGTACGAAGTGTTGGTTCCCCACGACTCTGCCCTTTGTGCCCATGTAAGTCCTTGAAATTCTCTCACTAGCAGCTAACAAATGCTCTCTATATACAGGGGGATGTAGAAACTTTGAAGAAGTACTGCACCCCCGAAGTGATTAATCGGTGTGAAGCAGAACATAAGGCATTTCAGGCCCATGGTATATTTTTTGATAACAAGGTAACAAGTTCAATTTAGAAATACTTTCTTTGTGGTGCAATGTTAGAGGCCTTCAGCGGAATGCCATGTTGTTTTGAGCTTAGTTTTTCCTTTACAGCAGAATCATTCTTCCTGTGGGTTTGCTCATTCCTCCTTAATATTTTCTTTTAGCCATAGGTAAAGAAAATGTTTTTCATTTCAGTTATTGTAATTTTAAAGGTATTTAGATGCTTCTGATAAGCATAATTATCCTCTGAATTCTCGTACAATTATGTGTTCAAATGAGTCAGCAGACTTAATAGTTATTTCATCACAATGCCACTTCAATTTAGACTGTGGCACTGTGGTAATATATAACTGTTCTTAGTATTACCATATAAGGAATTAAATAAAGAAGAAACTGTGAAAGGGTATGTTGAAACTCTTACCACTGTGTGTGCACATCTATAATATCTGATGGAGTTTTGCTACATTTTCAATCTTTTTGTAAGTTCTTTGAATAACCGTGACTAGAAAATGACCAGGCTTTTAATGGGATAAATATGTTTCTAAAAGTTGGAAAAGAAATCTTCGTTGTCACAGTCAAAATCTACAATTCTAGGTATAAGGATGCAGAGGTAGGTATCTGACACTATCATGGTTGCTGAATCTGATTTCATCATTAGCATCTCAAATGTGTGCCTGAGTTGGTGGTGTATATGCAAGCATGCATGTCATGAATGGGTTATGTGTGTCTTGGTATATGATGCCAGAATTTGTGTTTCTTCTTGTTCTCAAATTGCTTTATGTGGTCAGATGAATCATCTGACAATCCCAAATTTAATTGTCCAAATGAAAAATGCACAGCTTTCGAGGAAATGAAAAAAAAATTAGTTGTTTTGTCACTAGCTTATTATTCCCACCTTTTACCCCTAATTATATTCTTATCCTTATCAAGGAAATGGTGAAGGACCATAATGAAAAGTAAAGTATCTTTTAGTTTCTTACTTTTAAAGTGGACATTGAAATTGAGACCGGCAAAAAGGAAAGTGGGATTCTTATTTAGGAACCAAGGGAGTAGTAGTTAAAATTATTACATTGCCACTTCAAGTTAGACTGTTGCAATATGCTGTGTTTAACTGTTTCTAGAATTACTCAATGATGAGTACAAAGAATGAAGATACAATGATGTTATGAAACTTACCACGGTACATCTAATGTTGTTGGATTTTACTACATTTTACAATTGTTTGATGGGTTTCTTGAGTAATTTGAGATCAAAAAACAGCTAGGCTTTTGATGGGCTAAATATGTTTCTCAAAGTTGGGAAATAACTCTCTGTTGTCATATTCACAATCTTACTTGTAGGTATTGGATGCAGAGTGTAGGTTTTTGTATATTAGTTTTTAGATGGAATGCTCCAATATGACAAGTTAATAAAAAACATTGCTATGGTTGGTGCAGATTCTACATATAACTGATGTGGAAGTAAGAGAGACCAAAATGATGGGAACCTCCCCTATAATCATTGTCGTGGTATGCCTCCTTTTTGGGTAACTTCGTTGCAAGTATTCATTCTTCTGGTTACTGACAGTCATGTTTCCTGGAATAACTGCAGTTCCAGACACAGCAAGTGCATTGTGTACGCGATCGACATGGTGCAATAACAGAAGGGGGTCAGGTAAACACAAACCACCTTTTCCTTTGTATTTCCCTTTTCCTTTTAAACTAACATATATTTGATTTCTCAAAACTTCGAATTTTGTTGATTGAAATCAAATAGGAGGAATTTGGCTCCCTATGGCAAATATCATACTCTTAAACTTTTCCTTTATGAAAGCAAAATGCCCAAGAGACAATGTAACGGTTTCTTGCTACATTATTTGCCCAAATCCAGACATGATTATTAAAAAAAAAAACAAGAGTCATGCTAACTGAATGTCATTAACTTCTTTTTCTTAGAACATTGACCTACAATTTGGTCATGAATCGTTTGTGAGAGTCCAAGATCCAACCACTAGCTATGAGAGACATAGGAACACAAATCCAGCCAGGTCTTCTTTTGTTATTATTCAGGTCAAAAAACCATGGCACTTGGCTCTGTTATGCCTGAGACTTTTTTAAAAAATGAGGACAGACTAGAAAATAAATTAAATTACCCAAACTATCTCCCCCGAGAGGCAAAAACTAGATATTCACAGAAAAAGGAACTCGATAGCAAGGTGGCAGGCTTCCAAAGAGAAATACCCTTACTTGGCAGCCTCCCACCATAAAAATGGTAAGAGAGCGAGAACCTTGTTGGAGAGAGATTTGGGGAAGCGGTTTGACTAAATTAAACAATTATTAATAAATATGATTTTTCTCTATGATTGCAACCTTTCAAGAAAAATGCATGGTATTTGACATTTAAACCCTTTCCTACTGTATATTTCTTGTCTGGTCTGGTCTGCCATTTATGTATTTTAAAGCATGAATAGGTAGGTTATATTCATTGTAGCAAAAGCCTGAAAGTTTAGTTTTGGAAAAGGCCCACAAAAGAGGAGACTTTACCAGATGGTACCAGACAAGAGTGTGTTTTCTTGGAGCTGAGAGCATAAAATAATTTGTAGCTCATATTAATTGGTCTTGACATAACTGAGATGGCGAAGGCCAATTGATGCCTTGTAATTATTTTGTCCTTGGTAAGCTACTTTATCTAAGCTAGGGACAAAGGTCAATGTGGAAACTACAAGCCTAATGACCTTGTGGAAAACAACTCATCTGCTTGCAGATCAAGGTCCTCATTCTCGACAAGGATTACCTTAATCTATTCTTGCATCAGTTTTTGGTTGAGTTGTTGCATGGGAACATTTTGTTTATTTCCTTTTTGTGTCTTATTTATACTCTGCTTGTTTCTCTGGTGTAACCATAGAGTGATTATTTCTACGTGGCTTACACGGCTACCTTGTGGAATGAGCTTAGATTTTTTTAATATGGTTTAGAATATGATAGCATGTCAGTACCGTCAACTTCTCTGTCCAAGAATATGAACACCACTTCCTTTTTAGTCCCTTGCAAAAAATTCCAACATATTTTGTGGTATTCATGGCTATCGTAGGATACAATCCATACTGTATATTATGCGTGGGCCATGCGGCAAGTAGATGCAGAAGAACTTGGAGGAGGTGCAATCTACCCAATATGGAAGCTAATGGAAATGCAACAGCTTGGAGTTCAAACCCTCATCTAGTTTTTATATTTTCAAGTTAGTACAATTAGAATTTGCTGGATTTTTTTTTCAATTTTGTTTTTTTTTGGTTCTGAAAACTTGAAGAGGGTTCTCATGTAGCCTCGGAAAAGCTTAGCTAGTATTTTATTTTTCATTCGATCAAATAATGAAATCATTAACAATCGTACCTTTTGTAAAAACCACAACATTTCTTTCATGGATATGAAATGGCAAGCAATGCCACTTAAGATAAAAAGGTTCGCATTATCTCGAATACAGAGCAAGATTGAATCATATGGCGGCCGCATTTCATTGATTGTAACTTTGCTCAGCCGTAGCTTATGGGATCTTCTCCAACTCGACATGGATTATCCAAGTAGTGGCCGAGGTAGATGCAATTTTTGGAATTAGACAGTAATTGAACAAAATTCTGTCAAGACGAGGATTCCTTACTGAAAAATCCAAATCAATTCTCGATGGTGAAATTTATTCGCCAGCTTATCAAGGAGGATTCATTCTAACACGTTGGCAAGGATTCTGGTGTGCTAGCAATGTAAACTCTGACCAAGATTTCTCATTGAGTTCCGTCACTGCAGGTACATGCCGTAGCAAGTTCTTTCCTTTCCGGTGCTCGCTATTGAATGCATTTGATTTTTAAAGATGTGGCCATGAAAAAAAAAAGTTTTCAGTAAAAATTGCTTAATGCTCGATTGAAAATGGATTAGTTTTCGGTGCATGACCGAGACCAAATAGCAGCTGGATTCACCTTCCTAGGTAAAGAGAGAGACTTGCAGTTTCCCACCTCGTCTTTGCTTTCTCTGCTTGTCAGAACCTCACAGAAACAGAGGAACCAAACCAGCCAGTGCTCATCGAACTTCCTCGCAATCGTCCTTCAACTTTTTGTAATGATATAAACCGGTTCCTAACAATGAATAAGTAGATGATCTGTCCTCGGAGGAAAAAAGAAATCTACATGAAAAGGGAATCTCCGTGGGAGTACCAGCAAGAGTGCTTCCTGTTGGCATGTGTGTTTCGGAGCTGTGCATCCAGAAGAGATACATCGGCTTCCGATGACTCCTGCGGCCTGTAAATTAGCACCAGGAGCTATGCTGCCCAAGTTCTAGTACTGACATTCGAGTTTCAATTGTGTGAATCGTCAAATGCATATCCTGCCTCGTTTGTCATTACTCATCAATATTCTATTGCCTTTTGGCATAATTACTAAAATCCTTTTATTTTTATAACAAAGTTCTCTAACCAAAATATCTATCCAAATATTTTTTTTTATCTATAAATTTCGAAAGAAAAATATTCAAGCTAAAAAAATCTAAATACCCAACTCCCACCTAAAACCATGTTAATTTACTTAGTTTTTTTTAATTATTTTCGGAAGGTTTTATATTTATTTTTATATTTACAGCATTTATAATTTTTTGAATAAAAAATTATTCTATTAGGGAATTTTAGTAATTACCCCTTACCTTTTATTTCGCTATAATGGTGGACATAAACAAAACACCTTTTGGAAAAACAAGAGAGAGACAAAGGCTGTTGATTTGGACCCTTTGAATGATGGAATGTCATTCGTCATGAGCCATATGCACTCTAGCGTCCATTTGCGAAGGCTGGAGTTTGGAGATGCCATGAGAATATTCCATCTGCGTTAAGTTTCAGAATATACATATATTAAATACAAGTTATTTAAAAATAAATATTTTAAAAAAATATCATGATATTTAAAATTAATAAAATCAAATGATAATCTAAATTTTTTAATCAATAATTAAAATAAAAACAATAATTCACAATATTCATTACATTGTTAATATCTAAATTTTAAATAAAATAGTATAATAGTAGAATATCTAAATCATTGAATTAAAACTAAAATGAAAGTCCTGTGAAATAAATAAGGCATACCAATCTAAACTAAAAATATCTAAACTAAAAAAGTATGAACACTCACCAACGTCAAGCTATTAATAGAAATTAAAAACTTAAAATATTTAAAATGAAAAGGTGGGTTAACCAACTTAGCAAAAAAATAATATTTAATATATATTTTAGCTATTTATAAGTACAAGTCATCAATTATGATAACATAAAAATAAAGAAATGAAAACAAATATAAATACATGTATGCTAACCATATCAACATAAAATAGTGGAGTATATATTAGAAATTAGATGGTACTTGAAAATAACCAGATGACATCTAAATATAACCATTATAGAAGTATTAAATACTATAATTTAGCGTCTCTCTTACTAATTAAGTATACAAATATAATTTGCACAAAAATTAACTATTTCTTGTTAATATGAAGTTTTTCATAAGCATACTAATATTAAGATAAATGAAAGTCATATCAAATAATTACTAGCATAAATATCCAAAACAAATAAAAATCATATCAAATATAATTTGATTCAACAGAATACAAGTTCAAAATCAAGAATGAATGAATATCTCTATATTTAAGAAATAATTAAATATACTCATTCTAATATCAACATGCTTCATGCTTATTAAAAATTATTTCACTTATCTGAAAAATAAAAATAAAAGATAAATAAATACATAACCAGAAATTACTAAAGATCATTAGAAGGAATGTTAGCAAAACCCATAATAGATAGAAAAAATGCTAAAAAATAACTTGAAATAAAATAACATAAATAATTAAAACTCTAAATTTAGATATCATATTATAAAGATAAAATCAAATTAATTCACTTGATCAATTCCAAACATAATCCAAATTAATTGAACATAATATACCAAATTAACATCTACTACAAGGTCAACTGGTTGACTACTACACAAAACCACTAGGCAATCATTTTATACTAGCTGGTGACCAGCAGCAACAATTGCGTTGGTCTTATATGCTAGGTTTACAAACATGTTGCAATATGTTAGTTTTGGTGGATTTAAGCTTGGGTTCTAGGTCTTGCATACATGTTCCAAGTTCTACTAGTCCATTGGATTAACTTGCATGGTGTGATTCTAAGCATTATCGATAATCAAAGTTCATAGTGAATTGAACGAGTAATTTATCAATAGTACTGCAGTACTTGAAATGAATAGGCAAAGAAGGAGAAAGGAGGCCAAAATTTTTGACGAAGCCAAAACATTTGAAATTCCAAGGAAAAGTGTGTTCACTGCCTCACTGGCACATTACTCAACTGCCAGAGTAAAGATAAGCCTAGCTAGCTACATGGAGATCACCTCCTTATTCAAGTGCTCATCGGCATAAAATAATGTACATTTAGATTTGAATACTTGGAAAGCATGCAGCTAAATTTGTTGTGCCTTCAACGCAAAGCCATTGGCTTAGAAAGAGCTTATCACAGTCGAGGTTGGGGTTAAATGCATTAACATCGTCGGTAGACAAGTTGAACTGCTGTGGAGCAGCAGAACAAGTGTCTCCACTTACTACTGCATGCACTGAGACACAGTCTGGTGTGGAAGCTGCTGCCTGAAGAGAAAAGTAGAATGATCCAAGAAAATTACAGTAGTGTTTAATCTAAACACCTACGGAAAAGTACTAGTCGGCTTTCAACGATGGATGCAAGGAGGATAAAAGACAGCATCAAAGCCAAGTTGAAAAACAGGGTTATGTTGGTGCTAGACTTGCTGCCTGAGGAGAAATATCAATCCTCGTATTTATAGCCAGAAGTCTATGGTAGAAACAAATCAATAACGCATTACCGTTAATTTTAGAGTTGCACACAAAGGCCGGTTTCTCTACACGGCACGGATTCAACCATATTGGTAGTTTACATGATTAGCTTGCAAAATATTTCAGCGGATTGCGCTAGGAAAAAGCAATGCAATGCAGTTTATATACTGAGAGACTTCATCGAGGTCAAATACCTACTTTTTGGCATCACGTTGAGTATGTTTAATTCTTATTGTTCTCCAGGTACAAAGGGAAGGTGAAGTAAGCCTGCTAGCCATGCCAATGACTTTCTTATCGAAACTCGATTAAGATCCCTTCTTTGAGAAACACCATTCGATTCATTTTGTGCTAATAAGATATTCTTTGGCATAATTATTATTTAGATTCGTTAACACAAAGTGACAGAGAGAAGAAACAGTGGTTTTAATAAGATTGGAAGCTATCCTAAATAAATTTCTGGTTACCAAGAATGTAGCTTTCAAAATGGAGAATAAAGACAATTTTTTGCTGAACACTATTACGCGACCGTGGAATCTTCAAGTTGGTAAAGATAGATGCGTTTTAATCACAGGTATTGTACTGGTGACAGGGAAAAGTTATAAAGCTGAGGCAAATAAAGAGATGGAAAGGCACATAACAATCTCTATGCAAAAAGTTATCGCGCAATATTTCTGGTATCTCGCAAAGGGCAACTAAGGTGAGGCCTAAACTAAAAGATAGCTGTTAGGCCTATTTCAGGCAGAAATTAATAAGCCTTTTGAGCAGAAACTGATGTACCTGAGGTACAAGTGTACCTAAATAAATATTCCGATGTCCTTGCCGTCACGTGTAACATCCAGTCCCGAGCAGCGTCGTCCCAAACAGTACCACCTGGGCAGGCTCCTGAGCCACCCGGTTATACATCCTCTGTACGGTTCGTCTTACTCATCAAGGCATCCCACGTCTTCCTATTATGGGGTCTGTTGAATGGCATTTGAGCACGCCCATATCCATTGAATGTCCCTTTCGTGACATCATCCTCTCAGCTCAACAATGTGCCATTAGAAACTATGATCCCAGATGATAGTTTCTTGTTATAGTATTTTGCTCATTTTACTCTCATCTCCATGGAAGTTGGCTTTGTTCATGACTCTATAAATACCCATTATAAGCTCTCAGGTAAAAGATTTCAATTTCTCAGAAGACATAACGACATAACTCCTCTCCAACTCGAAAACACACACATCCTCTTTGAAACCCACGTACAGAGCTTTGTTTAGTTTCTAAACCTTATTCCTCTACCGAATTAAACAATTGGAAGGTCCTCACAACCCATCAAGGACACTTGTTTTGCAGATTCACAACCCTTTCAAACACATTCCAGTATAACTATCAGCCGCCTGACCTCCAGCTGAGAAGTTCATCTGCCTTCGTGGATTTAGAGCAACATTACAAAAAAAGGATAGAGCTTGCAGGGAATATGCTTTCTATCAAAACAAAGTTCCTTTTACGTTTGGCATCACTCATTAAAAATAAAATTTGAATTTAAATCATATTAAAAGGTGTTCAAACGTTGTAAAGGCAGTAAAGAAGTTGTTCTTCCGTCACAATGCAAGATATTACGCGTGATCACCAAGTCAAAGAGAACATATACATTCAGCTGAATCCTTTACCTCCTCTCCAATCTCTGCTATATTTCCTGGAATCATCTGTCAATTCTAGTTTCATAAAATGTTCTCTTCTCTTTTCATTTCCTATTGTAAAGAGTTAGTCATTTCGAGCAAAATAGGTAGATGTTTTCATATGAATTCCACTCGAAACCAAAATATGCAGCCATTATAATTATCAAGTCTACTAATGCAATCCATTGCAAAACTGGTTATTTTCTCTGCTACCAAATTGTAATTGCGTGAGAACTAAGCGAGCCCATCTATAGCTCTTTCAAGAAAGTTTCTCGTTACCCACTACACTAGCTAGCTACCATATGCAATAGGATGTACTAGTATTCTTAAGTTAAAAATTTTGCGTAAGGAATAAGCAAATCGTGAGCCCGCAACATTATGGCACCCACCGAATACGAATCACCCTTCAGAGTTCAGACAAAACAAATCCTGTGCACAAAAGAACGAATCTTATCTATACCCCTTCTATAAAGCACAGGTTTTAACACCATCTTGATCAGGACATATAAACGCTCACATATTCCATTCTTGTTCATCCCCTTTTGCGTTCATGTCTTGCCTGAATTTGAGGCTTCCACCAGCCAAGAAGGCATGGAAGAGTTTCACATCCAAGCTCCAAAGCAAACTGCATAAACTCAACAAGTGCAAATCTATCACGAATCCGAAATATCCAACCAAGAATATTAAGAGCACTGCTTCTCATATCCTGTTTAATCAGAAACGTGATGGAAACAGGAAGCGGCTTGTATACCGACCTCGTGCACTTCCTTTTAAACAACGAAGCAGCCGCATAGGACATCTCCACAAAAAATCAGCACCTGTATATATTGATAAGCTCTTTCGTGAGCCTGTCAGTAGTTTTGAGTCGATGACTAAGTATCCGCCAACTCCAAAGACTATGAAGATTCTTGATCACCAGGCAGCTACAGCTGTAGCGCCAGCAGGAACGAGCATGGAAGATGAGATCAATAGAGGGGAAAGAGGCTGTGCAGCGGATGATATGTGGGAGTCGTTGGGATTTGCATCTCCTCAAATGCAAGGAATTGATGAAAGAGCTGAGCAGTTCATTTTGACATTCCGGGCAGAGATGGAGATTCAGGAAACGATTGGTTGTGATTTATAGCGATGGTAGGTCATATAATTGAGCAACTTGTCTTAATAATATTTGGATTTCTTTTGTTTGTAGTTGTTAGAAATAGTGAAGGTTGAAAATGTCTGTCTGTATGGAATGTCTGATTAAATAGAAGGCTCTCCGAGATCCCTGTACTCTTTTCCGACTTTGAGTTTCAGCGAATTGTTAACGCGGTGGTTGGAAAGGTAGTGAAATTATTAAAAAATAATATAAATTATATTTTAATTAATTTTTTAAATTAAAATAATGTTTGCAGCCAATGGACAAATCTAAAATCGTAGTGTGTATCTCTGGGCCTGGTTGCAGGTTTTTTCTTACAGGAAAACGTCCTTGATCTTTCCACTGTTTTATGCTAAAATTGTACAGGCGAACCTGGATGAAGTATAACGATGAATCCGTTCTCCAATTTATGCTTGTTTGTTTAGTGACTTGATTCGTTCATTGTTAAGTTTATAAGCATAAGCATTTTGAATTCAATCGTGAAAACTACCAAATAAAATTGGAAATAATGATTGAATTTTTATTTATTTATAGATTTCAGTGAATTTTTTTATTTGAATATACTTTTATTGTTTTTATTGATAAATATTAATAAAAATATTCCTTTAATATATATGGAAAGAATTATAGTGAAAAAATAATAAATAAATAAAAATTAAAAAGTATGATGAAATATTATTTTTATAAAATTGAAGGATTTAAATTTATCAGTAAATAATTCATGATATGATGAATTATAGCAACTCTCTTTTTTTTTCTCATTTCTTTTTATTCCTATATTTTTCTTTGCAACAAATAATATACTCCCTAATTTTATCATAAATTAATCTTAAATTACAAATTTAATCACCTTAACACTTAGTTTTTTAATATTTTTATTTTTATTTAATTTTTATTGAGGATATTTCACTCTAAGTAATCAAAACTAATAAATCTTTTTCAATAATAAAGTTTAAAAATATTTTAATTTTTAATGGAATCAATAAACTTAAGTTTAGATTATATATAGACGGATTCGAGAATTGAATGAAAATATATGATCACCTTAAAAAAAAAAAAAAAAAAGTTAACATGAACTGCAAAAATGTATTCCAATCCTCTATTATATATGAATTGCATCAGTTCTTGTATATTAGAAGTTCTCGTAGAATTTCCTCTTCACAAGCCGGCTTGCCTTACTTCTCCATGGCAGCAGCATCCTCCTCTCATGTCTTCAATTTCTCCTACGTATATGACCACATGATTTTTATATAACAACTCAGCTTGGGATGGAGCAGCTTTCGTGTGAAGATCTTGCCCTATCTCAAATGCCATCGCAGCATGGATGTTGAGATGCTTGAACTCCAATGCTTGACGTTGCCATTATGAGATATAATGAAGTTGCCGAGATTTTATGCAGGTTTCTCTTCTTCTCCTCTGCAAATTGGGAAGCAGCCACTGGCACGGCCAACGATGGCGTTCTGTACAGCTCATCTCTGTTAAGGCGGTTCGGGCTCACATTCTTAGCCCTTTTAGGGTTCGGAAATCCAATCTTGAACCACCAGTAACTCTAGATGGATACAAAGGAAAACGTGGGCTGCGTTTGGGCCAAAATGACCCATTAGGCGTGGTTAACCTAATTACTTCTTTCATCTCTCCATCTAGGAATCAATAAAGTAAATATCCGAAGCATTTTTTATTTTTTGGAACGTGATTTATTTAGAATAATTAACCCAATAATGATATTAATTTTTTTGAAGAATTTAACTTGGGGTTGCCCCAAGGGTGAAAACATGGGAATTTTAATAAACTTTTGAAATATTATTAAGCACAAAAGTTGTCAACTTTTCAAAATGATGCCCTTGACAGTAATATTATAGAAGATATATATATATATATATATATGAAAATGAGAAGTTTTAGGTAATGATGAGTACTGTGATGGTAATTATTCTTCAAAGTATTTTTTTAAATATATCAAAATAATATGTAATTTTTTTAAAACAGTTATTTTTAATATCAATATGTCAAAATAATTCAATATTATAAAAAAATAATTTAAAGCAAAAAACTTGAATTTTTTTTTAAAAAATTAAAAAAACACACAAAAACAAAAGCATTCCTAATATTTGACTGGGAGATATAAATCTAATGGAGATAAGGAATTCCTGCACGTTTTCCTTTTCATCTATTTTGAGAAAAAGGTGTGCCTATGCTTTGGCAAGGAAGAGGGAAGCATTAAAAAAACGTGCTAAGCCTATCAAATTCAATGAATGGATGCATATAGCCAGAAAGGTCTGTCTTCATTTCCCTATCATGCTGTTAACATTGTGCCTGGTTTTGGAAGCAATGAATGAGGCTGTGCTTATGGTTATATATAAAAAATAAAAGAAAAAGGTGACGCTACTAGTCCAGAAAAAAAGAGTGTATTTTTATAAGTTCATCTCCCAATAACTTCATTTCTAATATTTTCAATATAAGATGTATGATTTGATTTACATGTTTATTGTATTTTTTTTAATTAATATAGGTGTTCGGCCAGCTTGCGCGCACCACGACTAATTCTACGAGTCTTGAAGTTAACGACCATGTAAACCTCTGATTGTCATCATATGAGTAACCAAAAACTCGAACCTGAAACTACAGAGAAAACAAATCCATTAATTCTAAGTTCTTATTACTTGACAATCATCTAGATGGTTGTTTATCTTGTACTTGCAAAGTTTGATCATGGAATTAAATTGGATTATGCATAGTTAATCAAATCAATTAAAAAATTAAAATGAAATTATTTTAAATTTTTTAAAAATAAATAAGTTTTAATTAGAAGAACAAATTTAAAATAGATTACTCGATGTTCATTAAATACAAACTGATTTTTTTAACATTTAATTTAAAATACAAACTAGATGAATTTTAATTTCATCTAAAACACCAAAATAATTTAGTGTATATTCAGGATGGGTGACAATTACTTTTTAATTTTTTTTATTTAAAAATATATTAAAATAATATTTTTTATTTTTAAAAATTATTTTTAATATTAATATGACAAGAAAATATAAAATAATTTTAAAATATTTATAAAATACAATGCTGGACCCACCCTTCAAATCAGGTCTTGCACAGTTCGGTGGCAGTGCTGTCCACACATAAAGACAGTACTTCACAGAATTCGATGAATTATTGGGTACAGACGGTGACTATTAAAATGATTTGGTCCAAGGTCGGTACACGAACCGCTGAATTTTTTGTCTCTACCTTTTCTACCCGGCACGAGAAGGAGCCCTTTTCGAAGATTGATGTTTTCGACACCGTCATCATAAGATAGGATTTGAGAGCCCTTCGTTGAAGAAATCCAATGCCCACGAAAATCACACACACACACACACACACACACACACACACAGATATATATATATATATATATATCACAATAAAAGTTAATTTAGTTGGGAATTACAATGATTCAAGGAATTTGGAATTCAGTTGGGAATCCCAACAATTCAAGGAATCTAAAATTAAATATAGATTCATTCGATGAGATAAAATAATTTTGTTGCTCTTTTAAAAGAGTTGAAAAGAGTAGTGAAATTTATTACAATCTTCTCGTAATCTATGCATCTGTATAGTAGCCTTAAATTGTTTCGAGTGTTTTCTACCTTTTAAATTCATTCAGTTAAAAATTAAGATTCCAACTTTGATTATTAAACTTTCATGATTTGTTTGAAAATAAAGTTAAAATTATGTTTTTTAAATTAAAAAATTATTTTTTATTGTTAAATATTTTTAAATTATTTTGATGTACAAATTTTAAAAATAATTTTACAAAAATAAAAATAATTATTTTAATGTATTTTTAAATTTTAATTGCTACTATAATCTCAAACAAACACTTAATGAAATGATATTAATGTCTAATAAGTATATGTGTATATTGATAGAACAAGAATAAAATAAATAAACAAGTGATCGTAAAAATAACACGAGGATTAAGTTTAATTTCACCTAAAAGAATTGAAATGTTTTTATGATAGATTCTTTATGCATGTATAGCATAATCACGATGGTAACTATAATTATTAAATTTGTTTAATTTATGACTACTATGAGAAATTTTAATCTGAAAGAACGAATAAATTTATTTTTTAATTAAATCAAATAAAATATTAACTAGTTAAACTTATTCATTTTGACATAATCTATTTAAATCCATTCAAACTTGACCAGATCAGTATATATATATAAAAAAAACATTACTGTTTTAATACAAAAATCAACCTAAATTAAGGTAATAACTTGAAATTTAACAGGATAATTTTTTCCCGATTCATCTCATCATAGGCCCAACAACTATAGCTATGAGATATTCCTTGCTTTCCAAAAAGAGCATTTTTCATAATGCTTCATTTTTCTCGATTTGTACAGCAGGATTATTTTATTTTCTTGCCAGAAATTTTAATCCTCAATTTCGAACCCCTCAAGATTATTGCACGTATATATTTTACTCTTCCAGTGCTCTTTGCTCGGAAAAGATTTTTTTTTTCATATTTATTAATTTATTTTATTTTATTACAATATTGTTGTCTTCCTTCTAAGCAGTCAACAAATTGGAAAACTACAATCCATGCCTACCTGCCAATCTATCTAAAAAAAATTGGAAAAATATAGTAGCAGGTTACAATTATTCAAATTTCTGGTAATTCTGGTAATTCGCCAGCTCTTGTGAAGAAGTTGTGCCAAAAGTCCATGCCATCATACATATTTGAATTAGTGGCTTGGACTTGTTCATCATCAATCACCAGTGGAGAAAATGGAAATTGAAGTTGCGGCTCAGTGCTAATGGCAGAATAATCACTCATCATGCTTGAATTATCAGCAGACAGTACTTCTGACCAAAAACTCTCATCCATTTCAAGAAAATCATCCGACCCCGCAACCTTCGTGCACAAGTTTTTACTGGTATCAACTGTGGTCACCGAAGAGACATCACTTGAACATTGTTGTGGTGAAATTGGTCTATGTTCCTGGCTTTCATCACATCCTGCTGCAACAACGTTTGATGAACTCGCTATTTCTGGACCAGTCTTTAATTCGTGATTGAATCTAGAAACATCAACAGATCTTCCATTAATTTCTGGGGCAACGTGGTTTTGCTTGAGTCTTTTTTTCAAGTGTGTGTGCCACACATTTTTAATTTCGTTGTCTGTGCGTCCCGGTAATCTTGCTGCAATTGCCGACCACCTGGAAAAAAAAGGAAGGAAGACCGATCCATGTCAAGATATGCACTAAATGCTAAAAGCCCTTTTGGCATGTTTCATGTCACATGAATGATTATATGTGCAATAACCAAAGTGTGCCAATCTTGTTTGAGAGTGCTTCAACTTGAAAAACGTGGGATTTCTTATTAGTCTATGCTGGTACGTGACTTCCAGGAATCTGTTCGGTTCCCCACATGTTTCTGATGCAATCATGAAAAAAATATTGACATGTTGATCAATCACATGAGAGGAGGACACTTTACAAGGACAAGTTGATTTCTTCTTCTTCTGCTTTTTTCCGTTAGGACGATGTGGGGGGCGGCTATAATGACAAGTCCTTTGATCACCAGAAATTAAAAAAAAAAAGAAAAAGGGTTTTCTGCCTAGCCTATAGGCTACATGCCATCTCCCTATGAAGCACTGATTATCAAGTATCAATCGGGTAAGCAGAAGTTCTTGAAGATTAATAATTAGTCCTTCCATGTAAATGAAAATGCTAGCATTTTGACACTAGTTTGACTGAAAATGCTAATTAAAACTGCATACCTATTGCCTAACATCTCATGCAATTTGATGATGGTTTCCTCTTCTTCTCTGCTGAAATTTCCTCGTTTAATGTCGGGCCTCAAGTAATTTATCCATCGGAGCCTGCAGCTCTTTCCACATCTCAGCAGACCTGAAAAGTGGGTAAGAAAGAAATGATTCAAAACCAACATAAATTACTAGCTTGTTGCCAAAAATCTCAAATGATCAGTTTGACTCAATTATCCACGCAAATGTTCAGGATTCACTTTATAATTAAGTTCTAAAGAGAGATATATGATAGATAGAGTATGCTTCTACAAGGCAATCTTTGTTGGAAAGTGATCCATGGTAGATGTGTATAAGTTACCAGCTTGTTTAGGAAGTGCACGCCAATTGCCATGGCCATAAAGCTGAATGTGATTGATGAGAATCCGATCCTCTTCAGCAGTCCAGGGACCTCTCTTCAATCCCATTTTCTCACAGCATGGAGCTCTCACCATTTTTCTATCTCAGAGCTGTTAAAAGAAAGAAAAGAATGGCTGGCTCTCTATAAAGAAACGAAATAGTCTAAATGCACAAAATATGAAGCGATGCAACGAGCAACTAGACTATATATAGCATGACAAAAGCATGCGGGCATATATAATATTCTACAGACGAAAGAGTCCACAGCTACACTACATACGAAAGAGTCCAACGCACACCCCATCCATCTTTTTTCAAAAGGCAAATCCGCCTGCAATTTCTAGGAAATCTCTCACCCTCGCTCATCACTCTCAGGTGGGGTGCAGCGCTTGATTACCAGACTGGTCAAATGCAAACGTGGTCATTTGCATCAAGCGGGTAGTGTGAACTCGGTGGCTATATTCAAGTGCAAGCAGCTTGTTGTGAAGTTGATCTCGTCTTATTGTAGAAGTTTCAACAGTCGAGACGTTGGGGTTTTGGATAGGAATTCTACCTTGGAAGGAATTATATATGAAAGTAAAACGATTTAAATGATATAATATTTTATTTTTATTTTTTACAAAATAAACACGAATTTTAAATATCAATATAAATTATTTTGGTATTAAAATTTTGATAATAAAGTAGTTATAAATTTAAATTTTATTATTCTTATTTATTTGATAAAAATTAAATATATTATAATATGAATCTATATAAATTTAAAATTTAAAATTTTTTTTACTTAAAGGGATGTGTTAAAAAAAATATATTAGACAATAATATAAATTATATCTTGACATTGTATTTAAACTATTATATAAATAATTTTTAGAATCCATGCATGGACACTTTAAATTTATGAAGAGGTAAAAACCAATTTAATAAAATAAAATAAATTTTAATTTTAATTTTAATATTTGTTTAATACGAGGAGATATTTTAGATTTTTTTAACAAGTAAAAATCCTTTTTGTTTGGTGCAAAATCACTCCACATGAATACAAATAACATGGAGATTTGAGAGGTCATCGGCCCCATGTTATTTGTATAGAAAACGGAATACAAATCAAAAGAATATTCCATTCTAATCATAAAAAATAAAATAAAATAGAGTAGAAATCAAACTAGAATCGACAATCTTAAGTTAGACAACTCTTACTATTGACACATGTGATGATAAATGATGTTCCATTGATAGTTTATATCTCAATCAACACTCACACACACTTTTCTTCAAAAGATCCAGTGTTAAGTTTTTATCTCGATAAGAAAATACAAATTCAAAAAATAAATTAAAATATCAATGAAAAAAATGTTTTTTAGTAAAAAAAATAATTAAAACTCGAGGGAGTTAGTTTCTAAAAAATATCTCAAAATTCTATTATATAATATCATCTTTCTCTTTACTAATAATACTATAGATGAATAAAAATCCAAGATTCAGATGAATCTACTACCCAATCCTTTATTTTATATTTTAAAATTATTTTGATGTATTATATTAAAAATAATCTTTTTTAAATAAAAAATATATTTAAAAAAAAATCAAAAACAATCTTAGCTATTATCTCAAATATATAAAACAGATAACCAAATTAAAAGGTAAGACACCTGGTCAACATCTAGAAAAGATTAAAAACAGAACTTGTCATGTCCTTGAAAGTACAATTCCATGAAAGCAATTCAATTCTAAAATTTCTTTATTTTTTTTAGAATTTTGTTTCTAGATTTTATAATAAATCCTATCAAAGAATTATGTATAGCAAGTAAATATGATATGTGGGTAAAGACTATATGAGAGTACTAGACTGATAGTGATGATAAAAAAAAACAATTGTTTTTATCATATTTACATATTTTAACATATTTCGAACAAACTTTAAAAGGCACCCTCCCAATTATTCAATGCCAGCCAATTAATTGCTTTTCCAAGCACACACGCGAGGAATTATTTTCAAAAGAAAAGCTCTGAACAATTTGTCAAGGGACCATTTTTTAAGGAAAAAAAAAAAGGAGTGATGATTGTGATTTGTCCAGAATATCTTGCTTTATATCTCGAGTTTCAAAAGAGTTTAATATAAATAATACCGTACATCAATTTAAAAGCAGAAAACTCTTACTGGGTATTTTGAAATTCTGACTCAAATAATAATTAGATTTGTCTTTAATAAATCTCATGTTAATTACTAGTTCAATGATGGATGATCCATGTAAGAATATTTAAATCAAAGAGATATTGAATTTTAATTTGTCAAATTGATGGAAGAAAGGTAAAAAAACAGACGTCAGCTGGTCAATAAAAATCACCTAGTAAGTAGTATGACATGAAAGCATGCAGTTTCCTGCTGACTCCTCCGTATATAAATCACCAAAGCGTGTACTTAGGATTCGGATTATGCGTGTGGCTGAATATTATATATTTTTGTGCCGACGCCTTGTTTAAATTGATTAATTAATAATGACAATTAGCTGAACTCCATTATCGATTTCTCCAAGTTGGAGATTTTAAAAGAGTCTGGCTGTTTTTAAGATAGTTTTGTGTGCTTTGAATAAGTTTTTAAGAAGTGCTGTTATTTATAATTGCTTAGGTTTGGATATGTATTAGATAAAAATTATAGTTAAATTTTATTTATAATAATATATATATAATATTTGGTAATTATATAGTTTTGGTTATTTTTTAAGGTATTTCTTATTTTAAAAAAATTATTTTTGATATCAACACATCAAAATGATTTGAAAATAAAAAAAATTAATTTGGAGTAAAAAATTTATATTTTTTCAAAATTATTTTTAAAATATAAAAATAAAGGGTTTTACTCATCACAATTATAAAAACATATAAAAATTATTTTTCAAAAACTATGTTTTAGTAAACTGCACAATGAAAAATATAATTTGATATATTACTAAATACTTTGTTATATTTTTTACACCACAAACGCCTAAAGCTGCAAGTAAACAAACATAAGAGTACATCTGTAGACGTGTGAGTTTTTCTGTCCACGTTCACGAGAAAGTAATAGCCTGAAAGCTCATAAAACCTGCTTAGAACAATTTTGTGTGGACAATAGGATCCAATTTTTTTTTTCAAATGTTGTCATTACAAAGGTAAAAAAAGTAGCCTGTTCTGTTCCCTCGGAGAAAATGACGTTTGAAGTTTTGGTTTTCCTCCCTCCAAGGGTCACAGGCTTGGTTAACTTATAACCAGGAACATAGATTTTAACTTGGCAAGATCTGCTTGGTTTGATTGAGTTTTTGGTGACTTGTATGATTTATTTTAAAACTCAACCGAGTGGCTTTTTCTTCATCGATATCCACAACTCCATGGGTTTATTCAACCATTTCTAAAACTATGGATTGTGGACGTTGTTCTTTCACTTGAGACTTTTATCCTGGTTTGTATTATATATATTAGGGTTATATTTGCTTATTCAAACTTTTAATTTTCTAAATTATTATTTATTTTTTGAATTAAAATTAAGGTTAGAGGTTACGTAAAGATTGAAACATTATAAGAGTTAATGTTTTTTTGGAGTGCAGTAGTTTTTGTTTTTGTTTTTGTGTGTTTTTTAAAAGAACATTAAATTAATTTTTTAATGTTTTTTTTCTTATTATTTTAAAGTGCTAATATCAATAATAAAAAAATTATTTTGAAATATTTTTAAATAATATTTTCTTAAAAAAAGACCATTGTCCATTACAATATAAAACATGCATTTAATGTGTTAAATCGTTTTTAATGTAATATATCTGAACTTTTCAGATTGATCAGTGACCATTGATTAACTTGATAATTCCAATCTTTTCTCGACATTAGTCTTCTAATTAATCGGATCTAAAAAATATGAGCAATGCTAAAAAAACAAAAGGAAGATTTAATCGTGTTGTCGAGAGGAGAGGGGGGGGGGTTTCACCTCTTGCAAGGGTTGAGTGGCCATCCTTGTTTTTAGGAGGTCAAATTTACAATTCCATCAGAATTGTTTTTTGTTTTATGATATAATCCATCATAAAAAAATATATGATAAAAATAAATAATAAAAGACCACACTAGTTTTTTTTTTTAAATATTTGTTAATAATTAAAAAAATAATTATTAAAATAGTTTGTCCTGGGGAAAGAAAGGAGAAGAAGAAAAGGAGTGTTTCTTGCCCTAAACTAGAAAATTAGGTGTTTCTTTCTTAATTGATTTTCCCTTTTTTATTCCTTTTCTCTTCTTTTGGTAATTGGAGCATCCTAATGATCGTATGCTAAATATGTTCTAAAAATAAGCTAAGTTTTTTTTTAAAAAATAGAAAATAAATTCACCTAAACTAGTNCTTTTCTCTTCTTTTGGTAATTGGAGCATCCTAATGATCGTATGCTAAATATGTTCTAAAAATAAGCTAAGTTTTTTTTTAAAAAAATAGAAAATAAATTCACCTAAACTAGTTAAAATCAAATCAAATTAAAATTCTAAAACCTAATTAGAAAAAATAATTCGAAAATAAATAAATTCTTGAACAGAGCATGAAACTACCTCAACCAATTACAAGCAATTGTTATTCCATCCTAATGTATCTAACAATCAAATAAAAAAAAATTATACATATTTTTATTTAAAAAACTCGTGTAACTTGTTTAAATTTCTTCTTGAAATTATTTATATGCAGCCCGCGCTCATGAAAATTGCACTTTTTCAAGAAATTAGATAAAAATTCCCTTGCTTTGACTTTTCTCCATTTAACTTTTGCGTTTTTGTCTTTTATGCCAATTTGGTTGCACAAGAATCTTAATTTTATTTGACTTTTGGACAACAGGAGTCGCCTTGTAATTACTTTATTACCTTGTTTCAGCAGGGATACAGTTTGTTTTTTTATTGGTGAAGACCCTTTTTCATGTTAAATGTATTTAAGACCAACTTGTGCTCTTTCAGGCCGCCACCGTAACCAATATCTGCACTCTTTTTTTCTCTTTTTTGAATATTCATTTTCTTACCATTCTTTTATTTCTAACATTAAAAAATCAATTTAAAATACAAAATTATTACTTAAAGATCACTTATTCAAGTCCCATAAATCTTAAAATTACTAAAAATTTATATAATTATTCATTCTAGAACTCATAAAATTAATCAATATATATTAAAATATTCATATTAATTAAAAAATATTTTAAAAACAAAAACAAAAACAATCCTCTAGTTTTTGTGTCAAAGCTCTTCCACGTAACTGGCCCTACAAGCTATTGGCTAGAGTAGAAGTAAAGTTTAATGCAAAAAAAAAGAAAAGAAAAAGAGGCTAGTCAAATCCGTAATCCATGACTCGCCGACAACAGATTTTGGCTCCTCCGAAAAGACACTTTAACATAAATTTGAGAGCTAGTTGCGTGGCTTCAAGGTTTCTCTCACAACCGACGCAGCTCGGCATTTCACGTCCATGAGCACCAGAGATGAAGCATTGCTTTGTTTTTGTTTTTCGATGAATTCCGATTTCTTAACTGGTCACCATATAGTTGGAACCATGCATTAACTTACTGGTTTGGGGTGACAAAACCCTGTTGGCATATGGAAAACAAGATTCTTACGGACTGCTTCCTGTCGATGATCCAAGATTACACCACAACATGATCTTCCTCGACTCTTTTTCAAGAAACAGAAAAGATGAAAAACTATTAACGCAACGCTCCGAATTCTAGTAAAATCTCTTACGAGTCAAAAAAAAGAAGAGAGTAATGGTAACTTGTTTTCCAAACAAAATTGATTTTAATTATAAATTAAATGATGTTTTGATGTAATATTGAGATGGAAAAACATTTAATTCATCTTAGTTAATCAGAATTGGTCTGCAAAACTCGTAAAAATAATCTTAAAAGAACTTAAAAACTTAAACACGAATTAACTCAATGTTAAAAAATAAAATCAATGAAAAATAATATTTAATTAAAAATTGGAGTGAACTTAAGTCAACCCAGCAAAATCATGATGAAAGTTATGCACGTCACTAAATTCAATATTTTTTGTTATCTCATAGATTATTTTTTATTTAATTACATGACAATATAATGCATGATAATTTTTCATGTAAAACTATATAAGTTTGTTTTAAAAGTAAAAAAAATAAAAATGAATGGCCTCTAAGATGAGTCAGTAAAGGTGCATCATTAATAACAAAAAGTAAAATTAAATTCTTTTATATTTGTGTTAAAAAATAATCATCAATAACAAAAAATAAAATTGCATTTAAAAAAAAATTAGGAACAGGAAAAGCATTAAACAAAAAAAAACACAAATAATATTTTAGATGTTAGGGATCAATCCTTTAAACTGCTACCCGAATAATATACTTAACTGAATTTAATAATTTATTTTATCAATTTTATAAAAATAAAATAAAAATTGGAAGAGAAAGGGAGCCAGCCTAGTTGTATGGGTCTAGGCATTAAAAAAAAACAACCCAAACATGTAAGCCTTTCAACATAGTTAGTATATATAGGTCTATTTTTTTTTTCTAATTTCTTAAAAGATGGACCATTATATATATATAAAGACAATAGAAAATGTGTTGCGTGCTTTTTATAGTTTGTTGGAAAATCAAGGGTTCATTTTTTTCAATTTAAAACTCATTCTTAACTTGAAATATCTAGAAAACACCATAAATACCTTAGTAATATATTCATTGCAAAAAACAAATCTCATAAAACTAAAATAAATTTGAAATCAAAATGATTCCACTATTAGATCTACTTCCTTAAGTAAGGAGAAGAAAAAAAACATCTAGGTCAAATTATCTTTATAAAATGAAATTTATTGATACCAAAATAACACCCAGGTCAGCCCATCAACCTGATCTACACAAAAAAAATAACCAAACAAAAAAAAAATAGGTATTAGTAATGTATCTTTTTAAATAAATAAATATATTTTATCAATGAATTTAAAATCAGTTGCATATTAGATGATATTTTTAACATTAAAAATGAAACACATTGGTGCAATATAGGTCATTCCGGGTTGATATACGAAAGCTATGGGTAAAATCTTGAAAAAAAACAAACTAAGAACCTAAATCTTGAATTAATTAAATGTTGAGAAATAAAATTAGCAAAAAAAAATCTCGAGTGAGCTTGAGCCAACTAACCAAACTTTTAATACAAGTTATGCATGTTGTCGAATTTAATAAATTATTTATGCCATAGATTATTTTTTATTTAATAGATTTACATGAAAATAAATAGAATGTGATATTTTCTAATGAAATACTTTTTTTTTAAATAAATAAATTACATTATAGACATGTGGGACTAAAATAGAAAAAACAAGTTGTTGATAACAAAAGGTGAAATGATTTTTTTTAAAAAAATTTAAGTTAATTAATAAAATAGATCATTGATAAGGTACTAAAAGCACATTAAACAAAAAAAAAAGATGTTGTGGTTTAATTTGTCAAACTTGCAATATGAATCCTGGAATTAACTAGGTTAATTTTTTTTATATCTAAATAAAAGGTCAAAAAAAGCCCAGTACATTAACCTCTTGAAGGAACAAACCAGTCTCACATTTAGACCTACTCTTTTTTTCTTCTCATTAAAAGGGATGGGTGACAAGATTTCTTTCTTTTAAAATACAAGATGAGGTGTCACATGCTAAGTTAAATGATGTATCATCTCTCAACTCAGATTTAAACCACCACCGTGGTGGTTACAAAGTTAAGGCTATAAGTTTTTAACCTACCAAACCTATTTTTCAACTCATTTAGATCTAAAAACCAGTCGTACAACATGTAAAGGTCAATTTAGCATCTCACTAAGAAAACATCTCAAATCACGAAATTAAATCGAATAAATTTTATCTTTATTAACTAAGATATGTTTTTAGGTAAAATTGAGGTTTAAAACAATCAATATAAGACTTTTCTCACTATAAATAACTCATTAACACTAATTTCAATTATTTTAGTGATCGAAAAAGATATAAATGATAACTTTCTCTTTCTAAAGCAGAATATGATTAGCCTCTCTCTCCTATAATAAAAATTGATTGAAAAATAAGGGGAATGAACTTTGATACTAAAATTTAATTTCTGAAAGCTAAATGGGACAAATCACCTATAAATCAAAAAAATAGAGGGACTAAAGTAAAATTTTTACATGAAATTCAAAGTCACAATTTATATGATCTTTCATTTTGGTCCTCTGACTTCCAACTTAGCCTTTGCCTTAAAAAAAAAGGCAATTAGATGTAAATTTGGACTTAAAATGGCTCAATTGTAAAGAAAAAAAATTCAAAGATCAAATTAATTTTTTATATATAAAAATCAATTATTTTAATCCACTTCTGAAAGAATATATAACAAAAATAACTTTAATAAAAACCTAATGTATTTTAGTTTTTTGTTTAATTTTATGCTAAAACACCAGTCTAGCTGTGGCAACAATTTATTTCCAATAAATTCTGAAATGTATTGGAAAAGGAGGTATTACATACATATATATATATATATACATATATAATGAAGATCTTGCATCTTAATAATTAATTTGCAATTACATTGATTTTTTTGGGTTGAGAAAGCAAAATACATTGAATTTAAAGATTAATCTCGAAAAAAGTATGTATGGCAATATATTAAAAACTCACATTTTAAGTTTAAAGCCAAGAGAGAGTCTTAGATCAACAACAACAAAACTAAAGTCTAAGGGTTTTTTTTTATTATTAAAATTGTATCTATCAAGAATGAAATAAAAGTAGTTTTTATAAAATGATCATAAAAACATGATAAGCAAAAACAAATAGAAAAAGGCTATTATTAAATCACTCTCAGAAATCACATACATATGTGACATGAAAAATTCTAAAAATTTATTTGAATTCAAATGTTAGATTATTCAAATGTTAGGTATAAGAAAGTTTGAATTCAAATGTTAGATTATTATACTAAAAGAGCTTGGGATTAAAATGAACAAAAATTAAAGTTTGAGAATCAAAGTGTAAAGAATAAAAGTTTGAAAATGATATATTTTCTAACTTTGAAGTGTCAACCAAATACTATACATGATTAGCATGTTGATTTGATGTTTAAATTTGAAGTTGATTCATTCATTTATAAGTCATGGTTTTGAAGTAATTCCCTATGTTTTGATCATTCAACTTATAAATACAAGTAATTTGATTGTTTAGAGATAATTTTATTTTAATTTTATACAAAACTAAACAAGTTCTCTCTCAATGTTATCAGAATATCCTTTTATTGTATTATCTAAGAATCTTGATGTTATTGTGTTAGTTCTCCAAGATTATTTACTTTAAACCCAATAGCAACTATTTTATAAAATTAATGGATTTTCATATTGCAAAAATTCGCATAATCCTCCCAATTAATTACCAACAAATCCTCCTAATTGAAATCTAGATCTGCAAATTAATTAGTAAAAAGGCTCTAGTATTATGCCCTTTTTATCCTACAATTACAAACTCGTTCAAATTTCTCAATGACACTTGGAAAAATGTTTTTAGTTCTAATATCAGGAAGAATATATAATTTTAGTTTTGATGTAATTTCTCAATTACATTAATGTAATATCAGGAAGAATATATAATTTCAACCATACTTGGAAAAATAAAAATGTTTTTAGTTTTAATGTAATTTCTCAATTACATTTAACTCATAAAATTATATAATTTTACAACTTAAAACATACTAAATCAGTTTTAAAAATCAATTAAAACTCATGTAAAACCTGTAAAACTCATGTAAAATCAGTACAACTCATTAAAATCGCTTAAAACAGATTGATTCGACGATTTTACATAAAAATTAAAACAGTTGCTGAGTCCTGAGTCAGCACTCCCCTCTCCCCTCTCCCCACGAGTCCCCACTCCCCGACTGACACTCTATCCTTTCCCTCTCCTCCTTTTCCTTTCCCCTTTCCCCAAATCGAAAGATCAAAGACGTAAATGCTGAATTAGACTGACTGCCATTTTCATGACACTTGACAACCTCTATATTGATCATAGAACTTGGGCCTCTCGAGACAGAAGGAGATAGGCATTGCCGTCGAGAAACCTATTTATTTATTTTTTTTATTCAATTCTGAATTTGTTTTCTTAAATGTATTATAAATATTTTATGAAGATATAAAAATATCCCTGGAACTATTTGCAAAAAAAACTTTTATTTTATATAAACTTATATAAAACTACCATTAATCATCAGAAAGAAAATTACTTGAACAATTTGATTTGTCAAAATCCTTAAGAATAACATTTAATCGTAAGCATAGGCAAAAAACCCTTTCAACATTCGATGGATCCTTTAATTTTTGAACTTTAATTAAATCTACGACGTATAATTGCTTTTAGTTTGAAAATGTCTTTAAATAACTGCAAAAAAAAAAAACACCACTTTCAATCAATCATTGTTTCTATTTGTATTAAAAAAATCATTATTTATGATAGTTTTATAGAATTTGACGATGCTCACCTATTTAGTTTTGAGTTAATAACATTTTTTGTGAGCATTTCTTTATTTATTTTTCCTATTTGAGTTTACCAACTTTTATTTTTTATTTTTTAATTAATATAAATATTTGTAGCATGCTGTATGTATTTTAAAATACTTGAATTATGTATAAATTTTATTTTAAAGTATAAATTTTTATTTTTTAATATATTTTAAAATTTCTTATAATTTTATAATTTTACGATTTATTTTTATGATTTAATTTTATTTTATATTTTTCATACCATGTTAAAAATATATTTTTAAACTTTAAATATGATAATTAGAAAATATAACATCGTTTATGAAAATTGTAAAAGCAGAATTGGTATACATGATAAAAATTGCATTTTAATTTATTTTAAAAAAAAATATTAAAATAATTATTTTTTATCAAAATAATTTAAAAAATCAAAAAATTATTAATTTAAAACAAAATAAAATTTCATTTTAAATTTTTTTTCAACTATACTATCAATCACATCGAAAATAGCAAACTACATTTCAAGTCAAAAACAGGAACAAGCACTTTTTTATTTCGTTCTTCCAGGTTACAAACAGGGTGGGAATAGTCGTTTGATAAGGATCGGTGCGTACACACACATACACACAACAGGGTGGGAATAGTCGTTTGATAAGGATCGGTGCGTACACACACACACACACACACACACACAACAGGGTGTGAATAGTCGTTTGATAAGGATCGGTGCGTACACGCACACACCACGAACCTGGTAAAGGGATTGATTCTTCATCTGAGGAAGTTACCGGGCTGCTCATGTTTTCGAGTGGTCTTGTATACCTGGGCTGAGCGTCTGTGTCACTTTCCGGAGAACATTTCGAATGGAATTGTGTAAATTGACGACATGAGGAGTTATCAAAAGTAACGAAACTTATATTACGATGTGTAAAGGTTGCAAGCGGCTGTCAATGTTAGGGTATAAGAAATCCACTTAGGCAGCGGATGTAAAAAGACTCGAAGTTCATCGAGCTTCAGGTTGGTTCTCAATGATCATTTTAGGCTGACTTTGATGTGTATTTTACAACTCTTAAGACAGTTTGGCAAAAATCTTGGGAGGATAATACAGGTTGAAAAGATATTTAGAAAATAGAAAAGTTTAAAAACAAATGGGTTTTTTCAACTTTTTATGCATGTTAATAAATTTAAATGGGATATGAATTCTTAAAACAACCATTATTTTCAACAACAATTATATACAAAAATGCAGTTCAGGAACAGTTTTGTTTTCAATCTATATTATTTTCCAGATGTTTTTTCAACGCCTGTAATTGTATGAGAATTCTTACCAAGGTGTAATTTTTCCAGAAAAATTGGACTTGAATGCGTGCAGTGGCCCAATTCAATGTGCAAGACGATGACTTGTGCATGGTGACACTGATAATGATTACTAGTTATACTGCGGTGGTCTAATGGGAATGGGGTAGGCAGTCTACGCACTTGCTCCTTCCTATATCATTGCATCAAGTCAACCATGCAGACTCTTCTTCATCGCCCCCTTCGCCTCTTTGCAAGAAATTAGAGTCTTCATTCAAAGATGTACACATGGAAATTTTGCCAGATACGCTTTGTTTGTTTTACAAATCTGAAAAGGGGAAAGAAGGCATTATGTGGTAGATAGCATTAGTTTTCAAAGAAATTTGTATATCCCCACTTGTCAAGACGAGGGCGGAATTAGAATACTCGAGCGTTTTGGAGGGCCGATTGAAATTAGGAGCCAGCTCATTCAAAATATTTTGAGTTTTTAGGGGAAAAAATATAAAATAATTCATAAAAGTACGAGTTTCTGAACTGAAATTAAATCTTATTAACTTGATTATCATTATCGTTTAATAAATGTTAGGCAGTGCTCACATTATAATAGAGATGAAGAGGCGGAGATGCTCATCTTATAAAATAGTTTTGTCACAGTGATTTTTTTTTTAAAAAAATTATTTTTATATCATCATATAAAAACGATTTAAAAATATAAAAAACTAATTAAAAAAACACGAGCAGCACCTTAATAGTTCATTCGCAGTCAAGTTCCATTCACGAAGAATCCTGCTGATTTTATACCGGCTGCTGCTCATTTATTATTATAGTTCCTCCCCCTATGAACTTAAAGTTGCAGGGGGATGCATCATCAGATGGCTGCTATTACGTCTAATCGCACTTACGCTTTGAATTCCTGCAGAAGATAAGGGATATATAATGGCTAGAAAATGAAGTCGTGCTGTTTTCAATTGATGGATTATTAAACTCCATATTTTATTCAAATATATTTCCTGTTTCGGTGTCCAGTCCAACAATATTTGATAACTCTTTGAATATAGTTGGAGATTGAACCGACTTCTATCCTTCAATCTCAACTTCACTAGGACCCTTTCGCTAATGAGGTTATGAAGGCTCGGCAGGATTAAAAAAATGAAGAAAAAGCTTCAAGGGGAAAAAGAATTTGCTCCCTTCCTAAACAAGCACAAATGCAAAGTCGTGAAGGCAAGAAGGCAAAAGGTGTTCTTAACTGGCTGCCTACTCAGTTATACTCTTAACGGAGATTCTTCCTATCTCGAGGGATTGAAATATTACCCAAAACTATAAAATGCTACCATGAAAACCAGCTTCCTGTTCCATCAAGAAAACGATCTGCATGCCACCCTTTGGCCTGCAGCTTGGATAAAAATGGATTGAATACACCATTCATCTTCACAAGCCGTAAGCACTAAACTCATGGGAAAACTTTTTCGTGCTCAAAGCACATGCAGCAACCAGCCATCCCTTCAGTGCATCTTCACCAGTGGCGTTTTGATCCAATACCAAATCAATCCATTTATTTCCAGGACTTGGAATAAACTTCTCCTCAGGAAATAGTTCTTTCAATTCATTAAGTTTTGAAGGCTTCACCACTCTGTACAAAGCCTGTCCAACTTTTACATTGCCGGCATCTTCTACAAATCCTCCCGGGAACAAGAGATCTTCACGATATCTAAGATCTGCAGGGCTTCATATTTTCCCTGTCTGAGTTAGATGAAAGTAGACGAGATTAGTCAGGTGGAACTAAAAAAGCAAAAGCAGGGCATGCCGAACTGTGAAACAAACCTTGACAGAATCAGCGACAACCATTGCCGTCCTCTGTGGATTCAACGTATTAACAGGGGTAGCTCGTATTTCTTCAATAACACAACAAACGTGTACAATAGAAAAGTGTTGCAGCACACGAAATCACGTGTATCTAAGATATCCCTCATTCACACTAGGCTTCTTTTTTTTCTTTTTTTTTCATAAGCCATATATAACAATAAAGCTGCCCAGTTGTGGGTATACAGTTGCCAAGTTCGCACTGCCAATACCAACTAACCTGCATTGATATCCTGAAGGACAAAACTTGTTCGAGAAAGATTCAACGACTCTGTGATACACTGGTCTGGCATCATCAACTTCATGCACCTGTTGTTTGCATACAAATGTCACAAGCTGAACTTAAACTCCCCAAGCTGCAAACTTTATTATAATTATTGGCTTCTTTTATCAAAATTAAAGAAACCCGGGATTTAATTTGGTCCACGTGGCTCACGGTTACACGGAATAGAAGGATCAAACTATTTTCCAGAAATGAAACAACCACGCACTCCAAATGTTTGTAAGAATGCATAAAAGGAAATTAGAGTTTGAAAATCTCAGAAAAAGGACTTAATTCTAGGAAATAAAATATAATTAAATCAATTGAACCCCAACATAAATAGAGACGAGCTGCTATCCCCCAATTTAGCCCATGTGCTCATGATAATTCGACAAATGACCCCTTAAAAAAATACTTCATCAAACTTACCCTCATATTTATGTTTTACACTCGCATTTCATCAATTTAGTCCATTTGTATTGAACTACTGATGACAATGAATCTGGTTGGAGCTAGGTTTTGCTCGCTTGAGCTCTTTTCTAGGTGGCTAGCTTTTGGGCAGCTATTCAACTATTATGACTTTGTTTTCTACTGTGAATTCTTTCGACTCTTCAGTGTTAGCTTTGAAAAAGAATAGGTTTATCTTAGGTGTAAAGGAAGAGCTGCTGGTAACAAGTGAGTGAAGGAACCCTAGGAGAGGACATCGACATAAAGTAAAGAGCCCTTGGTTATAATCAATAAAGAAAAGCGAGGACGAGATCGAATACGCCGAGCCAAATCTTCTTCATGTAAAATTTACTTTGTATCTTCGTTTTCAACCCAGTCGGATCGAATCAGGGCGGAATTTCTTCAATAGTGGGTATCTGATTTGATCCCCTTCTTATTTTTAAATCAATTTTTTTAAAAGAAATTATACTTCAAAAACAAACTAGAGTTTCAGCAGAATTTCAAGAGGGACACACCCATTTCATTTTAACGGCATCAAACTGAATTTCAACTTTCAAGCATACAATCATGGACCTCTAGTTTCTTCAGCTTTTACAAGAGAATGTCATTCGTCTTTAAAAGGAGCACTTCAATTCAGGTTCTGTAATTTAATCATATCATTAACATATCAAGTTATCAACTATGTGAAAAAGATACAATGAAAAGTTTGTTCTTTTCTTTGACAAAAACAACAGTTGATAGCATGTACACAGGGAATTCATCTCTAGGATTTAGACAATGTAACAACGCATTATAAGCAAGTGGGTTTGTTAATTCAGGTCTTGGATGTAGATCATTTGTAACAAAGCATTAAAGTACAAGTAGGTTTGTCTGCTTGAACTACTCACAACGGATGCGAGGTTCTGTGGAGAATTCTCATCTAGCATCGAGACCATGCAATGGCCAACTAGCATATCATCTTACGCAACAATTTTTCACAATGTCAAATCTGCATCATCATCGTAGTCAAAATCTGGGTCAGCTGAAGGCCTTGTTCTTTTAGTATCTCTTGATGCACCTCTTCCCTTCTTCGGCTTTCCTCTGAAAAATAAATCAGGTGAAGCTATATATTGTCACCTTCTAAATTCTCAATGTCATCATTTAAATTTAACAAGTCATCCCAATAATTCATAAACCATATGTTATAGTTATAACATAAGGTTCAGACTGATCTAAGTAGTACTCACTGTCCGTTTGCATATATGCCTCCACCCTTGGATCGACCTACACCATATTCTGACCGCCCTTCTGTGATAAACAGGATGGAGCATTAGGTTTTTTTTTTTTTTTAAAAAAAAAAAAGGAAGCAAAGTTGTGCCACTTCTTTATATGGCTCACCATCTCGTCCAGCTGCTTGTTCTTCAGCCTGAAAAACGTAAAGTGGAAGGGAAATATGAGTGACATATAGAGCAAATTCCTAACGGGCCTATGTCTGGGGAGAAATATCAGAAGCTGTTTGATATGTTGAAAGGTCAACAAAAAGAACGTCTCAAGCCTAAATGATCCAGTAGTGATTCCAATGGAGCTTTATCACCAAACCAGGCAGCATCTCAAAAACCAGGTACATATACCATAGACAGGATTGTGTAAAAGCAAAATAAAATTCAAAATGACATGCAACTTTCAGACTCCATGATCCCATTTCTATTTAGTCATGTCTAATGAACAACTCAGGAGCAGTAATATATTTTCTTCAACAAGTTTTCCATATAGTAGAAGTACTCTTAAGGAAAGCAGAATGCCTTGCCATACAATCTCCAAGCTATTATGGCTTGAATTCCAAACGGCTGCACAGTAAACTTTCCAGAAAACTCAAACCCAAGCACGCCCTAGCATCAGGGTCATAGCAGCCTTGTCATACAGGTCTATACACCAGGAATAATAAAACTCCAGAAATTCGTGAAGGCATGGTTGTCATGTGTAAACCATCTGGTCTTTTTTTCCAGTTGTTAATGAGTTTAGATGATGACGGACAATTTTTTTGTGCTTTAGTCTGAAGCTTTTTTCAAGAAAAAGCAACCTTTTGTGGATACCTCAGGTCAGTTTTTAATAGATCCCTTTTACATTCAGAGAACTCAATGTGAGGTGAAAAGCACCAATCACATGTTTCAGAATTCTCATCACCCGAATTATGTGATTTACATGCAAACAGGAATAATTACAAGGCATTTCATACACCTTTTGGCACGGCTTTAGCAAAACAACGTATCTTTCAAAAGAGAAATGCCTAAGAAGTTAGAGCTATCTCTCAAGCAATTAGGTTCATTACAAATGACTATTTTCAGTTTGTCTTGGTTTCCATTTCTTTCCTTTTCCTTTTTTTTTTTCTAGCATATACATTGAGCATCCCTGGAAACTCCTTTATAAGGACAGAAAGAAAATATTGTTAATAGAAAGAAAATAAAAAAAATTGGAAGTGCTGCCATTACTAAGCATTTAAGACTTATAATACATACTGCCGGTGAGGTGACTGAAGACAATGAGAAGAGCCTATCTTCAGGCTGGAACTTCCTAGACCGCTTTAAGCTGCGATTATAAGCTTGAAGTCAATTACAAAATATGCATGGTGATCCACCTGAATCCAAATCCAAAATGTTTATGCATACATTCATAATAAAGTGGAAGACAAAAACACAGCAACATGCATATATATATATATATATATATATAACCATTGAGCAAAAATCTGTTTTGAAGCAAGATTTTGGACATCTTTTTATAAAACTTCTTTTGCAGATTTGCAGTCAACATGTAAAAAAAATGTTTGATTTAATAAATCGTTTTGAAATTTTGTAATACAAAGAACAATTAAAACAATCTCTTTTTTAATAGTAGAGTAATTTTTCTAGTAATCATTCCAGAGGGTGAATGTGTACTGGAATATTTGTTCTTTATTATCTTGTACTTGTGTAAGAATCCCACCATATCCTAGGCCAAAGGCATTGGGTACAAACAGACCTAGTTTAACATTAGGATAACACTATATCCAAATAACCAGAATTATACATTATACCTGGCATTACAAAAAGTGTCCCAACAGGCCTCCAATGACTCCGTATCGTAGTATTTCCAAATCCTTTCCAAAACCCCAAGGAGGCATTTATATACATGCGTGTTGCTGTGTTTTTATCTTCCACTTTTTTATGAATGTTACTGTATAGAAGGGACCAGACAATGTAAAGCATCTATTCTCGTTTGTCTATAATAGGTTCACATGTCAAAGCTTCCCTATTACACATAATCAACCTCACAGGAAAAAGCTGTGATCCATCATTACCTATACCTCAGTCATATTGCTTTCATTAACACTAAGATAAATCTGTTTGCTTTCTTCGCACTCGTTAATTATAACTAAGATGCTAATAATTGCTCGCGTCCACCCTCTGTGTCATTTTTTTGTGCTATCAGTTATTGTAGCAAAAAGTATTTTCATGACCTATAATCAAGGGCACCAATCAAATTTCTGCAAATCACAAGTATCTATGTCACATGAATTTTTGTATGCATGACTTCAAATATCAATATACAAGGAGGGAAAAAAATCAAAATAGGAACTTCACAAATAGAGACAAGGGGTGGAAAAACTATTTGTGTTAAAGCGGAGGAAATAAATGCAAATCATAATATTCACTCCATACAGTGCAGTGTTCTTAGATGAAGATAGAAACCCTTCGAAACCTTTCAATACATTGCCACACTGCCCCGGATCCTGCAAATAACTTGTCTCCAAATCATATACCTGAATCAAGAACATGCTTCCTTGTTATAATCAAAACAAAAATGATATAAAACTAGTTCCACCTGACCAACACAAGATAAAAANAAAATAAAAAAAAAAAAAAAAAACAGAACCCAGAGAAAATTTCTGCCAAAAAATTCAAATTCTTGCTTAAAGAGTCAAAACTTTGGCAATGCTGCAGAACCCAGAAAGAAAAACAGTATGGCAGCACCAGATTTAAGAGTATTATTCAAATTAATAGTAAAATTAAGGAATAAAGAACCTGTTTTTCGATAATACGAAGCTCATCATGCAGCTTGGCTCTTTTGCTTAAAAGATTTGCAAGCATTACAGCTGGATTTGAAGACCCTCTTAGCCCTAATTATAAACAATAAAATAAATACATCAACTTTAATGACATCGCAACAGAAATTCAAACACCGATTCAACAAAGGCCATTATGAAATCAGCGGGTTACCTTCAGCATCCATTTTGCGCGCGAGAATTTTGAACAATTTAGAGATCAAAGTTTTCAGGGTTGGAAAAGCCCTAAGCGAAAAATTGGAGAGACATAAAAAGAAAAGAAAAATTAAGAAACTGATAGCTGACACGTGTTTTTCTTTTTTAAAATTAATAATGGGGTTTGGATTAATGGGCCCCAATCTGGATATCGAATAATCTGGGCTTGATACTGATCCTGGCCTTGTAGAAAATACAAATAAATAAATTATAATATTAGAAAAGGTTCAGCAGGACGCGGCGAGCAGATCACGTTGATACACGTAAGGGAGGGACATGCACGTGCACGTGCGCGGAGCTCGGATGGTATGTGCATGTGCATGTGCATCTCAAATTATCGAAGTTTAGATTCTCAGAGAAAAATACCCTTTAAAAATATATTAATTTGGATGCACTGTTAATTCAAGATTTATTTTGAATAAGTTCATTTTTTAAAAATAATATTATTTTTTAAAAAATAAATTAAACCTAATTAATTTATGTGTTTAAAACTGGATCGTTTTGATTGGTATAATAATTATTAATGATTATAAAATGTTTTTTTTACTATAACAAGTGTGTTTTTATGACAATTTATGAATAAACGAGATCTAAAGTTTGATGTTCAAGGTTATTTTAAGCATGTATTTTAATATATAGATATAGTATGTTTACGTTGATATAAGAAATTCTTTTAAATATCAATTTAAAAATTGTAAATCTAAAAAATAAATATACCTAATTAACTATTAACAGGATTTATTAAGATTCAAAGTGGGACAAAAAAAAAACAAGTGGGTGATAGTCGAGAGCGCACTTGGCGGGGGAGTGGGGCCCGGTGATGATACAAGATTCGTTGTTCAACATTGTAAAGGCCGAAAGTTAGTAGTGGTAGCGTTGATGCAACGCACCGTCCTTTGGTAGTGTTTGGTCAGCTTGTCTGTCTCTGCTGGGCTCACCTGCCCTTTCTTATCCTTTGATTTTTCATTCACAAGTTCTCTGCTTTTTCTTTTTTCTTTTTTAAATGTTGAGAGTGGTCTCTTCTTCCTTTCAGGGTTATTTCCAAGCTACACAAACAGAAAAACCACACTCTTTTCTTTTTTTTTTTAATAAAATAAGGATTATTTGCATTGATATAATGTGAAGTTGTGTTTTTGTTATGTGTTTCTTTTTTAAATATATTGTTTTTTACACCATTATTATTTCAAAATCATTAAAAAATAATAATAGATTTAATATATTTTTATCAAAAAAGTATTCCAATTTAGCAGTTTTTTTAGACTTGAAACATGTATAAACATATATTATTCTATACTTATTTTTTATCAAATAAATAAAAAAATAAGATTCGAACTCGTAATTACCTGGTTATCAAAACTCTGATATTATATTAAAGAATCATTCCAACCCAAGAGTATAAACTACCATGTAAAATTTTAATACATGATTTATAATAATTTTTTAATAATTTTTATATAAAACACATAAAATAAACAGAAGTAGTCGCAGAATTCTCAAGCACGTGATATTAGGGTGTTGGATATTTTTTAATTAATTAAAATATTTTTTTATCCTTGCCATTTATATATAAAATTTTTTCATAAATTTTTTTAAAAAATAATTTAATATTTTTATATATAAAAAAAACAACCAGTTATCTAAAAAAACATCTACTCATTGTGGTATGAAATTTCATGCCAAATAGTAGACATGCAATCTTCTCTTGTTTAAAATGATAGGACTGGACAGCTGTCCTAAACTTGACTTTAGGTCTCCTCGGAAATTTCATTCCATTTCTTAAAAACTATCAAAATAACTCAACAATTCAATTAGTCGACTATTAATGAAGATGACCCCACACCCCAACAAACAAAGCCCTCCCGTTCCTATTCGTGTGGGGTCGCATCACACCCTTGAGGCCTCGCATCTGTATGCCACGTGGAACATCCGAGGATGAAAAGAATGT